>CAWUFW010006715.1:0-482500 GCA_963921515.1 Calotriton arnoldi
TGACCTAAAGCAGGCAATGTGCACTGCTCCCATTCTACAGAGTCCTGATTACTCCAAGAAGTTCATTGTCCAAACAGATGCATCTGAATTGGGGGTAGGGGCTGTACTGTCACAATTGAATGATGAAGGTCAGGATCAGCCAGTAGCTTTTATTAGCAGAAGGCTGACCCCTAGAGAGAAACGTTGGTCAGCCATTGAGAGGGAGGCTTTTGCTGTGGTCTGGGCTCTGAAGAAGTTGAGGCCATACTTGTTTGGTACTCACTTCCTTGTTCAAACAGACCATAAGCCCCTCTTATGGCTAAAACAAATGAAGGGTGAAAACCCCAAACTGCTTAGGTGGTCCATTTCCCTACAGGGGATGGACTTCACAGTGGAACATAGACCTGGGAGTAACCATGCCAATGCAGATGGACTCTCTAGGTACTTCCACTTAGAACATGAAGACTTAACTGGGCAAGGTTAGTTTAATGTCCCTACGTTTGGGGGGGGGGTTGTGTAGGAGAGTAGGATCTGCTTACAATGGGTACCCCCTCTTTTTGCTGATGCTTCACTGTTTTTCGACTTTAGTCTGGCTGGGGCCCTGCTAATCAGAACCCCAGCCTAGCTGCTTCCTCTCTAAAATGGTTTCCATGTGCCTTAGGCACATCTCTGATTGGAATCTGGAGTGCCCTTATAAGTCCCTAGTATATGGTATACTATGTACCCAGGGCATAGGTACCTCAGAGGCCTACCAGGGGCTGCAGCATGTATTGTGCCACACCTGGAAGGCCATCCAAAATGACACCACAGGTCTGCTACTGCAGCCTGGGTAAGGTGGTGCATGCACCCCTTACTGTGATATAGGCTACCTATATCACTACATACATACACACATATAAACCTATAAGTCACTCCTATGGCAGGCCTTATCAATCCTGAAGGCAGAGTGCTTGGTTCCTATGTGAGAGGGTGCCCCTGCATGAGCAGAGCCCCTCTGCAGCGTTCGGAGACCCTACTCTGATGCTGTTTGTAGTGCAGCCTGACCATATACTCTTAAGCGCATTATAACCTCGCGTTAAATGCTAACTTTGGGATGGCTGCACGGAAACATGTCGTGTTTGGTGTCAAACATCTTGGAATACTACCCCCCGCCAGTTCTGGCGGCGGGGTAGCATTCCACCCTTCTAGAGGGAGAGACATGTACACACCGGCCTGCCCGGTAACTTCTTTCCAAGCCCTGGCATCACAAAATGGATGCCGCTGCCACAGTCACGAGTCTGGCCTCCTGCTGCTGACCGAAACCCCGGCAGGGGAGGCCTGGACAATAGGTTTCCTGTCCCAGGGAGGTGTAACCACCTCCCCAGACAGGATAGTGTGTATTGGGGCTGGGCGGGAGCACTCTCTGGTGCTTTGAAGTCCTGCACTGGGGGCACATTTGGTGTCCCTGTGCATACCCCAGTTCAAACCGGCTCAGGGGCTTCCAGCCCCTGCTCTGGCGCGAAACTGGACAAAGGGAAAGGGGTGTAACCACCCTCTGCCCTGACCCTCCCATAGGTGGGTCCCCAGAGTATGTCCAACCCCCTAACTTGGTATAAGTATGGGACCCCAGTCCTTAGAACTTTAGATTTACCTGGACGAAACTCTGACACAGAATCCTGGACCTTCGACGCTCTACGTTAAGATTAGAGGACTGAAGAATCTCCCTTGGGGTCAAGGAGTGACTCCCCTGCTTGGCAGGCACCAAAGAAGCAATTGTCCGGTCTGCATCTCTGAAGCTCCCGCCGGACGCCGAAGTCTTTGCATCACCAGAGGTGGATTTCCAGACTTCCCCGAGGCTGCCCTGAGTCCCCAGCAAAGCTGAGGCCCGTAGCTGTCGTGGATAACGTGGAACCATGACCCCTGGACACCGATCGCATTTGCAAGTGCATCCTCTTCTGGGTCTTCCACGAAGTTGTGCTTTGGGCTCCGAGTAGCCCCAGCCTCCAGCACCGAAGATCACTGGCCTCCACTCCACGAGTGTCCTTTGAGCCAGCTCCAAGTGCGTCCACTCGAGGCTCCTTCGCTGTCGCTAGTCCGTTGGCTAGTAGGCCCTCCCGAAGGCCAATCTTCTTCTGCTTGGGCTCCCTGATTGCTCGAGGCGTGCCCTGACTTACCCTCGCTGGGTGAGTCCCACAGACCTTGTTGGTCTGCACCATTGTCCTTCTTCCATTTCCACGAGACTTGCCGTTGCCAAGGCTTGTTGGGTCCAATCCGGTCGCCGACACCCCTGCAATCGACAGACATTGTGGGACAGCTCGAATCCAGCTCCTGGTTGTCGTCGACGCCTCCTGGACCTCGTGGCTGAAGAGTCAAGACAACCGTCAACCTACCTGAAGCACTCGACATCGGTGGGCATCTGCTCATCGCCTTCCTGGTCACTGGCTAGTGACCCAGACTCTGTCTCCTCTGCTTTCAGGTTCTTCAGATCTTCGATCCACCTTTGGATCCACCCGAACACTTTCGACTTGGCCGCCAGCAGCACTTTGCAGCAGATCGCCATTGAAAACGACGACGAAACCCGACCCCGAAAGACACCTATGCACCCGGCTTCCCTGGGTGAGGTAACTCGAGTACTCCGGTGCTCCCGTGGGTATAGACTCTAGAACGACCCAGTTCTAAAGGGGTTTGCTCCAAGTCCTCCTCTAAGTGTCCCTTTTCTTTAAAACTCCAACCGCGACATTCCCCATAGAAGTCAACGGCGATTCGCGGCTGTGTTCATACACTGCACGCGTCCCCCGTGGGTCCCCTGTGTCACTACCTTGGGTGGTTCCTTGTGGTCCAAGCACTTCTACAGGCTCTAGGCCCTGTGTCTAGCTCAGTCGTGGTTCTTATACCACTTTATTGGTATATGGTTTGGTACGCCCCTAGGGCTCAAACGTGTATTTGTGCTATTACTGTAGATAACTAACTTATAACTTATGTACTTCGAACTCTAGCCTCATAAAGAGACTAGAGGGGTGTGTTTAGCAATAAATACATATATTTTGAATATATACCTGGTGTGGTCCTCTTTCGTTTGGTCACTCAAGAGATTATAGACTGGTAAAACAAGCTGCTTTACATTCCTTCAAGACTTAGCCTGAAGGCTGCTCTCCATAGCTACCACTAGGATAGCTTTCAATAAAGGTTGTCTTTAACCTATCTCCAATAAGGGGTTGTTTGGACTGGTGCAAGGTGCCCACTATAATTAGTGGACAGCATATGCCAGGCCAACTTCTCACACAGTAGAATCTGGGACAGTATGGTAGATTGGAGTGGCATAGACTGCCGTAGAGATGAGTGGCATAGAGTAGCGGACAGTGTAGTGACGTAGAGTGCAGGAGTGGAGGACAATGGAGTAGAGAGAGTACTGTGTTATAGAGAAGTGTATAGTAAATTAGGATGGAGCGGGGTAGAGGGAGTTACATGGAGTGCTGTAGAGTGCAGTACAGTCTCGTACAGTGGCATAGAGTAAAGTAGATTGCTCTAGACTTGCATTGATAGGAGTACATTGTTGTAGAGTGGAGTGCTATGGAGTGTAGCAAAGTGTGTTAAAGTGGCATCAACTGTTATTGAGTGGAGTACAGTGTCGATGAGAGGAGTACAGTGGAGTGGCGTGGAGTGGACTTGGGTAGACTGGAGTGGTGTACACTGGATTAGCATAGAGTGTAGTGGTATAGAATAGAGTAGCATAGAGTGGAGTGGGATAGAGTGGAGTGGCATACAGTGGAAAAATGTATAGAGTAACCCTGGGCGGAATATGCGGAGTGGTGCTCCGCGTAGTTCCACGGAGTTAAAAAATAACTCCATGGAACTCCTCTCCGCTCCGCCCCAGGCCCACAAAACAATTTTAAAAAAAACACTTACCTTCTCTTCTGCCGTCTTGTGTGTTCACGCAAGACGTAATACGTAGGGGGACGCGAGGAGGAGGACGACGGCAAGAAGGAGACACCACGGCGAGGAGGAGGGCGGCCTGCAGACGGCAGAAGAGAAGGTAAGTGTTTTTTTTTTATTGTTTTGAAGCGGGCGCTCGGACTGAGGGGCGTGCTCCGCTCCACCACGGAGTCTGAGTTTTGCCGCAACTTCGTGTTCCCAGCGGAGCGTGGAGTTGGTAAAACTCTGCAAACTCCACTGGCGGAGCGGAATACTCGGCCCGGGCTTAGTATAGAGTGGAGTGGTGTAGAGTGGAGTGGAGTGGCTTAGAGTAGAGTGGCATAGTGTGGAAGGGCATAGAGTGGAACAGCATAAAGTGGAGTTACGTACAGTGGAAAAGCAGAGAGTGGAGGAGCATAGAGTGGAGTGGCATACAGTGGAGTGGCATAGACTGGAGTGGGGTAGAGTGGAGTGGCGTAGAGTGGAACAGTGTAGAGTGGAGTGGCATACAGTAGAATAGTGTGCTGTGGAGTACTGTAAAGTAGAGTGGGGCAAAGTGGAGTGGTGTAGAGTGGAATAGCATGGAGTGGCATAGATTGTAGTTGCTTACAGTGGAGTAGCGTACAGAGGAGTGATGTAAAGTGGAGTGAGGTACAGTAGAGTTGCATAGACTGGAGTTATGCACCATGGAGTGGTGTAAACAGGAATAGCGTACAGTGGAGTAGTGCAGAGTGGAGTGGCGTAGAGTGTAGTGGTGTGCAGTGAAGTAGCATACCGTTGAGTGGCATAGAGTAGTGGAGTGTGGTAGAGTGCAATAGTGTACAGTGGACTGATGTACAGTGTAATGGCATACAATGGAATGAGGTACAGTATAGTGGCATATAGTGGAATAGATTAGAGTGGAGTGGCGCAGACGGAAGTGTGGTAGAGTGGAATACAGCATTGTGGAGTGGCATAGAGAGGAGTGGCATACAGTGGAGTGGCATAGCGTGGAGAGACGTAGAGTGTAGTGTTCTACAGTGCAGTGAGGTAGAGTATAGCGGCATACAGCGGAATAGTGTTTAGCGAAAAGGAAGACAGTGGAGTGGTGTAGAGTGAAATAGTGTAGACTGGAGTGGCATAGAGTTGTATACAGTGGAAATAGCATGGAATGTAGTAGCGTAGAGTGGAGAGGCATACAGTGGAGTGGTGTAGACTGGAGTGGTGTACAGGAGAGTGCCATAGGCTGGAATAGCGGAAAGTGGAGAGGCGTAGAGTGGAGTGGGGTACAGTTGAGTGGCGTACAGTGGATAACATAGAGTGGAGTGGCGTTGATTGTAGTGGGGCAAAGTGGAGTACTGCAGAATAGATTGGGGAAGAGTGGAGTGGCATACAGTGGAGTTGCATAGAGTGGAATAGCATACAGTGGAGTGGCATAGAGTGGAGTGTGGTAGCGTGGAGTTGCATAGAATGGACTATCATAGTGGAGTGGCGTAGAATTTAGTTGTATATAGTAGAATAGCATATGGTGGAGTGGCGAAGAGTGGAGTGGGGTGCAGTGGAGTGGCGTGAACTGGAGTGGCATACAGTGGAGTGGTGGGTAGTGGAGTGGCGTATAATGGAATAGCATAAAATGGAGTGGTATACAGTGGAGTGGTATACAGTGGAGTGGCATAGAGTGGAGTGGTGTAGAATATAATATCGTAGAGTGGAGTGTCATAAAGTAGAGTGGGGTGCAGTGGAATAGCATAGAGTGGAGTGGGGTAGACTGGAGTGATGTAGATTGGAGTGGCATTGAGTGGAATAGCATAGAGTGTAGCGGCATAGAGTGGAATTGCATACAGTAGAATAGCTTAGAGTGGAGTGGCATACAGTGGAGGGGCATAGACTAGAGTGTTGTAGACTCGACTGGCCCTAAGTGTAATACTGTACAGTGCAGTGGTGCAGAGTGGAGTAGCATAGAGTGGAGTGGGGTAGAGTGGAACAGCGTACTGTGTAGTGGCATACAGTGGAGTGGCATAGAGTTAAGTGGTATAGAGTGGAGTATAGTAGTTTCAACAAATGTAGCATGAAAGCGTGTGAATGGATGTAGATGCAATGTGAAAAGAATATATATGATGGTGTGTAAATGGTAATATTTGATAGTAGGTGTAAATAATTTAAGTAGTGTAAAAGTTTTAAGTGTCAAAATACTTAGGGGCCGATTATGATGGCGGGCGGACTTTGTCCGCCCGCCATCGCCCCGGTAAATGGGACCGCCCGCTATGTGTGGGGCGGTCCCGCACATGTGATTAGGATGCCACCGCCACGGTGGCGGTGGCATCCCCCATTTCCAGCATTGTGGCGGGCGGTGCTCACAACACCGCCCGCCACAGTGCTGGAAATGCATGTTGTGCATCTGTATGCACAACGTGACAGTCACCGCGCGGTGCCTGCCATGTTGTATATGCAAATGCAGGGGGGTACCATAGGTACCCCCCATGTGCAGCCCCCACCACCCAAAATACCTGGAGGCCCGCTACGGGCCCCCAATGTCAGGGACCGCGAGCCTTTCCATGGCGGCGACGCCGCCATGGAAAGGCTCATCACCGCCGGCATCATAATGTGGATGGCGGTGTCTTGCAGACACCGCCACCATATTAATCCCTTTTCCGCCCGGTCGACTGATCGGCCGGGCGGAAAACATGCGGACGGTCTTTCCGTCCGCCGGGGTCCCTCCGCCATGGTAATATGGCGGGGGGAATTTGGTGGCGGACGGACGAAAATGGCGGGCGGATCGCCACCGCCATGCGGGCGGTGGCGATCCGCCCGACATCGTAATCGACCCCTTAGTTATAAATCGTGCAGCGGTATTTCAAGGTAGAGGCTGATAACAAGGCACTATTTCATTGGCTAATGGCTGTGTTTACAAAGCGTAAAAGGTGGCCAAGTAGATTTTAGCAAACTCTGGCTGCGTTCTGGTTTAGGGACTTAGATATAGGTAGTAGGTTTTATTGTTGTTCCCTACCTATTACCACTTTTTCAAAGTAGTAATAGGTAGTGAAATGTATTTATGTAATTTTTAAACCAGTTTATGGAGAATTGCGCTAGTACCTACATAGTACCATGGTAGATCTATGAAAATAAATTTAGATAATAAAAATGATAAATACTTTTGTACTCCACTATATTAGTGAATTATAGTGTAGTATAGTGTATTTGTAAGTTTTTTAACAAATGTAGATTTTTTTTACGTTTTTTAAAAATTGCAGTAATTTGTAGGTATTACTACAATACTCCGGATAACATTTTTATAAAAAATTAAATATGCCAAAAATTATAAATACACTGTAGTGCTCTATATTTGTGAACTATAGTGTAGTACAGAGTATTTTTTATCTTTTTACACATTTTATTTTTTTATTTTTTTAAGTATTGCAGTTCTTCCTAGGAACTTTTTGAAAATATATAGAAACATATAATTAATTTTCCTTACCTATTATCACTTAAATAAAATGAAAATAGGTAGGTGCAAAAATATAAAACCTAAAACGTATCTATATCTAAGGCCCTAACCCAGAACACAGCTGAAGTGTACTTAAAACAACATGGCTGCCTTTAACGTTTGTAAAGGGAGCCATTAGCCAATTACATAATGACTTGTCAACAGAATGTAAGACAGTACTTTCATGAAATTTCACAAAACTACAGTGGCCACAGATATCACTAAGTTAAAATACCTTATACCTTTAAAAATACTTATTCCACTTACCTATACTACCTAAAAGGATCATATACATACCATAATCTATATTCCATTCAAGTGTCATTAAAATCCGTTTTTGCACTACAGAAGTCTATGGAAAATGGATTGGTGGAAAAGTGTGTTTTGGGGCCCCTCTTTTTTTTCTTTGCACCCTCTTGACCAATCACCACAAAACCTTGCATCATCCCTCAATGTACAAAAAGCTATAGGTCTGCAAAGGTTCGTGGAGATTTGTCAAACAGCTGCAAAGTTATTAATGGTCAAATATCTGAGGAATTCCTATCTCTGGTAATCCTAACTATAAATACAAAGTGGCTACCACCACTCTGTAATTTATACTAACAAAATATAGTTGCCCATGTAGTAAAATCCTTCATGGGTGGCACTGTATCATACTAAGCGGAATGCGCATAGTCAATATTCGATGCTTATCTTTGGGTGTTGTGTGGAAATAGTCTGCTTCCAATTGATTAGTCTTGCGAGCAATAAAAACAGGGATTTTATCTTGCTTGGTGGGTGCTCAATCCATAACCCCATTAAGAGTCTGTGGAATAAGCATCTGCATTAAAGCAGGTGTAGGTGCCTGTGGAGCAGGAGAACCTAACATATCAGTCCCTATCATCTGTCAAAGTTGACCATATATAGTCAATATAATTAGCAAATGTCTTAGCTCCGCGGCATTCAAGTTTCTTTTTGGGGATGAACAGTAAAAGTGGGTAGTACTGGCCAAAAAGAGCTTGGAAGACCTTAGGGACTCATTCTGATAAGTTCCACTATATCAGGTAACTGTCCATCAAACCATGTTAAATGTCGTTGAAACCCTATA
Source organism: Calotriton arnoldi (assembly GCA_963921515.1). Lineage (NCBI taxonomy): Eukaryota > Metazoa > Chordata > Amphibia > Caudata > Salamandridae > Calotriton > Calotriton arnoldi. Next base: position 8,421 of record CAWUFW010006715.1, read on the forward strand.
GGAATTACCAATTTGTTATAAGGTTCACATTAAGCAGGAAAAACAGCAGCTAGGGGAAAGGCCTTTGGAAAAGCAATATTTTTGTGTCTGTGTTGGAATGTTTATTTCATGAAAAGCAAGAACAATGTCAATGGAAATAAACAAACATGACTCTGCTTGACTATGGGCTGCAGAAACGACAAATAGTGAATATGCAGTAGAAGACATCCATTTCGAACAGGATGACATCTATTTCTAAAGTAAGGCTTAGTTAGCATAAGCCAGAAAAACACACTTCTACAAATCATAGAAAAATGTGTTTCAAATGCAATAGCACCATGTCAGTGTGCACATATAAATTCAAGAGCAAATCCACGTCCTGCACTTCTGCACATTGTTAATAATGCATAAACATATAGAATGAACAAAAACGTCAACAAAATCCCCCTCTGATTATTCTATTCACCAAAACCCACAATTAATCTAACGTATAACACAGCCCACTTCATTTTCTGCTTCTTGAGATTCAATGCTTCCAACACCTTCGTTTGATTATATACTCGGTCTCTTGCATCCTCCATCTCAGTTTCCACTCATTTCCCCTTAGAAAATTCTCTTTTCTTGTTACACTCACAATTTAGAAACATTATTTTAAAGAATTTGGACAAGAGAAACAGGACAATTGGACACACCAATACACTAAGTAGAGGGCTTAATAGTGTTATAAACGTACCACGTCTCAAACTATCAAACCATTCACTAACCTTACTAAAACTCTTTCCTATTCCAGTAACCCAGGAACCTACTGCCTTCCACAAGCCATGATCTTCTAAAGCTTGAACTTCACAAGAAATATTAGCAAAATTACTGGCATAGGCATAAATAATCCTACTGTTATCTGGAATAAAAGTATAGCACTCTCTCACCATCAAAACCCTGCTAACTGCTTGCCTTTGCAAGAAGGATATGTAGCGCTAAGCGGTTTTGCATTATCATTCTATGCATAGCGATTAGCTTAGAAATAATCGGTGGTATGGCTCCTGTAATAGTAGAAGGAAGGCTTTCACCAAGCATAGATAATCTTCTAATTTTCACATCATTCATAGCCACACCTATATATGGAATCATACCTTCTAATGCATCTAATACTATCTGACCATATAAAACCATACTATCTGACCATATAAAACCACACTATCTGACCATCTAAAACCAAGCTTCACTCTCTTCAAACCTAAAGCATCCTTCATCTCATTCACATGATAGACTTTAGGAAATACTAAACCCAAATAGCGAGAGCCCACTCAGTTGCAAAATATGCAGCCTTACTATACACATAATAGATTCCTCTCAATATTGTTTCTTCACCAACCAGGAAAACACTACTAACAACATAACTTCTTTCACACTCACTCTCACCCAGAAGCTCTATTGCCCAACTCCTGTAAGTTCATTACGCACCATACACAATTCACCCTTTCTCTCATGCTCCATTATGAATCTGGAATACGAATGTAAAAACCTAAATTCTTCCTCATCCTTAGTCTGCTCTCTGATTTCTTTTCTCATCTTTCCAATCTCTTAAAATGTTCGCTCTTCTCTCATTATGTTTCTTAACAAACTCATGCTCTTCTTTACTCAAACTACACACATACTCCCCACTAATCTGTTTAGTGTATTATTTCTAGTTTGTGCAACTGTATTCAAATATTTACCAGAAGTTACCCTATTTCAGCATCTCCGGAAACAGGAAGATTCTGTTTGACAGATTTCAGCACATCAGCCATGTAATTAGTTATTGATACAAGTGTTGCTGAAGTTATGTAGGCCATTTTCATAGCTCTGACCACTAGTACTTCTTGAGGCAAGAGACCAGTCTTTTTTGTCTGGGGTAATTCAAATACTCATCAGAACAAGTGGAAGAGCATTTGCCATTTCAGACCAGTGGATCCACATACTTTAGCCAACTTATTTTTGATGGTTCCATTCATCTTCTCTACTATGCCAGATGATTGAGGACGATAGCTACAGTGGAACTTTCGATACATCTGGAGATCTGTACAAATCAATTTAAGGATCTCATTTTTAAAAAGGAGTTCCATGATCCATCTCAATTGAGGTAGGGAAGCTAAACCATGGTATCAATTCCCTTAACAAGAGTTTGCCAACTGTGTACCATCATATCTCTGGGTAGAGTAGGCCTCAACCCATTTAGAGAACAAGCATACAATCTTGAGAATATATTTAAGGATCTTGTAAACTGGCATCTCAATGAAGTCTGCCTGGAGTCTCGTAAATGGGTCCTCTGATTTGTCAATGTAGCAATCCATTTCAGGCTAGTACACTTACTCCCGTGCACCGAAGAGCAAAGTGTACCAACCTAATTAGACATGCAAACCCTGAAATCAAAACTCCTGATTTCAAACAAATCTATATCTGTCTGAATGTGGTGCCTTGCAAAACACACTAACTTTTCCATAGACACATTCAACAACAATATCTGGAGATCTTTGGTTTTTGACAAATCCAATTACCAAACCAACCAATAATAAAACCAAAACTTCTTCAACGGAAATCATAAATAAAACTTATGCTTGACTATCACAATGATCAAACCAACAATTGACCCAATATTCAACATCGCATAACCAAAACCCTCACATCCAGCATATTAATCCATCACACAACACAAACCACAATACTTCAATAAGACACCAGAACACTCTCAATCACAAGAATCATTCTGTCCTAGTTATACATACAATTCTCATTGTGGGGAACCCCTAAATTTGTACACCCTAAAATATTATCTCACCAGCGTGGATGAATCAGAGATGGTGTTAAACCTCAAGTTCATGAGGCAATGTGTCCTCAAGGCACCTTACAGCAGGTCAGAGGTACTGTCAATTAAGTAGGGACAGACTCTATAACTGAGTTCTAGAATGTGAATAGATATTTTAGAGATTTATTGTGAAAAATTCAAAAGGTGTGGAACAGAGATCATAAATGCACATGCATAAAGTAATTGCCATGAAGATTTTCAGTAAGTAGGACATTCAGAATAAACTGAAAAAAATCAGAATAATTCTAAGTCCCAAGTGAGCAGCTAAATTAGTAAGACAACAGATAGCATCCCTAATGGCATTGGAAAGTCTTCTGGCTCACCCCAAAAAATCGAGGGTTTGTATACATTTTTCTCGCATAGGAAATAGTTAATTTTTGCAAAATCATCAGGGCATGAGCAAAAGAATTACATTCTCAGCAAATCAGAGCACAGCTTGATTCTGACCACTCTATGCTAATGCCATCCAGAGATGGCAGGACAATCTAGTTACAAGAACGAAAGCAAACTATTGTGAATGAATGAATGACAGTGAGCTAGTGGAAGGGCCTTGGGAATAGCAACATTTCTGTGTCTGTGTTGGAAAGTTTTCTTCGAGAACAGCAAGAACAATGTCAATGAAAATAAACAAGCATGACTATGCTTGACTGTGTGCTGTAGAAATGATGAACAATGACTATACAGGAGGAGACATCCATTTTGAACAAGATGGCATCTGGGCCTAAATTGAGGTCTGATTAACATAAGCCAGAAAAACACACTTCTACAAGTCACAGCAAATTTGTTTCAAATGCAATAGCACCATTTCAGCGTGCACATGTAAATTCAAGAGTAAAATCATATTCTGCACATTATTATTAATGCACAAAAATATAGAATGCATAAAAACTTCAACACAGGCAAGATGTGCACTGTTCAGAATTCAAGGGATTGTGTCCTATGAACTTGAAGCAAATTGATAGTCATTAGGAAAGACCTGTTCATGAACCGAATCATGCAGCGCAAACAATGCACACCTTGCTATTTCCACATTCACCAATGATATTTTCCCGCATGCATTGTGTGGAGATGTGAACAGTGGTGCCTTTTGTGCTATTTCCTTCTGCCCCACCCAAATGTACATATAATAGATGCAATCTAGAATATCATAGATGTGTCATTTCTGGGGATAGTATCACTAATTTATAGATCCTCCTGATTAATCAGTAGAAATGTATTGTAAATCTACTTCCTGGGTGTCATGTGAAGACATTTGGTGATCTGAATATTTTGCAATGTTCAGCAAGTGCAGATTATAATATTGCATTACTGCAATATTGAGGGTATGCTGAAGAGGATACAGATTTCAGTAGTTTCAGTAATGCACTCTGCCAGGTTTTCTATGTCCATGATGGGCAAAATAGCTATTTCCAAAACTGCCTACTGTGCTGGCAAGTTTGCTACTCAATAAATGATTTTGAAGGTTGAATAGAATGTTCCTGGTTGTGTTTTGGAATGTCTACACTGTAGAATAGCGCATAAAGTGCTCATGCAACCATATGAGACGGGTGCACAACTTCCTAACATGGTCCAGACAATTAGTGGGGGAACTTGTGATTGACTGACCCATACTAGTTGGAATTTAAGGGAATCAAAACAATGCTTAAACTACTTTTGCTAACTGCCAACAAAGATACTGACTTGGCACTGCTCATTTAATCCACTAAGGGTTAAGGGGGAAGATAGAAGATCAGGCTGGAAATAGAAAAGCAATTCTATCTTAGGCCAACAGATTGGCTTACACATTGTTTAGACCCACCGATTCAAGCATTTGTTTAAGATAGGAGCGAGGGCTTAAAGGTTGCATGAGGTTGGCAATTCATAGTTTGGTAAAAGATTTGTAGGTTTTCAACAGGTTATTAATAATTGGATTGCAGAAACAAAACATTTCTTATTATACATAAACACATAATGAGCATGTAGAAAAGTACATGCCCAAATGATCCTTCCCAACCTGAGAAGCAGCAGATGATGCGCACAATGAGACTTAGATGGAGTATGATGAAGTTTACTTCCCATTACCGGGTTGGCCTCCTATCCAGCCTCTCACCCACTCCCACAAGAGTGATTGAAGAAAATGTGACAAATGGGAAAAATACTTGGTGACTGAGGAAACAGATGATAATGAGCAGGAAAGATATTGTTATAAATCTACTTCCCTACCTGTTTTCTTCAGTGTGGAGTAAATTAAAGATTTTGTGTAAGCAATTATTTGTTGATAGTTCAATCACTGCAAGTCAAATGACAGAAGCAGAAGAGTTAATAATATTGCATAATTTTCTCAAATCCAATACATGAAATACCTGAGCAAAGAGATCCCTCTGCACCTACTCAGAAGAATTTCCCATAAAGGAAATTTAAAATATGATAAACAGTCCACTCACGTGACAGGCAAAGGGTGTGGAGGGGTGTTGGGAAATAAAAAAACTGTTACCCAAATAACATGACTCTAGAAGGAAATAGTCCCACATAACACCAGATAACATCATGTGAAGAGGCGCACAAATGAACAACTATAACATCTTATAGTCCTTGAAGTCTGATCATACCAATAGAAGTTTTGATACAGCGATATAGAAAGCTCTCAAGATAGTAATTTCTGCTATTTTGGGCAGGTGGAGAAAAGAGAGAATATTGTTACACTGCAGGCAGTGTCAGAAAGATGCCCCAGATACTCTCCAATTCTCCATCTGGTTGCTTACAATGCCATTGACTAGTTTACAAGCTGCTCTGTGTAACATCTCAGAAAGTTATCATTATTTTAGAACTTAAAAGTGTTTTAAAGAATACTCCTGGGAGGCAACAAACTTCACAGACTACCCAGGAGTACTCCCAAAATACTTTTGGGAATTCTTTTTTCAGTTGAGCAGATATGTGCAAGCATATCTGCTTATACAAATTTCCCCAGCAATTACAAAAGCTAACTTTTTTGTTTTACTTCTCGGACAAACCTCTGTCTCTACTTACTTATGTTATGAAGTTCAAGGGGCCAAATGTGCAAATCCTTTTTCTCTGTGGGTAATCATATGCATAAGTATAACTTTTGCACTGCTGCGATGCACTGCTTATGACTTCAAATATTACATCACAGATGACATCTGAAATCTATGGCGGTGCATTTATACTTATGTCAGTTATGTATAATTGGCAAATGTCACTGTTTTTGTTTTTAAACAGTAGTTCTTTTTCAGTAAATTTGTAAGTTTTTTACCTTAAATTAAACTCTTACTACCTTCCTCATGGATAGCTATACTTTGGCCATTGTTTTTTTCAGTGAATTTATTCAAATGTATGTGTTTTTTAATGTTATATTATAAAATTTGTAAAGCACATAGCTGCCCCAGCAACAGGGCTTCCCAACACTAGTCCATTGCAAGAAACAGACTGCAACAACGGCTTAAAACAGAGGGGGGGAGAGAGGGACCCTAACTGGACAAAAGGCAGGTCTTCAGTGTTTTCCTGAACTGATAATGGTTCTGAATGTTCCTGATAGAAAGGGGAAGTGAGTTCCAGAGAGCAGGGGCCTTGGCACAAAAAGAGCGGCCTCCCGCTCTTACTCTCTTAACATGTGGGATAATGGCCAGATTAAGATCGGTCGAACGTAGAGGATGTGAAGGTCAATACACAGATATCAGGTTTGACAACATAAGGGCCACCTGGGAAGGCAGAATCTAATGGGTGGTACACAAGGTCTTAAAGTGTACACACCAGTCCACAGGGAGCCAATGCAGTTTGGAAAGGAGACCGGAGATAGAGCAAAATTTAGGAAGGGAAAACATTAGCCTGGCCGCAGAGTTTTTTTGCCAGATGGAGTCTTCTAGTTACAGACTTATTGACTCCCAAGTACAGAATGTTGCAGTAATCTCACCAAGATAAGATAACAGCCTGAATAATGGTTTGTCGAATACCAGAATAAAAAAGACCAAGGATGGTTTTAAGCCCTCTTAACAGCCTGAAGCATGTGCCTGCTACCGATTGGGCTTGCGCTTCGAAATGAAAGTGCTGTCCACCCAGATGCCTACATTTTTAATAGAGGTCTTGGGTAGGGGTAAGGGGGCCCGAGAGAGGGAGCCACCAGTGGTTGCCCAAGAATGGGTATCTTTTCCTAGTAGAAGAATTTCTGTTGTGCTCGCATTGAACATGAGCAACAAAGCCTTTCTGGCCCTTCAAGGAAATTGTAGCGAGAATTATTACAGTGAAGTCTTCTATCGAGGGGTTGGCAAAGGGGGTAATTGCTAACATCTTATTGTTCTTGAAGTCTGGTCATACCAATAGACGTTTTCATTCAGAGACATAGAAAGCTCTCAAGACAGTCATTTTTGTTGTTTTGGGCAGGCTGGGAAAAGAGGCAGAATATTGTGACACTGCAGACAGTGTCAGAAAGATGACCCAGATACACTCAAATCCTCCATCTGGTTGTTTACACTGCCAATGAGAAGTTCACAAGCTACTATGTGTAACATCTCATAGATTTATCATTATTTTAAAAATCAAAAATGTTTAAAGAGTACTCCTGAGAGGCAACAACCATCACAGATTACCCAGGAGTACTCCAAAAATACTTTTGGGAATTCCTTTTTCAGATGAGCAGATATACGCAAGCATGTCTGCTTACACAAATGTACCCAGCAATTGTAAAAGCTAACTTTTGTGTTTTTCATCTTGGAAAAACCTCTGTGTCTACTTACTTATGTTATGAAGTTCAAGGGGCCAAATTTACAAAGCCTTTTTCTCTGTGGGTAACCATATACATAAGCATAACTTGCATTGCTGCGATGCACTGCTTATAACCTCAGGTATTACATCACAGATAACATCTGAAATCTATGGTGGTGCAATTTATACTTATGTCATATACATATAACTGGCTAATTTTACAGTTTTTTTGTTAAACAGTAGTTCTTTTTCAGGGAATTTGTAAGGTTTTTTAACGTAAGTTAAACTCTTACTACCTCCTCATAGATGGCTCCACTTGGACCATTGTGGGGCATATTCTCAAGGATCTATCGCCGAGTTATCGGCACTTTATCGCATCCAAAGTCGCGATAAATTCATCGCCCCACTCACAAGCTGGCGCTAACAGCCCATAACACCAGTTTACCTGCGAAAGCAGTCGCAAAAAACATCGCCACAGATGACCCCGGCAACTAACGCTAATGATATGCAGAGTAGGCGTTCCCGTGCAAAAAAACGCGACAACACCACTCCACAACATTCTCAACGACCAGCCAGATCGGCGATAAGATTACAAAACATGCGATAAGGCGCGTCAGCAGCAGGAAATTAACACCTGCTCTTACCTGGTGTAAAGTCGGACGACAACCGGCACCAGACAAGGGTGCACAGCCCATAGCCACACATGAAGAACAACAGATGCCCTGGAGCAACCGATCATGCAGCCCGGAGCCCCAATAGGCCAACAACACCCACCGCCACCACCCCCAGGACCCCACCACCCCCACACCCCCCCTTTGGACAAAGATATTGCACATCAACTCCACGAAATCATGAACCAAACAAATCGCCTGAAGTCGCACAATCACAACACCTAACATACATGTGTGGTCAGAAAAAGGGAAATCATACATTCATATCATAATATCCAAATAATACGTTTATTACAGAATAAACCAAAAACAACAATTCTGAAGAGGCATGGCGGGTCTTCTCAGGACATTCTGTAAGTCACAGCCTGCAAAACAGAAATCTGGATAAGAAGGTGTGCCATGCACCCATCAAAGTACAGAGAGAGAGAGCGAAAGAGAGAGAGAGAGAGAGGGAGAGAGGGAGAGAGGGAGAGAGGGAGAGAGGGAGAGAGAAAGAGAGAGAGAGAGAGGGAAAGAGAGAGAGAGAGAGAGAGGGAGAGAGAGAGGGAGAGAGGGAGAGAGAAAGAGAGAGAGGAGAGAGAGAGAGAGAGAGAGAGAGAGAGAGAGAGAGAGAGAGAGAGAGAGAGAGAGAGAGAAAGAGAGGGTGAGAGAGTGCCGACACTGCAGACCTAGGTCTCACTGCTCACCTGCTGCCACCGGTGTGTCTCCAACCACATGTCGGTATACACTGCAGTCCACCAGGTCCCTTATCTGAAACAGTGTCCAGAGACATGAATGGCAGAGTCCATACAGTTGCACACGCCATCATCGCTTGCCCGCCCCTGCGCACACAGGCTGCTGCACCCCAGCCCCTCCCGCAGCCCAGCAGTGATTGCCCACCCCTGCGCAACCAGGCCTCACTGCTCACCTTCCGCCTCCGGCGTGTCTCCAAGAGGGCCCACCACGTTCCGGTGGGATCTCCATGCCCGGGGCCCGCGACCATGGCACCCTTCACATCATGCAGCCCCGCAACGCGGGCCACCAGGTCACACACCTGACTCTGGGTCTTGATTTCGCAATGGCAGAGACCACATCAGTGCACACGGCATCATCGCAGGCTGCACACCCGCTCAGCGCTTGAGGTGCCACTAACTCTGTGAACCTCGAGGCAACGCCACATGGCGGGAGGCCCGCACTGCCCACTGGCTCAGGCCTACACTGTGGTCCAGCAGGGCTCACACTGATCCTTGCCAGTTCGGACCACCAGGACGGCGCATCATCGCAGGCTGCACACCCGCTCAGCACTTTAGGTGCCCCTATCTCACTGCACCGCAAGACACCGTCCCGTGGCGGTGTGCCTGTGCCTGCCGCAGTGCATCCGGTGCCACCAAGTCTGTGCATTGCTAGCCATGGACCCTTAATGATTGAGTTCCGTGGTGCGGACGCCATCATGTCACCCCCAACAAAAACACCGGAAATGCCAATACTGATAATCTTTTCAACCAAATTTTTACACGGCGCATGAATACTCATCAATGTCGTCCGGAACTATTAAATAGTTTTTATTTTGAGAAAAGTTTTTTTTCTTTTTCTAATATTCTCTTATTTTGTTGATCACATTTCATCAATTATGTACAAAATCACGAAAGACACAACCATAGTTCTTGAATAATTATACACTTAGCAAAAAATGCCACAAACTGGACTCACTTCACCATTCTTCCTCACAACAAATTCAAACAACCACAAGCAACATACCATACTGATTGCATACCACACTCACTCAAATCACACAACACACCACTGGTCAAATGCCACCTTTGTTACTTTCTCGGACCAAGGTGCCAAACCAAACAACAAATATTTTTTACAAAAATAATTTCTGTGCATGACACAAAATGCTAAATCCTTCCAATTTTAGCTAGACAAACTTGACAAAAATGCACAACAACCAGACACTTTACAAGATGTTTGTTTGGTAATCAAAAAACGCAAGGTCGACGCGTTTCGAACCCTCTTCATTATAGGGTTCTCCTCAGGAACAAACTGTACATTTCTTTAATCACGAGATCTTCCAATCTCAGCTTGATATCTGATATGGATTGTTTGTCTCCAAACAAATTCGGTCGTGTCAACAATTGAAGTACTGCACGGCTGATAAATGGCAAAATTCTTAATTCTGAACCAGGTAAATCAATTCATAAGCGCATCATGGTATTGTGAAACACAGATGTCGTCACTTTTGTTGAATGCTTTATCCGAAATCGTTATGTTCAGTCCGTGTTACCTCCTTACGGACATCTTCTTTAAAGATCTAGTAGTCTTGCGCTTTCCATCCGATAAAGTGCTTCCGTGGAATACTCTTTTGGACCGGCCAAAAGAGTATTCACGGAAGCACTTTATCGGATGGAAAGCGCAAGACTACTAGATCTTTAAAGAAGATGTCCGTAAGGAGGTAACACAGACTGAACATAACGATTTCGGATAAAAACATTCAACAAAAGTGACGACATCTGTGTTTCACAATACCATGATGCGCTTATGAATTGATTTACCTGGTTCAGGATTAAGAATTTTGCCATTTATCAGCCGTGCAGTACTTCAATTGTTGACACGACCGAATTTGTTTGGAGACAAACAATCCATATCAGATATCAAGCTGAGATTGGAAGATCTCGTGATTAAAGAAATGTAAAGTTTGGTCCTGAGGAGAACCCTATAATGAAGAGGGTTCGAAACACGTCGACCTTGCGTTTTTTGATTACCAAACAAACATCTTGTAAAGTGTCTGGTTGTTGTGCATTTTTGTCAAGTTTGTCTAGCGAAAATTGGAAGGATTTTGCATTTTATGTCATGCACAGAAATTATTTTTGTAAAAAATCTTTGTTGTTTGGTTTGGCACCTTGGTCCGAGAAAGTAACAAAGGTGGCATTTGACCAGTGGTGTGTTGTGTGATTTGAGTGAGTGTGGTATGCAATCAGTATGGTATGTTGCTTGTGGTTGTTTGAATTTGTTGTGAGGAAGAATGGTGAGGTGAGTCCAGTTTGTGGCATTTTTTGCTAAGTGTATAATTATTCAAGAACTATGGTTGTGTCTTTTGTGATTTTGTAGATAATTGATGAAATGTGATCAACAAAATAAGAGAATATTAGAAAAAGCAAAAAAACTTTTCTCAAAATAAAAACTATTTAATAGTTCCGGACGACATTGATGAGTATTCATGCGCCGTGTAAAAATTTGGTTGAAAAGATTATCAGTATTGGCATTTCCGGTGTTTTTGTTGTTTAAAGGGCTCAGCCTTACTGATTAGAGCCCAACCCATTGTTGTTTTGCATCATGTCACCCCCGGCACTGGGCAATGTGAGGTGGCAGGGCCCTAGGCCCTCATGCATACATGAGAACTACACGGAGACACCCAGTTAGAGAGTGGAAATGGCGTCCAGCACGTGCGCCAGGCCCTTTTTATTGGCAGGGTCACATGCCCTTTGACGCCTGTGCTGGATGGGTGTGGTGAGGGTGTATACCAGCCGTGAGGGAGTGGCTGTGGCATGCTGACAACTAGACCTGTGAGCTGCAGATCCCTACAGTGAAGACCTGGGACATGTGGCGTTGTCGTCCCCCTGTGTGCGTAAGCAGAGTGGGCTGTCCTGGCATATGCCAGTCCAGCGTAAGGGTGTGAACAATGACCCCGGATCTCTGGGCGTGGTTCCGTCCTGGGCTGGACAAGGAAGTGACTAATGGATGTGTCTCTGTTGTAGTGTCGGCGCCACCCGGATCGCAATCGGCAATCTGTCACCCTGTAACAAAAGTCCCACAACATGAGCAACATGGACGTAAGGGGGAATCACTGACCCTACATTCATCCATACTTCCACACTTGAAAGATCATAGACATGACACATCTGTGTAAATATGAATGTTTATTGCACATTCAGTGGAGTGTTGCAGCTGGAGCAGTACAGGGCCATGTCAACCCCACTTCACATTGTAGGCCCGTGGAGGGCCAGCCAGAGTCCTTCAGGGAATGACAGGTACATCAGGAGAGGAGGAGTTCAGTCCGCAGTCTGATAGCTGTGTCATTGGTGACCAAACAGAATATGGCAGTCCATGTCGAGGTACAAGGTGAGTGTCGCAGAGTGCATCGGGGGACAGTGGAAGGTGATGATGCAGAGGGCAGAACCAAGCAGAAACAAGCCACAAGGTGGAGATGAATGCTACTGTGTCCTTCTGACCACAAAGGCAGATTCATCCGCATCTTCGTCCTCTGCTGTTGCATGTGCCTCACATGTGGGTGGTGGTGTTCTGTCTCCAGCACTGTGTGGCACTGACACATCAGGGGCCGGAGATGTGGATGGGGTGGTAGCAGCAGCATGCATCAGCACCAGGCCTTGTGGCAGCAATGCCCTGAGGAGGGTCTTTAGGGCATTGAGGGACCCAGCTACCTCTCGCTGGTGTGCAGCCGTGGCAGCCGCTCTTTCTGCCTGCGTCTGCTCCATGTTCTCCATGATCCTCCGCATGTGTCCCAACTCCAGGGCGAGATCACTGGAGGCACTCTGACTAGACAGTTGTTCTTGTCGCAGAGTCAGGACTCTAGCGATGTCAGCCAGGGTCCATTGGAGAGCATGGAGCGGACTGTGGGTGTCTGTTAGGGACTGTGAGTGGTCCCTGATGGGACTTAGACACCCATGTATTGCATCTAGTTTGGCTGCCATGCGGTCGAACCCCACCTGCACCTGTTCAGCCAGCTTCTCCTGGCACCCCAACACACGGCATTGGAAGGCCATGTGTTCATCGTGGGGGTCCTGGGAGACAGCCGTGGTGGTGGGTGCTGCCTGCTGTGTGTTCTGTGCAGGGGGTGGGTTCTCCTCATGGCAGCTGGGCTGCCCTGCTCCTGGAAGTGGGCTGCGGAGGCTGTCCACGAGCTGTTGGAGGGCGTCGGAGTCGAAGTTGTGGTGGTCCTCTTCGTCATCAGAGAAGAGAGGTTTGGACTGCTCCGCAGGAGGTGCTGGATTTCTCCTTGCAATGTGAAGGAGAGATGCAGTTTAACATTGTGTTCACATGTATGTTGACGCTTTGTACATGTTTACATTCAGACTGCATGACAATGTACATTGTGACTGTTTGGGGGTAGCTGCCTATTTGATTCGGGACAGTGGACATTCCGACTACATCACGGATGTGTGTTTGTACTTGTACATTGTCAACTCACATTTCCCTGCAATGCCAAATGTGATTGGCCAGTTTCTACGCACATGCGGCACCAGTTGTGTCCTCTGTTCTGTTGTGGACGTGTTGCGGTTTGTACCACATCATTGTCAATGTTGATGTGCTCTGCATGTAATGTGTGTGTGCCGCATTTTGGGGGAGTCGCCCCTGCAACTCTGATTTAGCTGCCCCTTATCCCTTACATGCGGTGTGCCTCAGGTTTCTGTGCTTATGCGGTGCTGAGATGTTGCATACCTGTGTGCATTGATCTCTTGGTGGGAGTTGGGGGTCTGGGGCATGGTTTGTCCGCAGATGTGCTATGCTTAATTGTGCATGTGTGCCATTGTGCCCATCTCCCCCCGTCCCCCCAGTCCCTGGTGGTTACTCACCCTGTTGCTGTTGTGTCCGGTCATGTTGAGCAGTGTCCGGTCCCCCAACTCCTGCCACCGTCTCCCCACTGATGACTGTGGACACCATTTTCTCCATCTCGTCCAGCTCCTCCTGTGGCGCTGGACTCCCACCGCCAGTCTGCATTGCTGCCTTCCGATTGTTTGCGAATTTCTGCTTGGTTTTGCGCTTTGCATCATTCCAGCGCCTCTTGACCTCGTCCATTGTCCTCCTCAGCACTCCGACTGCATTCACCTTGTCCACGATAGTCTGCCATATTCCATTTTTAGTTGCCAGTGACACAGTGGAGGTAACGAACAGTGGTTGATGGTGTTCTATCACCTCCGTTATCAGGATCCTGTTTTCCTGCGGACTGAACCGCTTCTTCCTACTCTTCTTGTCCTTGCCCTTCCCTGACCCCGAGGTCACAGGCTGGTCCTCCGGGGGGCTTGTGGGGTTCTGGTTGTCCTCTGTACTTGCTCCGGATGCCTCCATTGTGCTTCGCTGTTGTTTGGCTTTTGCTTGTATGTTTTTTTTCTACTTTTATAGTGCATTTTCCCGCATGACGCGTGGAAATTGCAGGCCTGTGGCTGGTTTTCGCAGATTTTTGTATCGCGATTGGCGTCATCGCTACTATTTTCGCGTTGGGGTTTCGCGTTTTTGCGGCGTCGCGTTGATTTTAACACGTTCATTTGACACGTTATCGTGTGACTATCGCATGGTACCGCCGTGTTGGGAATACCACGTTAACACGGAGTTATTTTCCCGCGATGGACTGCGATGTGAAGTGTTGCATTAAGCTGAATTTGCGGTAGTTATCACACGTTCTTGAGAATATGCCCCTCTGTGTTTTTAGTGAATTTATATATATGTATGTATATTTTAATGAGCAACAAAGCCTGTCAGGTACTTCAAGGAAATTGTAACAAGAACTATTACAGTGAAAATCTCTACTTTAGGGCGTGTCAAAGGGGATTATTAATACCAAAACGTTTGCCTTCAAATGAAATCTGTGAGATATTATTTAACAAAATTCATGTCTGCAGGCTTTAACACAGCGCAAAAACAAACTACTATTAAAGGCCCTAGGCCTTTACACATGTGTTTCTTATCAAATAAATCTGGCCTTTTGTGTTGTAATGTTTCATAATAAACAAATAAGGACTTTAAAATCTGAAATAACTTTTCCCAGTGAACCAATCAGGCCCATAGCCTTTATAATTTGCTTTTCCCCAGAACCAACTCAGATCTTCTGTAGTGAGCATAAGCTTTTGCAAAAGACAACCATCAGGCAAACCATAATCAAATTACAAATATGTACAAAATAACAGTTGTCAAAACAATATAAATTACTTCCTATGAGAGCCTGATGAGGTTAAACATAGCGCGGGGATTGGCCCCTGGCACAAACACTGAAGGAGTGGTGAGCACCTGAATAAAAGCACAATTGGGGTCTGACTGCCATTAAATTAAATTGGTGCAAATAGCGCAGACTTTGAGGTGCAGACATAGTGCATGCAAGCGGCTGATGTTGTGAATGACTTGGCAAACAGGATAAGAGAGCTATGTGGCCGGAGAATACTTTAATGCCCTGCAGGCTGGTGACATCTGTCTCTCAAGTGAGGCCTCTGGGTTCTGTTCAATACCTCAGCTGTACTTGGAGGAGAGTTGACAGGCCTAGTTGCTGGTGAATGGACAGCTAGATCTAGGCTACTGAGAGCCTGCAGGCAACTCTAATTACCTTGCACACTCCTGAGGTAAACTGGCTCTAAGAGTAGGCGCTGCTGAGTCCCGGATATTGCTGACTTGCCCCCAAATGAAGCTTCTGTGAAAGAAGGTAAACTTGAGATCCCTGCGACTCAAGTGAGCCCTCACTAAAGATCAATGTGACAGCACAGTTGTGGGAAACTCTACTGAAAACCACGCCATCCAGACAAAATGGGAAAACAAACAAATAGCAATCCCGACTTACATTTGGAGCCAGCTGAACCACTAAGTCCCAACAGAATGCATTCTCAGACTTGGAGCAGGAACTGCCATCCTAGGGTGCCACAGCATTAGAGACATGATAGACCTGGCATCCTTGGCGTAGTTTTCCCTGTCTTTTTGC
This sequence comes from Calotriton arnoldi, assembly GCA_963921515.1. Lineage (NCBI taxonomy): Eukaryota > Metazoa > Chordata > Amphibia > Caudata > Salamandridae > Calotriton > Calotriton arnoldi. The sequence goes on from CAWUFW010006715.1 coordinate 24,289, forward strand.
CTCTACCTCCTGTGTTTTTGATGCTGTGCTGGATTTCGTTTTTGCTGGATTAGATGCGTTGGGCACTTTGCCACTGCTGATCAGTGTCAAAGTGCAAGTGCTCCCTGGGTAAATTGTGATTGTAATTGGTTCTCCCTGATTGGCATATTTGATTTACTAGTACGTCCCTAGTAAAGGGCACTAAGTGTGCCAGGGCTGGTAAATCAAATGCTACTAGTGGGCCTGCAGTTCAAAAAAGTTGGGGGAGTGATTCTATTAAGGACCAAAGAGGCTGGAATCGGTTTAGACAAAGCAATGAAAAAGTGCCTCTTGGACCATCAATATTCTATTCATTTAGTACCTCAGGGAATCTAATCTCACCTACAGGTAAGTTTCAGTTAATGAACTTCATTTTCCATACTTTTACTTAGTGCACAGTAGTTAGAGCCATCATACATACACTGATTATAGAAAAACAAACATGAAATTCATTTTGTCAAAAGAAATATATCTTTCCTATTTTCTTTTTGTTAGTTTTCTTTTTCGTAACACTGAACCTTTATACAAACATATTGAACATTTTTCAGACAATTTACATAAACCTCTATATACAGTGACGTGACTACATAACATATATAACATCAATTACATGAAAATTCATCTAATTACTTTTGAAAGTCCTACTGTATTTACAAACTATCGGGTTTTGTTAGTTTATATAGCCTCGATAGTGTGATCGTTCCTAGGTCCAAAGTGATGAGGTCAGGGAGAACCTGTCAGAGTCCTTGTCTTGGCTGTCTAAATCCAGCCTAGTCTAGATATCTTTCAAGATTTGTGTAGTTCCAAACAGGGAGACCCTTGGCCTCAGTGAGGGGGGGGTGCCGACGCGTTTCGACCTTCGTGTGGGGACCTTGAGGATTTTCAGAAGGTCTTCCTCAGGGCTGGGTGGTTCTGTGTAGGACATTCAAGAATGCCATTGTGTATCTCAGACTGGTGTATTAATCCAGAGAGCTTGGCACTTCATGAGCTTTTTGCTTCTTCTTGGCTGTTGGAGATGTACCCTCTTCGGTTCGGTCTTTATAGCCTTTGAGTCTTCATCCGCGGTTTCTCGTTGCTTCTGGTTGCCGATGACGTAGTACTCTCACAATTGAACGACGAGGGCTAGGACCAACCTCTAGCTTTCATCAGTAGGAGGCTACTTCCCAGGGAACAGAGGTGGAGTGCAATTGAAAGGGAAGCTTTTGCTGTGGTCTGGGCGCTGAAGAAGCTAAGGCCCGACTTGTTTGGGACTCACTTCCGGGTTCAGACAGACCACAGGCCCCTCAGATGGTTAATGCAGATGAGGGGTGAGAATCCGTAACTCTTGAGGTGGTCCATCTCCCTACAGGGAATGGACTTTACGGTGGAACACCACCCTGGTACAAAACACGCCAATGCTGATGGTCTGTCCAGATTCTTCCGCCTTAGTGATGAGAACTCCCAAGAGGGTGGGTAGTTCTCCCCACTTTTCAGCTGGAGGGGACACATGTTAGACCTGGCATCCTTGGCGTGGTTTCCCTGACTTTTTGCCTCTACCTCCTGTGTTTTTGATGCTGTGCTAGATTTCGTATTTGCTGGCTTAGATGCTTTGGGCACTTTGCCACTGCTGATCAGTGTCAAAGTGCAAGTGCTCCCTGGGTAAATTGTGACTATAATTGGTTCTTCCGGATTGGCATATTTGATTTACTAGTAGGTCCCTAGTAAAGGGCACTAAGTGTGCCAGGGCTGGTAAATCAGATGCTACTAGTGGGCCTGCAGCACTGGTTGTGCCACCCACATGAGTAGCCCTGAAAAGGTGTCTCAGGCCTGCCACCGCGATGCCTGCGCGCAGTTTGTTAACTGTCATGTCGACTTGGCAAATGCACCCACTTGCAAGGCCCTAACCTTCCCTTTTCTTACATATTGGACACCCCTATGGAAGGCCCAGGGTACTCCCCTGGGCAGGGTGCAGTGTATGTGAAAGGTAGGACATGTACTGAGGTGTGTAACATGTCCTGGTAGTGAATTACTGCCAATTTCGTTTTTCACTGTTGCAAAGCTACCTGTTCCCATAGGACAGAATGGGGGGTTTGTTTATAACATCTTATAACCATAACCACCTCTGGGAACAAGGTAGGGAAAAAATGTAGTTTGCCTGAGCTCAGAATGTTAAGATGCATCTTTTAGAAAGGGTGATTTTAACATTCTGTGTTTGAAAATACCACTTTTAGAAAGAAGATATTTTCTTGTACAACCTTCGAGTGTGCCTCTGCTGAGACGTGGATTGCCTGTCTGGGTTTTGGAGTGTCAGGGGCTGTGGAGGAGCAGTGGCTCCAGAGAGCCTGATGAGTCAGGGCTGGGCTGAATAGACTTGGGCTGAATTAAGAGTAGGGGGAGGAGATTTCCTTTCACCTGAATGGGCCTGGTCTGCCTTCCACAATGCTGTCTCCACCTCCTGCCAGGAAGCTGCACCAGAGAGGACAGAACTGGTTTTGGCTGGCTACAGGGCTTCTCTGCCACCAGAGAACAAAGGATTTTGTAGTATAAATATTGGGGTCCAAACCCCAGAACTTTAGATCATTCCTGGAATTTAAGAGGACCCTTTGCCAAGGAGAAGAGCTGGAGAAACTGAGGAGAAGTACTGCCCTTGCTGTGTGTCTGGGGTTGGACTGCAGTTGCTGTTTCTGCCAAGGAAAGGAGAAGGACTTTGCTGTGTGCTGTGTCCCCTGCGTGAAGTTCTCCTAGGGCCTGTGTGTGCTGGCCTCCTGTTCTGAAGTCTCAGGGACACAAAGACTTCACCACCAGCTCCCCTGAACTCTGCTGTTGTGAGTTCTGACCTGCCTAGAGGTGCCTGTGCCAGTTTTGGGCCTCTGGAGGTTGTTGCTGCTGTTTGGGAGCTGGAAGAAAGAAGAAACGTGAAGAACTGCTAGAATCGACACATCGCTCTTCTTGCGACTGTTTTCTCGATGCATCTTCACGGCATGAGAAGAATTTCCACGCATCGCCGTGCCGCTGCGAAAACCGTCGCAGCGCCTGTCGCTGCTGCAAGAATCGATGCATCGAGGGATCTCGGCTGAAGAGGACCGACGCAGCGCTACTCGACGCTGCCGTATCGATCGCCTATACATACCGAGGATCCACGCATTGTACCTGTGCGGCACGCTTTCCCGACGCATCACCTGTGAACCGGAACCGGCACGGAGAATCGACGCATCACTCCCCATACAGACAGGAACCGATGCACCTCGTCCTCTGTGGACCGCAGAACTGTCGCATCGCCTTCCTCAGGTCTCAGGAGTGTGGCATCTCTTTGTTTTCCGAATTTGCGGCTGTTTGGCTTAGGAACTTTTGACGCATATACAGGTACTTTGGTGAAAGGTCACGCATCCATAGATTTCTATGGTACAAGTTCTTGAAACCTTTTGAAAGTCATATTTTTAACTGTGTATGTTGGATTCTTGTCATTTTGGTCTTGTTAAGTTTAGATAAAGATACTTTTTTTTCTAAACTGGTGTGGTGTCCATTTGTGGTGTTTTCACTGTGTTACTGTGAGTGTTGGTACAAATAATTTACACATTGCCGTTGGGATAAGCCTGTCTGCTCGTGCCAAGCTACCAAGGGGGTGAGCAGGGGTTATCTAGAGTGTGTATCCCCCTTACCCTGACTAGAAGCAAGGGTCCCTATTTGGACAAAGGTACCTACCTCTGCCAACTAGAGACCCCCATTTCTAACATTGGTGGTCAGCGGTGAGGATTTGAACCTGTATTTGTACTTGACCCACAGTGATTGGTGTACATCACTAGTTTAGTGCAGACCACTATGCAACCACATACTGTGTTTTTTTTGGGGTTATATTTTTGAGTGACCCTTGAAAGAATCCACGCATCATGTCTCAGAAGGGTAAACCAGCAAGTGAGGGCAGAATTGGAGTTTGATATTGAGGTTTTGCATACCTACAGAGTAGATCAGCTCAAGCAATTTTGCAAAGATTTTGGATGTCCCATGAAGAGCAGCTCCAGGAAGGAGGAGCTACAGAAGGCCTTAAGGGCCTGGTGGGAGGCCAAAGAGGCTGGGGAGACAGGTGATGCAGAAGTGGATGAGGATGCACAAGGGAATGGTTTCAGGTCAAAGGATCTGCCTCTGTCAAGAGCAGACTCTATGGCTGGCAGCAACCATTCTGCTAGGAGCTTTTCCCCAGAGGAGCTGGAGGAAAACCAAAGGGTCAGAGATCATGAAGTTCAGCTCTTAAGCTTAAAAATGAAGCAATTGGAAATGGAGAACCAAAAACCTGCCATAGAAAGAGAGAAGATGGCAGAGGAGAGAAAGAACGCTCTGACTTTAGAGGAAAAGAAACTGCTTTTGGATCAGGAGTTGAGCATAAGGGAACTGGACATTAAGGCCAAGCAAGTGGAGTCCAGTTCAAATGGTGGCAGCGCACAGCCAGTGCAAGGGGGTAAGGTTTACATACCCAAGGACCTAGGGCCCGATTCACAGAACTAACTTACTACAAAATCCTAAACTTACTACCATTTTGGTATTAACAGAAGGCACTTACTCATTTTGGTATTCACAGAAGGTACTTACTCATTTTGGTATTCACAGAATGCACTTACTCATACTAACTTTATGTCCGCCCTCGGGCCGGAGATTCCGGCCCGGTGGTGGAGATTCCGGCCCGGTGGTGGAGATTCCGGCCCTGTGGTGGAGATTCCGGCCCAGTGGTGGAGATTCCAGCCGGTGGCTGAGAATCCGCCACCGGCCGGAATCTCCACCACCAGGTCGGAATCTCCACCACCGGGCCGAAATCTCTACCACAGGGCCAGAATCTCCACCACCGGGCCAGAATCTCCACCACCGGGCCAGAATCTCCACCACAGGGCCAGAATCTCCACCACCGGGCCAGAATCTCCACCACCGGGCCAGAATCTCCACCACCGGGCCAGAATCTCCGGCCCGAGGGCGGACATAAAGTTAGTATGAGTAAGTACATTCTGTGAATACCAAAATGAGTAAGTACCTTCTGTGAATACCAAAATGAGTAAGTGCCTTCTGTGAATACCAAAATGGTAGTAAGTTTAGGATTTTGTAGTAAGTTAGTTCTATGAATCGGGCCCCTAGTGAAGAATTACCAGAGGGGTGAAGATATTTATGCATGGTTTACGGCATATGAGATAGCCTTGAGAATGAATGAGGTTCCTGAGAAGAATTGGGGGCAGGCCTGTGGAAACACTTTGAGGCCTCTGGGAGGTACACCCTACCACCTTTGGAGAAGGCGAGTACCCTAACCTATCCCCACATGAAGGAGGCTTTATGCCTCAGGTATGGGCTCACACCAGAGCAGTACAGAGAGAAGTTCAGGAATTTTAAGAAGCTTGATTCTCATACTTGGGTTGAATGTGTGAACATGTATAACCGTGCACTGGAATGTTGGATAAAGGGCAGCAAGGTAACTGATTACCAGGGGTTGTGCAACTTGATTAGTTGGGAGCACTTGAGTAGTCTGTGTGTTCCAGAGCTGTGCCAGCATCTATTGGATAGTAAGCTAACTGACCCCAGGGAGCTTGCTAAGGAGGCGGACCGCTGGACTAGCACCAGGGTCCACAAGGGGATTGTGGGTAACCCAGCCAAGGGTGGGCATGGTCCCCAGCAGAAGAGTGGGGGGACAAGGGTAACCAAAAGGAGTTCTCTAAAGGGCCCCAAAACAGTTCCCAGGGTAAAGAATCCCCACCCCCAAGCCTAAAGCGTCCTGGCACCCTAAGGGCAGGTACGACAACCGGGGTCCCCAACGGTGTTATTCCTGTAATCAGATGGGTCACATTGCAAGAGATCCCAAGTGCCCCAACGCACCCCCAGCACCCACTGGTGCACCACCACCAGGGTTAGTGAGTGTAACGCTGGGGGAGGAATTGGTTCCTAGTGAAGGGGGGGAGCAAGCAGTTATGATCCTTGTCTCATTAGGAGGCAGAGAGATGATCCAGGGATCCTATCTGCCTGAGAACACTAAGAAGTACAGGCAGTGGGTGACCATCAATGGGAGGAGGATGGAGGCTCTGAGAGACACAGGAGCCAGTGTGACATCTGTCAGGTGTGAATGGGTGTCTGAAGAGCAGGTCATTCCCAATGTACTTCACCCTGTAGTTGCAGCAGACAACTCTGAGCGCTTATGTAAGGTGGCACTAATTCCCTTCGAATGGGGGGGTCTCAGGTTCCTTGAAGGTCATTGTTTGTCCATCCATGTCTGTTGACTGTTTGCTTGGCAATGACCTGGAGAGTTCCCCATGGAAGGAGGTGGAGCGCCAGGCTCATTTGGAGATGTTGGGTCTGCCTGAGTGGGTCTGTGTGACCACTCGGTCAATGGCAGCCAGTAGGGGTAATCAAGAGGACCTGGAGCCTGAAACAGTGGCCCAGGTGTCTGCCAGAAAGAGGAAGGGCAGGGGGCATGGAAACCAGCCCCGAAGTTCCCACGGTCCAGGAGGAGGCAGAACCTGAGGGGGATGCCCTGGAACCTACAGGGGAACAAGTGGCCAAACTGGGAGACCTGCCTGAGCTGACCCATTGGCAGCAGGAAGGGGTCCCTCCAGGGAGGAGTTCTGCAGAGCGCAGCTGGAGTGCCCTACTCTTGTTGGTTTGCGGCAACAGGCTGCAAACCAGGCAGCAGGTGATCAGTCCGGATCACATCTGATTTACTGGGAGGATGGATTGTTGTATAGTGAGCCTAAGGTCACTGAGCCCGGTGCAGCCCGTGTGCTGGTGGTACCCGAGCGCTTCAGGACCTTCCTACTGGGTCTGACTCATGACGTGCCTCTAGAAGGGCATTTGGGGTGCGACAAGACCTTTCAGAGGCTTGTCACCCACTTTTACTGGCCCCAAATGAGAAGGCATGTTGGCACCCACTGTAGATCTTGCCCAACTTGCCAGGCAAGTGGCAAGAGTGGAGGGAAGTATAAGGCTCCCCTCCAACCCTTTCCTGTGGTGAGCACCCCTTTTGAGCGGGTGGGCATTGACATTGTGGGGCCACTGGAACCCAAGACAGCCTTAGGCAACAAGTTTATCTTGGTCTTGGTGGACCATGCCACCCGGTACGTACCCGGAAGCTGTCCCTCTCTGGACAATCACAGCCCCCGTGGTGGGCCTTGCATTGATGGGGATCTTTTCCCATGTGGGGTTCCCCAGAGAGGTGGTCTCTGACCGTGGTATAAACTTCATTTCGAAGTACATGACATCTTTGTGGGAGGAGTGTGGTGTGGCATACAAGTTCACCACTCCTTACCATCCTCAAGCGAATGGGTTGGTTGAGAGATTCATCCGAACCCTGAAGGGCATGATCAAGGGTCTTGCAGAACCCATGAGACGGAAGTGGGACGTCTTTTTGCCATGCCTGTTGTTTGCTTACAGGGAGGTACCGCAGAAGTCCTTAGGGTTCAGTCCCTTTGAACTGCTGTATGAGCACCCTGTGAGAGGACCTCTGAGTCTGGGAGAGGACCTCTGAGTCTGGTAAAAGAGGGCTGGGAGAGAACTCCTGGTAAAACCCCTCAAGATGTGTTCAGCTATGGGCTAGCCTTCAGAAACCAGACTCAACGCTTCAGGAAACTCGCTCAGGTGAACCTGGAAGCTAGCCAGGAAGAAATGAAAAGATGGTATGACCAGAATGCCACTCTGGTCGAATTTCAGCCTGGCCAGAAAGTGAGGGTGATGGCACCAGTGGAGCCTTGTGCGCTCCAAGACAAGTGGTCTGGTCCATATGAGGTGGTGGAGCGCAAGAGTGAGGTGACCTATTTGGTTGACTTGCAGACTCCTAGGAACCCTTTGAGGGTCCTGCACATGAACCGCCTCAAACCGCACTTCGAGGTCTGGAAGTAACTATGCTCCTTGCAACAGATGATGGAATGGAGGAGGAGAGTGAGCCCCTTCCTGACCTCCTGTCAGCAAAGGAACATTATGGATCAGTGGACGGAGTAGACCTCTCTCCTACTCTGACCCCAGAGCAGCAGAGGGACTGTCGCCAGGTGCTGGGACAGTTCGCCTCCCTGTCATCCCTGACACCAGGAGTCACCAATTGGTGCGTCCATGATGTGGACGCTGGAGACAGTCTACCTGTGAAACAGAAATTTTACAGGATAGCTGGCAAAGTCAGGGCCAGCATCAAGGAAGAAGTTTCCAAGATGTTGGCGTTAGGGGTGATAGAGCCCTCAAGCAGCCCCTGGGCTAGCCCAGTGGTTTTAGTGCCAAAAGCAGCTGCACCCGGTGCCATCCAGAACTCCGGTTCTGTGTGGACTACCGTGGGCTCAATGCAGTCACCAAGACTGATGCACACCCCATCCGCAGAGCTGATGAGCTCGTTGATCGGTTGGGAGCTGCCCGGAACCTCAGTACATTTGATTTAACGTCTGGGTACTGGCAGATTGCCTTAACCGATGGGCCAAAGGAGAGGTCAGCATTTTCAACACCAGAGGGGCACTACCAATTCCGGGTTATGCCCTTTGGGTTGAAGAACGCCCCTGCCACCTTCCAGAGACTGGTCAACCAGGTACTGTCCGGGATGGAGAAATTCAGCACGGCCTACCTGGATGACATTGCTGTGTTCGGCACCAGTTGGGAGGAACATTTGCAACACCTCTGCGAAGTGTTGAATGCTCTACAAAGGGGAGGCCTCACTATCAAGGCTAGTAAATGCCAGATAGGGCAGGGATCTGTGGTGTACTTGGGACACCAGGTAGGGAGCGGCCAGGTGGTGCCCCTACAAGCAAAGATTGACACCATTCTGGCTTGGGAGCCCCCCAAGACCCAGACAGAGGTGAGAGCCTTTTTAGGTCTCACCGGGTACTACCGACGATTTGTCAAGGGGTATGGCACCATTGTTGCCCCCTTGACAGAGCTGACTTCAAGGAAGCAGCCCAGGAAGGTGATCTGGACTGATGCCTGCCAGACCGCTTTTGATGCCCTGAAATCTGCCATGTGCACGGCGCCCGTGCTTAAGGCACCTGACTTCTCCAAAGAATTTGTTGTGCAGACAGATGCTTCAGAGCATGGTGTGGGAGCAGTACTCTCACAATTGAACGATGAGGGCTAGGACCAACCTCTAGCTTTCATCAGTAGGAGGCTACTTCCCAGGGAACAGAGGTGGAGTGCAATTGAAAGGGAAGCTTTTGCTGTGGTCTGGGCGCTGAAGAAGCTAAGGCCCGACTTGTTTGGGACTCACTTCTGGGTTCAGACAGACCACAGGCCCCTCAGATGGTTAATGCAGATGAGGGGTGAGAATCCGTAACTCTTGAGGTGGTCCATCTCCCTACAGGGAATGGACTTTACGGTGGAACACCGCCCTGGTACAGAACACGCCAATGCTGATGGTCTGTCCAGATTCTTCCGCCTTGGTGATGAGAACTCCCAAGAGGGTGGGTAGTTCTCCCCACTTTTCAGCTGGAGGGGACACATGTTAGACCTGGCATCCTTGGCGTGGTTTTCCCTGACTTTTTGCCTCTACCTCCTGTGTTTTTGATGCTGTGCTGGATTTTGTGTTTGCTGGCTTAGATGCTTTGGGCACTTTGCCACTGCTGACCAGTGTCAAAGTGCAAGTGCTCCCTGGGTAAATTGTGACTATAATTGGTTCTCCCGGATTGGCATATTTAATTTACTAGTAGGTCCCTAGTAAAGGGCACTAAGTGTGCCAGGGCTGGTAAATCAGATGCTACTAGTGGGCCTGCAGCACTGGTTGTGCCACCCACATGAGTAGCCCTGAAAAGGTGTCTCAGGCCTGCCACCACGGTTCCTGTGCACAGTTTGTTAACTGTCATGTCGACTTGGCAAATGTACCCACTTGCAAGGCCCAAACCTTCCCTTTTCTTACATATCAGACCCCCTATAGAAGGCCCAGGGTACCCCCTGGGCAGGGTGCAGTGTGTGTGAAAGGTAGGACATGTACTGAGGTGTGTAACATGTCCTGATAGTGAATTACTGCCAATCTCATTTTTCACTGTTGCAAGGCTACCTGTTCCCATAGGACAGAATGGGGAGTTTGTTTATAACATCTTATAAACATAACCGCCCCTGGGAACAAGGTAGGAAAATAAAGTTTAGTATGCCTGAGCTCAGAATGTTAAGATGCATCTTTTAGTAAGGGTGATTTTAACATTCTGTGTTTGAAAATACCACTTTTAGAAAGTAGGTATTTTCTTGTTCAACCTTCCAGTGTGCCTCTGCTGAGATGTGGATTGCCTGTCTGGGTTTTGGAGTGTCGGGGGCTGTGGGGGAGCAGTGGCTCCAGAGAGCCTGATGAGTCAGGGCTGGTCTGAATAGACCTGGGCTACATTTAGAGTAGGGGGAGGAGATTTCCTTTCACCTGAATGGGCCTGGTCTGCCTTCCACAATGCTGTTTCCACCTCCAGCCAGGAAGCTGCACCAGAGAAGACAGAACTGGTTTTAGCTGGGTACAGGGCTTCTCTGCCACCAGAGAACAAAGGATTTTGTAGTATAAATATTAGGGCCCAAACCCCAGAACTTTAGATCGTTCCTGGAATTCAAGCGGACCCATTGCCAAGGAGAAGAGCTGGTGAAACTGAGGAGAAGTACTGCCCTTGCTGTGTGTCTGGGGTTGGCCTGCAGTTGCTGTTTCTGCCAAGGAAAAGGACTTTGCTGTGTGCTGTGTCCCCTGCTTGAAGAAGATCTCCTAGGGCCTGTGTGTGCTGGCCTCCTGTTCTGAAGTCTCAGGGACACAAAGACTTCACCACCAGCTCCCCTGAACTCTGCTGTTGTGAGTTCTGACCTGCTTAGAGGTGCCTGTGCCAGTTTTGGGCCTCTGGAGGTTGTTGCTGCTGTTTGGGAGCTGGAAGAAAGAAGAAACGTGAAGAACTGCTAAAATCGACGCATCGCTCTTCTTGCGACTGTTTTCTCGATGCATCTTCACGGCGTGAGAAGAATTTCCACGCATCGCCGTGCCGCTGCGAAAACCGTCGCAGCGCCTGTCGCTGCTGCAAGAATCGATGCATCGAGGGATCTCGGCTGAAGAGGACCGACGCAGCGCTACTCGACGCTGCCGTATCGATCGCCAATACATCCCGAGGATCCACGCATTGTACCTGTGCGGCACGCTTTCCCGACGCATCACCTGTGAACCGGAACCGGCACGGAGAATCGACGCATCACTCCCCATACAGACAGGAACCGATGCACCTCGTCCTCTGTGGACCGCAGAACTGTTGCATCGCCTTCCTCAGGTCTCAGGAGTGTGGCATCTCTTTGTTTTCCGAATTTGCGGCTGTTTGGCTTAGGAACTTTTGAAGCATATACAGGTACTTTGGTGAAAGGTCACGCATCCATAGATTTCTATGGTACAAGTTCTTGAAACCTTTTGAAAGTCATATTTTTAACTGTGTATGTTGGATTCTTGTCATTTTGGTCTTGTTAAGTTTAGATAAAGATACTTTTTTTTTCTAAACTGGTGTGGTGTCCATTTGTGGTGTTTTCACTGTGTTACTGTGAGTGTTGGTACAAATAATTTACACATTGCCGTTGGGATAAGCCTGTCTGCTCGTGCCAAGCTACCAAGGGGGTGAGCAGGGGTTATCTAGAGTGTGTATCCCCCTTACCCTGACTAGAAGCAAGGGTCCCTATTTGGACAAAGGTACCTACCTCTGCCAACTAGAGACCCCCATTTCTAACATTGGTGGTCAGCGGTGAGGATTTGAACCTGTATTTGTACTTGACCCACAGTGATTGGTGTACATCACTAGTTTAGTGCAGACCACTATGCAACCACATACTGTGTTTTTTTTTGGGGTTATATTTTTGAGTGACCCTTGAAAGAATCCACGCATCATGTCTCAGAAGGGTAAACCAGCAAGTGAGGGCAGAATTGGAGTTTGATATTGAGGTTTTGCATACCTACAGAGTAGATCAGCTCAAGCAATTTTGCAAAGATTTTGGATGTCCCATGAAGAGCAGCTCCAGGAAGGAGGAGCTACAGAAGGCCTTAAGGGCCTGGTGGGAGGCCAAAGAGGCTGGGGAGACAGGTGATGCAGAAGTGGATGAGGATGCACAAGGGAATGGTTTCAGGTCAAAGGATCTGCCTCTGTCAAGAGCAGTCTCTATGGCTGGCAGCAACCATTCTGCTAGGAGCTTTTCCCCAGAGGAGCTGGAGGAAAACCAAAGGGTCAGAGATCATGAAGTTCAGCTCTTAAGCTTAAAAATGAAGCAATTGGAAATGGAGAACCAAAACCTGCCATAGAAAGAGAGAAGATGGCAGAGGAGAGAAAGAACGCTCTGACTTTAGAGGAAAAGAAACTGCTTTTGGATCAGGAGTTGAGCATAAGGGAACTGGACATTAAGGCCAAGCAAGTGGAGTCCAGTTCAAATGGTGGCAGCGCACAGCCAGTGCAAGGGGGTAAGGTTTACATACCCAAGGACCTAGGGCCCGATTCACAGAACTAACTTACTACAAAATCCTAAACTTACTACCATTTTGGTATTAACAGAAGGCACTTACTCATTTTGGTATTCACAGAAGGTACTTACTCATTTTGGTATTCACAGAATGCACTTACTCATACTAACTTTATGTCCGCCCTCGGGCCGGAGATTCCGGCCCGGTGGTGGAGATTCCGGCCCTGTGGTGGAGATTCCGGCCCAGTGGTTGAGATTCCAGCCGGTGGCTGAGAATCCGCCACCGGCCGGAATCTCCACCACCGGGCCGAAATCTCTACCACAGGGCCAGAATCTCCACCACCGGGCCGAAATCTCCACCACCGGGCCAGAATCTCCACCACCGGGCCAGAATCTCCACCACCGGGCCAGAATCTCCACCACCGGGCCGGAATCTCCACCACCGGGCCGGAATCTCCACCACCGGGCCGGAATCTCCACCACCGGGCCGGAATCTCCACCACCGGGCCGGAATCTCCACCACCGGGCCGGAATCTCCACCACCGGGCCGGAATCTCCACCACCGGGCCGGAATCTCCACCACCGGGCCGGAATCTCCACCACCGGGCCGGAATCTCCACCACCGGGCCGGAATCTCCACCACCGGGCCGGAATCTCCACCACCGGGCCGGAATCTCCACCACCGGGCCGGAATCTCCACCACCGGGCCGGAATCTCCACCACCGGGCCGGAATCTCCGGCCCGAGGGCGGACATAAAGTTAGTATGAGTAAGTACATTCTGTGAATACCAAAATGAGTAAGTGCATTCTGTGAATACCAAAATGAGTAAGTACCTTCTGTGAATACCAAAATGAGTAAGTGCCTTCTGTGAATACCAAAATGGTAGTAAGTTTAGCATTTTGTAGTAAGTTAGTTCTATGAATCGGGCCCCTAGTGAAGAATTACCAGAGGGGTGAAGATATTTATGCATGGTTTACGGCATATGAGATAGCCTTGAGAATGAATGAGGTTCCTGAGAAGAATTGGGGGGCAGGCCTGTGGAAACACTTTGAGGCCTCTGGGAGGTACACCCTACCACCTTTGGAGAAGGCGAGTACCCTAACCTATCCCCACATGAAGGAGGCTTTATGCCTCAGGTATGGGCTCACACCAGAGCAGTACAGAGAGAAGTTCAGGAATTTTAAGAAGCTTGATTCTCATACTTGGGTTGAATGTGTGAACATGTATAACCGTGCACTGGAATGTTGGATAAAGGGCAGCAAGGTAACTGATTACCAGGGGTTGTGCAACTTGATTAGTTGGGAGCACTTGAGTAGTCTGTGTGTTCCAGAGCTGTGCCAGCATCTATTGGATAGTAAGCTAACTGACCCCAGGGAGCTTGCTAAGGAGGCGGACCGCTGGACTAGCACCAGGGTCCACAAGGGGATTGTGGGTAACCCAGCCAAGGGTGGGCATGGTCCCCAGCAGAAGAGTGGGGGGGACAAGGGTAACCAAAAGGAGTTCTCTAAAGGGCCCCAAAACAGTTCCCAGGGTAAAGAATCCCCACCCCCCAAGCCTAAAGCGTCCTGGCACCCTAAGGGCAGGTACGACAACCGGGGTCCCCAACGGTGTTATTCCTGTAATCAGATGGGTCACATTGCAAGAGATCCCAAGTGCCCCAACGCACCCCCAGCACCCACTGGTGCACCACCACCAGGGTTAGTGAGTGTAACGCTGGGGGAGGAATTGGTTCCTAGTGAAGGGGGGGAGCAAGCAGTTATGATCCTTGTCTCATTAGGAGGCAGAGAGATGATCCAGGGATCCTATCTGCCTGAGAACACTAAGAAGTACAGGCAGTGGGTGACCATCAATGGGAGGAGGATGGAGGCTCTGAGAGACACAGGAGCCAGTGTGACATCTGTCAGGTGTGAATGGGTGTCTGAAGAGCAGGTCATTCCCAATGTACTTCACCCTGTAGTTGCAGCAGACAACTCTGAGCGCTTATGTAAGGTGGCGCTAGTTCCCTTCGAGTGTGGGGGGGTCTCAGGTTCCTTGAAGGTCATTGTTTGTCCATCCATGTCTGTTGACTGTTTGCTTGGCAATGACCTGGAGAGTTCCCCATGGAAGGAGGTGGAGCGCCAGGCTCATTTGGAGATGTTGGGTCTGCCTGAGTGGGTCTGTGTGACCACTCGGTCAATGGCAGCCAGTAGGGGTAATCAAGAGGACCTGGAGCCTGAAACAGTGGCCCAGGTGTCTGCCAGAAAGAGGAAGGGCAGGGGGCATGGAAACCAGCCCCCGAAGTTCCCACGGTCCAGGAGGAGGCAGAACCTGAGGGGGATGCCCTGGAACCTACAGGGGGAACAAGTGGCCAAACTGGGAGACCTGCCTGAGCTGACCCATTGGCAGCAGGAAGGGGGTCCCTCCAGGGAGGAGTTCTGCAGAGCGCAGCTGGAGTGCCCTACTCTTGTTGGTTTGCGGCAACAGGCTGCAAACCAGGCAGCAGGTGATCAGTCCGGATCACATCTGATTTACTGGGAGGATGGATTGTTGTATAGTGAGCCTAAGGTCACTGAGCCCGGTGCAGCCCGTGTGCTGGTGGTACCCGAGCGCTTCAGGACCTTCCTACTGGGTCTGACTCATGACGTGCCTCTAGAAGGGCATTTGGGGTGCGACAAGACCTTTCAGAGGCTTGTCACCCACTTTTACTGGCCCCAAATGAGAAGGCATGTTGGCACCCACTGTAGATCTTGCCCAACTTGCCAGGCAAGTGGCAAGAGTGGAGGGAAGTATAAGGCTCCCCTCCAACCCTTTCCTGTGGTGAGTGTCAGGATTGCGCGAGGGCAGACAGACGGCAGTTACTCACCGGCAGAATCGATGTTCTTTACGCGTGCGCGGAGAGGGGTCGGACACATAAAACCCGGCTTTCCTCTCTCCTCTGCGCTTCGCGTTCTAGTGTTTCCTGAGTTCCGGCTTTCCCTCACCTGTTTCACTTCCGGGTTGTTGTTCCGACGGGTGTTGCTGTACGCGGCGGCGTCTATCCAAGTTGGTGATCTCCCGGCGGTCCTGGTCTCTTCAAAGGCTCGCTCCTTTCCCTTCAGTTTTCCGGAAGCTTACGAGGAGAATCGGCTAGAATTGCACGGTGGCGGTAACAGCGCATTAGCGCTGACACTTATCATTTTTCTCTATTGCTATTATTAATAGTCCTGTGCTCTGGGCGTTAAGTGAGGGTCCTCCCCGCCTAAACAGGGCCTCTTTTCGACACAGTAGAAGGGGTTATTATTTATCCGACAGTGAGCGGATTTTCTTTCTCCTTCATTATTCCTCATTTCACAAAGGAGGTCAAGATTCCACACAGAAGAGGTGGGGACATGAGAGGTTTTAGGTACACCCTTTTGTTTATGGTGTAGGTAACAGAGAAATCACTTTCCTTTTCTTTCCTTCCTAAGTATATGGCATCAGTCACGTTTATCTACAGACACTGTACATATGGTCACCTATTGAAAGAAAAGACAAGTTCTATCACAGCAAGAGTGAAGGTAGGAAAGAACGCATAGAGACATACAAATTAAATTTTTATTGTATATTAATCCTTTTCCTGTACACCTACAGCTTCTTGGCGTATCCGGATTCTCCTGAGGTGCCCAGAGTTCCAAGGCTGTGTTTTCCCCTCCTTTCCTTGTTTTGTTTCCCTTCTTCCCCGGGTTACCTTTGATGCCCTGTTTTTACCGGGTATCTCGGGTGACTAGGGGAGGTTGCGGACCTTATCATCATCCGTGGCGTTCCTGCAGAAACACAGGTGAGAACCTGACAGAACGCGAAGCCCAAAAAGAATAGTAATTCTTTCTGCCCGGACGTCATGGATGTTGGTCAAGTATCCCTTGCAGATTTGGCTCACATGTTGGGCAATCTTCAGGCTGAGACCCAATCCTTATCTAATAGAGTAGACACAATACAGAGAGAAATGAGAACGGATGTTGGCAGAGGATCCCAGAGTTCAGGGTCTAATGTACCGGTAATTCATGTTACCACTCCTCCTTCTATCCCTTTAGCTCCCCCTGAGCGTTTTTTGGGCGATACCACCAAATTCGCAGCTTTTATCAGTCAGTGTCAGCTCCATTTCATGTGTAAAGCCTCTTGTTTTCCCTCAGATCAAGCCAAGGTGGCGTTTGTCATCTCCTATTTGGGGGGTCCGCCGCCAATTGGGCCATACCCATGATAGAGAGAAACGACCCATTATTGCAAGACTACACAGCATTTAAGAGAGAACTAAAAAAGCTATTTGACAAACACACTTTTACTCATTCTGCAGACACAGAGCTTTTAACGTTACGACAGGGCTCACAGGACTTAACTTCTTACATATCTACATTCTACAGACTAGTAGCTGAGGCAGGCTGGCCAGAGGAAAAGCGTAGCGCCTTGTTTTATAAGGGGCTGCGAGAAGAATTGAAAGACGCTCTAGCTCAAGTAGTAGACCCTCCAGAGTCATGTACCGCGCTGGTGGACTTAGTGGTTAAATTAGATCACAGACTCAGTGAGCGTAGGAGAGAGAGAGGAAGATCAGAAGGAAGAGGTTTGGTGTTTAGAGAAAAGAAACCCGAACCAGAAAAGGGAATTGAAGATCCAGAGCCAATGCAAATAGGGAGCATCAGAGGTCCCCTGAGTGAGGACGAAAGACAAAGGCGACGAGATAAGAAGCTCTGCCTATACTGCGGAAAGCAGGGCCATTTCTTGAGAGAATGTCCTGTTAAGCCAAAACAGACAAGGCGTTCGGCAAACTAGTAAGCCCGAGATCACAAGAGGCAGGGGTTTCGGGTGTTTCAGGTTTAATTGTCTCATCTAGAGAAGTAGCCATATCACATCCTCGCCATTTCTTCCTCTCCTCGAGCTTACAATGGGGGCAGGAGATAGTACAGGTTTATATAATGGTGGATTCAGGTGCATCAGGTAATTTTATGGATGCACAATGGGCACAGAAACAACAGATACCTTGGGTATCTAAGTCCTCATGGGAAAAAGTTACAACAATTGACGGGAGCACACTGAAGTCTGGTCCCATTAAGCGTACTACTATTGCCTTAAAGCTCATGATCGAGGAAAGACACCAGGAGCTTCTCTCATTTGATTTAATACAATCCCCACAATTCCAAGTCATAGTGGGGTTACCCTGGTTGATTCAACATAATCCTATTATTGACTGGAGGGAGAAGACAGTGAATTTTAACCAAGACTTTTGTAAAGAGCATGAGGTTTCCACCACTGTGGACCATAAAAAAGTCATGTCAAGTTTTACTCCTAATGAAGAGGCTTTGCCCTCTATGTATCAAGATTATCAAGACATATTTGATAAAGAACAAGCCTCCAGCCTCCCACCCCATAGGGTTTATGACTGTAGAATAGACTTGCAACCGGGGGCTCGCATTCCCTATAGTAGGATATATGCATTAACGGAGAAAGAGAACGTGTACCTGCGGGAATATCTAGATGAGATGCTTAGGATAGGGTTTATTCGTCCCTCCAGATCACCCGCTTCATCTTCTCTTTTTTTATACCGAAGAGAGAAGGGGGTCTTCGGTGTTGCATCGACTATCGGGCACTAAACACCATTACTATCAAGAATAGGTATCCCTTACCCCTGATTTCCTCCCTCCTGGATCAGATAAAGAATGCCCAGGTATTCACTAAATTAGACCTGCGAGGAGCATACCACTTGGTAAGAATTAAAGAAGGGGACGAGTGGAAGACAGCCTTTTGTACCAAGTACGGGCTCTATGAGTACTTGGTGATGCCTTTTGGACTATGCAACGCCCCGCGGCGTTCCAGTTTTTTATCAACGAGGCACTCAAGGACCTCCTGGGGGTGTGTGTTGTAGCCTATATTGATGATCTATTGATTTACTCCCCCTCAACGCAAGAACACGTGAATCATGTGACAGGGGTATTGCAGAGGTTGCGAGATAATCATCTGTATTGCAAGTTAGAAAAATGTCAGTTTCATACAAGACAAGTTAGCTTCCTGGGATTTGTGATTTCCCCACAGGGACTTAGCATGGACCCACAGAAAGTGGAAGCCATCCACCGTTGGCAGGCACCACGAACGGTGAAAGAGACACAGAGCTTTCTTGGCTTTGCCAATTTTTACAGGCGTTTTATTGATGGGTTCTCTAATCTCACTTCCCCGATAACTACACTATTGAGGAAGGGTAAAAAATTCCAATGGACTTCAGAGGCGGATATAGCCTTCAATACATTGAAAAAGGCTTTTACACAGGCACCAGTCTTGGCTCATCCTGATCCGACACGTCCCTTTGTAGTCGAGGCTGACGCATCCCAAGTGGCGGTAGGGGGGATACTTTCACAGACGAATCCCAG
Organism: Calotriton arnoldi; assembly: GCA_963921515.1. Lineage (NCBI taxonomy): Eukaryota > Metazoa > Chordata > Amphibia > Caudata > Salamandridae > Calotriton > Calotriton arnoldi. The sequence continues at coordinate 43,012 of CAWUFW010006715.1, forward strand.
TACAGGAACCTTGCATCCAGTGGCTTATTATTCTCGTAAACTAGCTCCAGCAGAGGTGAACTACTCCATAGGGGATAAGGAGCTATTGGCTATAAAAAGAGTACTCGAGGAATGGAGACAGTACCTGTTAGGGGCTAATCATAAGCTAACAATCCTTACAGACCATCGTAACCTGAAATTCCTTCAATCTGCAAGGGCTTTGTCCATGAGACAATTACGTTGGACACAATTCTTTAGTGAGTTTGACTTCGTTATACAGTTTCAAGCAGGAAAGAAAAACGGAAAGGCAGATGCATTATCACGACTAGGCTATAATGAAGAACCCAGAGACGGCGATCCCCCTTAATTATAGACAGAGAGCGAATCATTGGTGTTTTGTGTTCAGAAGGTGACTTTATACGGTCAGTTAAGGAGGCACAAGCGTCCATAGACTTGGGGGAAGTTACAGGTACACAAGAGGTCACTGTGGAAGAGGGACTGTCCTATGTGAAGGGGGGCCTGGTTCTTCCCACTCAAGTCTTACGATTGCAGGCATTAGAGTGGTGTCATTGTCATCCCCTTGCAGGACATCCAGGATTTAAGAAAACGTTCGAACTACTGCAGAGACGTTTTTGGTGGCCGGAGATGGGAGGGGACACTAAACGTTATATTCAGACCTGTCACGTGTGTGCCCAGGGAAAGGCCTCTCATCAAAAACCTGTAGGGCTACTACAACCTTTACCCACTCCTTCTGGTCCCTGGCACACAGTCTCCCTAGACTTTATCGTGGAATTACCCAGAACTGTGAAAGGGAACACCACCCTTCTGGTGGTCGTTGACCAATTGACCAAGATGGCCCATTTTCTACCTTTAGCGAGTCTCCCTTCCTCTAAAACACTGGCCTCTGTATTTGTGCAACAAGTGGTGCGGTTACATGGTCTTCCCTCTGTATTGATATCCGATAGGGGTGCCCAGTTTATCTCTAGGTTTTGGAGAGGTATGGGTAACTTATTACAGATAGACGTAAGACTTTCCTCTAGTCATCACCCTCAGACGGATGGCCAAACAGAGAGAGTAAATCAGTGTTTTGAGCAGTATATCCGTTGCCAGGTTTTACACACTGTTTCTGATTGGGATGAGATGGTATGGTTAGCGGAGTTTTCCTATAACAACAGTCATCACTCCTCCACAACTTACTCTCCATTCTATTGTACTTATGGTTTCCACCCTCGTACTCTGTTGCCTTCTCTTTCCTCCACTTGTCTTGCCCCTGCAGCACTCGAGTTTATAAAGGAATTACAAGAAATACATAGGGCAACAAAGGTGAATTTGGATAAAGCAAAGGCTAGTTATAAAAAGGGGCAGACGCTCACCGACGCTCAGAGCCTGACTATAAGCAAGGAGATAAGGTCTGGCTGTCATCCAAGAACCTAACATTAAGAGGGGCTTGTAAGTTCAAGCCTAAGTATATTGGCCCTTACGAGATATGTAAGGTGGTGAACCCTGTTGCTATGAAACTGGATCTTCCTACCTCCATGAAGATTCATCCGGTATTTCATGTCTCTCTATTGAAACCATTAGAACCCGGTACACGTCTCCCTGTGAACCCTGAACCGATTGAAATAGATGGTGATCAGGAGTATGAGGTGGAGGCGATCGTGGATTCGCGGAGGGTGCGGAGTAGGCTTCAGTATTTGATTCACTGGAAAGGATATGGTGTGGAGGACCGGACCTGGGAGCCAGCTAGCCAAGTGCATGCCCCTCGATTGTTACGTTCATACCATAGACGATACCCTGAGAAACCCAAACCGGTAGGGGGGTTTGTAGGGGGAGTGTACTGTCAGGATTGCGCGAGGGCAGACAGACGGCAGTTACTCACCGGCAGAATCGATGTTCTTTACGCGTGCGCGGAGAGGGGTCGGACACATAAAACCCGGCTTTCCTCTCTCCTCTGCGCTTCGCGTTCTAGTGTTTCCTGAGTTCCGGCTTTCCCTCACCTGTTTCACTTCCGGGTTGTTGTTCCGACGGGTGTTGCAGTACGCGGCGGCGTCTATCCAAGTTGGTGATCTCCCGGCGGTCCTGGTCTCTTCAAAGGCTCGCTCCTTTCCCTTCAGTTTTCCGGAAGCTTACGAGGAGAATCGGCTAGAATTGCACGGTGGCGGTAACAGCGCATTAGCGCTGACACTTATCATTTTTCTCTATTGCTATTATTAATAGTCCTGTGCTCTGGGCGTTAAGTGAGGGTCCTCCCCGCCTAAACAGGGCCTCTTTTCGACACAGTAGAAGGGGTTATTATTTATCCGACAGTGAGCGGATTTTCTTTCTCCTTCATTATTCCTCATTTCACAAAGGAGGTCAAGATTCCATACAGAAGAGGTGGGGACATGAGAGGTTTTAGGTACACCCTTTTGTTTATGGTGTAGGTAACAGAGAAATCACTTTCCTTTTCTTTCCTTCCTAAGTATATGGCATCAGTCACGTTTATCTACAGACACTGTACATATGGTCACCTATTGAAAGAAAAGACAAGTTCTATCACAGCAAGTGAAGGTAGGAAAGAACGCATAGAGACATACAAATTAAATTTTTATTGTATATTAATCCTTTTCCTGTACACCTACAGCTTCTTGGCGTATCCGGATTCTCCTGAGGTGCCCAGAGTTCCAAGGCTGTGTTTTCCCCTCCTTTCCTTGTTTTGTTTCCCTTCTTCCCCGGGTTACCTTTGATGCCCTGTTTTTACCGGGTATCTCGGGTGACTAGGGGAGGTTGCGGACCTTATCATCATCCGTGGCGTTCCTGCAGAAACACAGGTGAGAACCTGACAGTGAGCACCCCTTTTGAGCGGGTGGGCATTGACATTGTGGGGCCACTGGAACCCAAGACAGCCTTAGGCAACAAGTTTATCTTGGTCTTGGTGGACCATGCCACCCGGTACGTACCCGGAAGCTGTCCCTCTCTGGACAAACACAGCCCCCGTGGTGGGCCTTGCATTGATGGGGATCTTTTCCCATGTGGGGTTCCCCAGAGAGGTGGTCTCTGACCGTGGTATAAACTTCATTTCGAAGTACATGACATCTTTGTGGGAGGAGTGTGGTGTGGCATACAAGTTCACCACTCCTTACCATCCTCAAGCGAATGGGTTGGTTGAGAGATTCAACCGAACCCTGAAGGGCATGATCAAGGGTCTTGCAGAACCCATGAGACGGAAGTGGGACGTCTTTTTGCCATGCCTGTTGTTTGCTTACAGGGAGGTACCGCAGAAGTCCTGTTGAACTGCTGTATGAGCACCCTGTGAGAGGACCTCTGAGTCTGGGAGAGGACCTCTGAGTCTGGTAAAAGAGGGCTGGGAGAGAACTCCTGGTAAAACCCCTCAAGATGTGTTCAGCTATGTGCTAGCCTTCAGAAACCAGACTCAACGCTTCAGGAAACTCGCTCAGGTGAACCTGGAAGCTAGCCAGGAAGAAATGAAAAGATGGTATGACCAGAATGCCACTCTGGTCGAATTTCAGCCTGGCCAGAAAGTGAGGGTGATGGCACCAGTGGAGCCTTGTGCGCTCCAAGACAAGTGGTCTGGTCCATATGAGGTGGTGGAGCGCAAGAGTGAGGTGACCTATTTGGTTGACTTGCAGACTCCTAGGAACCCTTTGAGGGTCCTGCACATGAACCGCCTCAAACCGCACTTCGAGGTCTGAAGTAACTATGCTCCTTGCAACAGATGATGGAATGGAGGAGGAGAGTGAGCCCCTTCCTGACCTCCTGTCAGCAAAGGAACATTATGGATCAGTGGACGGAGTAGACCTCTCTCCTACTCTGACCCCAGAGCAGCAGAGGGACTGTCGCCAGGTGCTGGGACAGTTCGCCTCCCTGTCATCCCTGACACCAGGAGTCACCAATTGGTGCGTCCATGATGTGGACGCTGGAGACAGTCTACCTGTGAAACAGAAATTTTACAGGATAGCTGGCAAAGTCAGGGCCAGCATCAAGGAAGAAGTTTCCAAGATGTTGGCGTTAGGGGTGATAGAGCCCTCAAGCAGCCCCTGGGCTAGCCCAGTGGTTTTAGTGCCAAAAGCAGCTGCACCCGGTGCCATCCAGAACTCCGGTTCTGTGTGGACTACCGTGGGCTCAATGCAGTCACCAAGACTGATGCACACCCCATCCGCAGAGCTGATGAGCTCGTTGATCGGTTGGGAGCTGCCCGGTACCTCAGTACATTTGATTTAACGTCTGGGTACTGGCAGATTGCCTTAACCGATGGGCCAAAGGAGAGGTCAGCATTTTCAACACCAGAGGGGCACTACCAATTCCGGGTTATGCCCTTTGGGTTAAAGAACGCCCCTGCCACCTTCCAGAGACTGGTCAACCAGGTACTGTCCGGGATGGAGAAATTCAGCACGGCCTACCTGGATGACATTGCTGTGTTCGGCACCAGTTGGGAGGAACATTTGCAACACCTCTGCGAAGTGTTGAATGCTCTACAAAGGGGAGGCCTCACTATCAAGGCTAGTAAATGCCAGATAGGGCAGGGATCTGTGGTGTACTTGGGACACCAGGTAGGGAGCGGCCAGGTGGTGCCCCTACAAGCAAAGATTGACACCATTCTGGCTTGGGAGCCCCCAAGACCCAGACAGAGGTGAGAGCCTTTTAGGTCTCACCGGGTACTACCGACGATTTGTCAAGGGGTATGGCACCATTGTTGCCCCCTTGACAGAGCTGACTTCAAGGAAGCAGCCCAGGAAGGTGATCTGGACTGATGCCTGCCAGACCGCTTTTGATGCCCTGAAATCTGCCATGTGCACGGCGCCCGTGCTTAAGGCACCTGACTTCTCCAAAGAATTTGTTGTGCAGACAGATGCTTCAGAGCATGGTGTGGGAGCAGTACTCTCACAATTGAACGATGAGGGCTAGGACCAACCTCTAGCTTTCATCAGTAGGAGGCTACTTCCCAGGGAACAGAGGTGGAGTGCAATTGAAAGGGAAGCTTTTGCTGTGGTCTGGGCGCTGAAGAAGCTAAGGCCCGACTTGTTTGGGACTCACTTCTGGGTTCAGACAGACCACAGGCCCCTCAGATGGTTAATGCAGATGAGGGGTGAGAATCCGTAACTCTTGAGGTGGTCCATCTCCCTACAGGGAATGGACTTTACGGTGGAACACCGCCCTGGTACAGAACACGCCAATGCTGATGGTCTGTCCAGATTCTTCCGCCTTGGTGATGAGAACTCCCAAGAGGGTGGGTAGTTCTCCCCACTTTTCAGCTGGAGGGGACACATGTTAGACCTGGCATCCTTGGCGTGGTTTTCCCTGACTTTTGCCTCTACCTCCTGTGTTTTTGATGCTGTGCTGGATTTTGTGTTTGCTGGCTTAGATGCTTTGGGCACTTTGCCACTGCTGACCAGTGTCAAAGTGCAAGTGCTCCCTGGGTAAATTGTGACTATAATTGGTTCTCCCGGATTGGCATATTTAATTTACTAGTAGGTCCCTAGTAAAGGGCACTAAGTGTGCCAGGGCTGGTAAATCAGATGCTACTAGTGGGCCTGCAGCACTGGTTGTGCCACCCACATGAGTAGCCCTGAAAAGGTGTCTCAGGCCTGCCACCACGGTTCCTGTGCACAGTTTGTTAACTGTCATGTCGACTTGGCAAATGTACCCACTTGCAAGGCCCAAACCTTCCCTTTTCTTACATATCAGACCCCCTATAGAAGGCCCAGGGTACCCCCTGGGCAGGGTGCAGTGTGTGTGAAAGGTAGGACATGTACTGAGGTGTGTAACATGTCCTGATAGTGAATTACTGCCAATCTCATTTTTCACTGTTGCAAGGCTACCTGTTCCCATAGGACAGAATGGGGAGTTTGTTTATAACATCTTATAAACATAACCGCCCCTGGGAACAAGGTAGGAAAATAAAGTTTAGTATGCCTGAGCTCAGAATGTTAAGATGCATCTTTTAGTAAGGGTGATTTTAACATTCTGTGTTTGAAAATACCACTTTTAGAAAGTAGGTATTTTCTTGTTCAACCTTCCAGTGTGCCTCTGCTGAGATGTGGATTGCCTGTCTGGGTTTTGGAGTGTCGGGGCTGTGGGGGAGCAGTGGCTCCAGAGAGCCTGATGAGTCAGGGCTGGTCTGAATAGACCTGGGCTACATTTAGAGTAGGGGGAGGAGATTTCCTTTCACCTGAATGGGCCTGGTCTGCCTTCCACAATGCTGTTTCCACCTCCAGCCAGGAAGCTGCACCAGAGAAGACAGAACTGGTTTTAGCTGGGTACAGGGCTTCTCTGCCACCAGAGAACAAAGGATTTTGTAGTATAAATATTAGGGCCCAAACCCCAGAACTTTAGATCGTTCCTGGAATTCAAGCGGACCCATTGCCAAGGAGAAGAGCTGGTGAAACTGAGGAGAAGTACTGCCCTTGCTGTGTGTCTGGGGTTGGCCTGCAGTTGCTGTTTCTGCCAAGGAAAAGGACTTTGCTGTGTGCTGTGTCCCCTGCTTGAAGAAGATCTCCTAGGGCCTGTGTGTGCTGGCCTCCTGTTCTGAAGTCTCAGGGACACAAAGACTTCACCACCAGCTCCCCTGAACTCTGCTGTTGTGAGTTCTGACCTGCTTAGAGGTGCCTGTGCCAGTTTTGGGCCTCTGGAGGTTGTTGCTGCTGTTTGGGAGCTGGAAGAAAGAAGAAACGTGAAGAACTGCTAAAATCGACGCATCGCTCTTCTTGCGACTGTTTTCTCGATGCATCTTCACGGCGTGAGAAGAATTTCCACGCATCGCCGTGCCGCTGCGAAAACCGTCGCAGCGCCTGTAGCTGCTGCAAGAATCGATGCATCGAGGGATCTCGGCTGAAGAGGACCGACGCAGCGCTACTCGACGCTGCCGTATCGATCGCCAATACATCCCGAGGATCCACGCATTGTACCTGTGCGGCACGCTTTCCCGACGCATCACCTGTGAACCGGAACCGGCACGGAGAATCGACGCATCACTCCCCATACAGACAGGAACCGATGCACCTCGTCCTCTGTGGACCGCAGAACTGTTGCATCGCCTTCCTCAGGTCTCAGGAGTGTGGCATCTCTTTGTTTTCCGAATTTGCGGCTGTTTGGCTTAGGAACTTTTGAAGCATATACAGGTACTTTGGTGAAAGGTCACGCATCCATAGATTTCTATGGTACAAGTTCTTGAAACCTTTTGAAAGTCATATTTTTAACTGTGTATGTTGGATTCTTGTCATTTTGGTCTTGTTAAGTTTAGATAAAGATACTTTTTTTTTCTAAACTGGTGTGGTGTCCATTTGTGGTGTTTTCACTGTGTTACTGTGAGTGTTGGTACAAATAATTTACACATTGCCGTTGGGATAAGCCTGTCTGCTCGTGCCAAGCTACCAAGGGGGTGAGCAGGGGTTATCTAGAGTGTGTATCCCCCTTACCCTGACTAGAAGCAAGGGTCCCTATTTGGACAAAGGTACCTACCTCTGCCAACTAGAGACCCCCATTTCTAACATTGGTGGTCAGCGGTGAGGATTTGAACCTGTATTTGTACTTGACCCACAGTGATTGGTGTACATCACTAGTTTAGTGCAGACCACTATGCAACCACATACTGTGTGTTTTTTTTGGGTTATATTTTTGAGTGACCCTTGAAAGAATCCACGCATCATGTCTCAGAAGGGTAAACCAGCAAGTGAGGGCAGAATTGGAGTTTGATATTGAGGTTTTGCATACCTACAGAGTAGATCAGCTCAAGCAATTTTGCAAAGATTTTGGATGTCCCATGAAGAGCAGCTCCAGGAAGGAGGAGCTACAGAAGGCCTTAAGGGCCTGGTGGGAGGCCAAAGAGGCTGGGGAGACAGGTGATGCAGAAGTGGATGAGGATGCACAAGGGAATGGTTTCAGGTCAAAGGATCTGCCTCTGTCAAGAGCAGACTCTATGGCTGGCAGCAACCATTCTGCTAGGAGCTTTTCCCCAGAGGAGCTGGAGGAAAACCAAAGGGTCAGAGATCATGAAGTTCAGCTCTTAAGCTTAAAAATGAAGCAATTGGAAATGGAGAACCAAAAACCTGCCATAGAAAGAGAGAAGATGGCAGAGGAGAGAAAGAACGCTCTGACTTTAGAGGAAAAGAAACTGCTTTTGGATCAGGAGTTGAGCATAAGGGAACTGGACATTAAGGCCAAGCAAGTGGAGTCCAGTTCAAATGGTGGCAGCGCACAGCCAGTGCAAGGGGTAAGGTTTACATACCCAAGGACCTAGGGCCCGATTCACAGAACTAACTTACTACAAAATCCTAAACTTACTACCATTTTGGTATTAACAGAAGGCACTTACTCATTTTGGTATTCACAGAAGGTACTTACTCATTTTGGTATTCACAGAATGCACTTACTCATACTAACTTTATGTCCGCCCTCGGGCCGGAGATTCCGGCCCGGTGGTGGAGATTCCGGCCCTGTGGTGGAGATTCCGGCCCAGTGGTTGAGATTCCAGCCCAGTGGTGGAGATTCCGACCCAGTGGTGGAGATTCCAGCCGGTGGCTGAGAATCCGCCACCGGCCGGAATCCCCACCACCGGGTCGGAATCTCCACCACCGGGCCGAAATCTCTACCACAGGGCCAGAATCTCCACCACCGGGCCGGAATCTCCACCACCGGGCCGGAATCTCCGGCCCGAGGGCGGACATAAAGTTAGTATGAGTAAGTACATTCTGTGAATACCAAAATGAGTAAGTGCATTCTGTGAATACCAAAATGAGTAAGTACCTTCTGTGAATACCAAAATGGTAGTAAGTTTAGGATTTTGTAGTAAGTTAGTTCTATGAATCGGGCCCCTAGTGAAGAATTACCAGAGGGGTGAAGATATTTATGCATGGTTTACGGCATATGAGATAGCCTTGAGAATGAATGAGGTTCCTGAGAAGAATTGGGGGCAGGCCTGTGGAAACACTTTGAGGCCTCTGGGAGGTACACCCTACCACCTTTGGAGAAGGCGAGTACCCTAACCTATCCCCACATGAAGGAGGCTTTATGCCTCAGGTATGGGCTCACACCAGAGCAGTACAGAGAGAAGTTCAGGAATTTTAAGAAGCTTGATTCTCATACTTGGGTTGAATGTGTGAACATGTATAACCGTGCACTGGAATGTTGGATAAAGGGCAGCAAGGTAACTGATTACCAGGGGTTGTGCAACTTGATTAGTTGGGAGCACTTGAGTAGTCTGTGTGTTCCAGAGCTGTGCCAGCATCTATTGGATAGTAAGCTAACTGACCCCAGGGAGCTTGCTAAGGAGGCGGACCGCTGGACTAGCACCAGGGTCCACAAGGGGATTGTGGGTAACCCAGCCAAGGGTGGGCATGGTCCCCAGCAGAAGAGTGGGGGGGACAAGGGTAACCAAAAGGAGTTCTCTAAAGGGCCCCAAAACAGTTCCCAGGGTAAAGAATCCCCACCCCCAAGCCTAAAGCGTCCTGGCACCCTAAGGGCAGGTACGACAACCGGGGTCCCCAACGGTGTTATTCCTGTAATCAGATGGGTCACATTGCAAGAGATCCCAAGTGCCCCAACGCACCCCCAGCACCCACTGGTGCACCACCACCAGGGTTAGTGAGTGTAGCGCTGGGGGAGGAATTGGTTCCTAGTGAAGGGGGGGAGCAAGCAGTTATGATCCTTGTCTCATTAGGAGGCAGAGAGATGATCCAGGGATCCTATCTGCCTGAGAACACTAAGAAGTACAGGCAGTGGGTGACCATCAATGGGAGGAGGATGGAGGCTCTGAGAGACACAGGAGCCAGTGTGACATCTGTCAGGTGTGAATGGGTGTCTGAAGAGCAGGTCATTCCCAATGTACTTCACCCTGTAGTTGCAGCAGACAACTCTGAGCGCTTATGTAAGGTGGCGCTAGTTCCCTTCGAGTGGGGGGGGGTCTCAGGTTCCTTGAAGGTCATTGTTTGTCCATCCATGTCTGTTGACTGTTTGCTTGGCAATGACCTGGAGAGTTCCCCATGGAAGGAGGTGGAGCGCCAGGCTCATTTGGAGATGTTGGGTCTGCCTGAGTGGGTCTGTGTGACCACTCGGTCAATGGCAGCCAGTAGGGGTAATCAAGAGGACCTGGAGCCTGAAACAGTGGCCCAGGTGTCTGCCAGAAAGAGGAAGGGCAGGGGGCATGGAAACCAGCCCCCGAAGTTCCCACGGTCCAGGAGGAGGCAGAACCTGAGGGGGATGCCCTGGAACCTACAGGGGAACAAGTGGCCAAACTGGGAGACCTGCCTGAGCTGACCCATTGGCAGCAGGAAGGGGGTCCCTCCAGGGAGGAGTTCTGCAGAGCGCAGCTGAAGTGCCCTACTCTTGTTGGTTTGCGGCAACAGGCTGCAAACCAGGCAGCAGGTGATCAGTCCGGATCACATCTGATTTACTGGGAGGATGGATTGTTGTATAGTGAGCCTAAGGTCACTGAGCCCGGTGCAGCCCGTGTGCTGGTGGTACCCGAGCGCTTCAGGACCTTCCTACTGGGTCTGACTCATGACGTGCCTCTAGAAGGGCATTTGGGGTGCGACAAGACCTTTCAGAGGCTTGTCACCCACTTTTACTGGCCCCAAATGAGAAGGCATGTTGGCACCCACTGTAGATCTTGCCCAACTTGCCAGGCAAGTGGCAAGAGTGGAGGGAAGTATAAGGCTCCCCTCCAACCCTTTCCTGTGGTGAGCACCCCTTTTGAGCGGGTGGGCATTGACATTGTGGGGCCACTGGAACCCAAGACAGCCTTAGGCAACAAGTTTATCTTGGTCTTGGTGGACCATGCCACCCGGTACGCACCCGGAAGCTGTCCCTCTCTGGACAATCACAGCCCCCGTGGTGGGCCTTGCATTGATGGGGATCTTTTCCCATGTGGGGTTCCCCAGAGAGGTGGTCTCTGACCGTGGTACAAACTTCATTTCGAAGTACATGACATCTTTGTGGGAGGAGTGTGGTGTGGCATACAAGTTCACCACTCCTTACCATCCTCAAGCAAATGGGTTGGTTGAGAGATTCAACCGAACCCTGAAGGGCATGATCAAGGGTCTTGCAGAACCCATGAGACGGAAGTGGGACGTCTTTTTGCCATGCCTGTTGTTTGCTTACAGGGAGGTACCGCAGAAGTCCTTAGGGTTCAGTCCCTTTGAACTGCTGTATGAGCACCCTGTGAGAGGACCTCTGAGTCTGGGAGAGGACCTCTGAGTCTGGTAAAAGAGGGCTGGGAGAGAACTCCTGGTAAAACCCCTCAAGATGTGTTCAGCTATGTGCTAGCCTTCAGAAACCAGACTCAACGCTTCAGGAAACTCGCTCAGGTGAACCTGGAAGCTAGCCAGGAAGAAATGAAAAGATGGTATGACCAGAATGCCACTCTGGTCGAATTTCAGCCTGGCCAGAAAGTGAGGGTGATGGCACCAGTGGAGCCTTGTGCGCTCCAAGACAAGTGGTCTGGTCCATATGAGGTGGTGGAGCGCAAGAGTGAGGTGACCTATTTGGTTGACTTGCAGACTCCTAGGAACCCTTTGAGGGTCCTGCACATGAACCGCCTCAAACCGCACTTCGAGGTCTGAAGTAACTATGCTCCTTGCAACAGATGATGGAATGGAGGAGGAGAGCGAGCCCCTTCCTGACCTCCTGTCAGCAAAGGAACATTATGGATCAGTGGACGGAGTAGACCTCTCTCCTACTCTGACATCAGAGCAGCAGAGGGACTGTCGCCAGGTGCTGGGACAGTTCGCCTCCCTGTCGTCCCTGACACCAGGAGTCACCAATTGGTGCGTCCATGATGTGGACGCTGGAGACAGTCTACCTGTGAAACAGAAATTTTACAGGATAGCTGGCAAAGTCAGGGCCAGCATCAAGGAAGAAGTTTCCAAGATGTTGGCGTTAGGGGTGATAGAGCCCTCAAGCAGCCCCTGGGCTAGCCCAGTGGTTTTAGTGCCAAAAGCAGCTGCACCCGGTGCCATCCAGAACTCCGGTTCTGTGTGGACTACCGTGGGCTCAATGCAGTCACCAAGACTGATGCACACCCCATCCGCAGAGCTGATGAGCTCGTTGATCGGTTGGGAGCTGCCCGGTACCTCAGTACATTTGATTTAACGTCTGGGTACTGGCAGATTGCCTTAACCGATGGGCCAAAGGAGAGGTCAGCATTTTCAACACCAGAGGGGCACTACCAATTCCGGGTTATGCCCTTTGGGTTGAAGAACGCCCCTGCCACCTTCCAGAGACTTGTCAACCAGGTACTGTCCGGGATGGAGAAATTCAGCACGGCCTACCTGGATGACATTGCTGTGTTCGGCACCAGTTGGGAGGAACATTTGCAACACCTCTGCGAAGTGTTGAATGCTCTACAAAGGGGAGGCCTCACTATCAAGGCTAGTAAATGCCAGATAGGGCAGGGATCTGTGGTGTACTTGGGACACCAGGTAGGGAGCGGCCAGGTGGTGCCCCTACAAGCAAAGATTGACACCATTCTGGCTTGGGAGCCCCCAAGACCCAGACAGAGGTGAGAGCCTTTTAGGTCTCACCGGGTACTACCGACGATTTGTCAAGGGGTATGGCACCATTGTTGCCCCCTTGACAGAGCTGACTTCAAGGAAGCAGCCCAGGAAGGTGATCTGGACTGATGCCTGCCAGACCGCTTTTGATGCCCTGAAATCTGCCATGTGCACGGCGCCCGTGCTTAAGGCACCTGACTTCTCCAAAGAATTTGTTGTGCAGACAGATGCTTCAGAGCATGGTGTGGGAGCAGTACTCTCACAATTGAACGATGAGGGCTAGGACCAACCTCTAGCTTTCATCAGTAGGAGGCTACTTCCCAGGGAACAGAGGTGGAGTGCAATTGAAAGGGAAGCTTTTGCTGTGGTCTGGGCGCTGAAGAAGCTACGGCCCGACTTGTTTGGGACTCACTTCTGGGTTCAGACAGACCACAGGCCCCTCAGATGGTTAATGCAGATGAGGGGTGAGAATCCGTAACTCTTGAGGTGGTCCATCTCCCTACAGGGAATGGACTTTACGGTGGAACACCGCCCTGGTACAGAACACGCCAATGCTGATGGTCTGTCCAGATTCTTCCGCCTTGGTGATGAGAACTCCCAAGAGGGTGGGTAGTTCTCCCCACTTTTCAGCTGGAGGGGACACATGTTAGACCTGGCATCCTTGGCGTGGTTTTCCCTGACTTTTTGCCTCTACCCCCTGTGTTTTTGATGCTGTGCTGGATTTCGTGTTTGCTGGCTTAGATGCTTTGGGCACTTTGCCACTGCTGACCAGTGTCAAAGTGCAAGTGCTCCCTGGGTAAATTGTGACTATAATTGGTTCTCCCGGATTGGCATATTTAATTTACTAGTAGGTCCCTAGTAAAGGGCACTAAGTGTGCCAGGGCTGGTAAATCAGATGCTACTAGTGGGCCTGCAGCACTGGTTGTGCCACCCACATGAGTAGCCCTGAAAAGGTGTCTCAGGCCTGCCACCACGGTTCCTGTGCACAGTTTGTTAACTGTCATGTCGACTTGGCAAATGTACCCACTTGCAAGGCCCAAACCGTCCCTTTTCTTACATATCAGACCCCCCTATAGAAGGCCCAGGGTACCCCCCTGGGCAGGGTGCAGTGTGTGTGAAAGGTAGGACATGTACTGAGGTGTGTAACATGTCCTGATAGTGAATTACTGCCAATCTCATTTTTCACTGTTGCAAGGCTACCTGTTCCCATAGGACAGAATGGGGAGTTTGTTTATAACATCTTATAAACATAACCGCCCCTGGGAACAAGGTAGGAAAATAAAGTTTAGTATGCCTGAGCTCAGAATGTTAAGATGCATCTTTTAGTAAGGGTGATTTTAACATTCTGTGTTTGAAAATACCACTTTTAGAAAGTAGGTATTTTCTTGTTCAACCTTCCAGTGTGCCTCTGCTGAGATGTGGATTGCCTGTCTGGGTTTTGGAGTGTCGGGGGCTGTGGGGGAGCAGTGGCTCCAGAGAGCCTGATGAGTCAGGGCTGGTCTGAATAGACCTGGGCTACATTTAGAGTAGGGGAGGAGATTTCCTTTCACCTGAATGGGCCTGGTCTGCCTTCCACAATGCTGTTTCCACCTCCAGCCAGGAAGCTGCACCAGAGAAGACAGAACTGGTTTTAGCTGGGTACAGGGCTTCTCTGCCACCAGAGAACAAAGGATTTTGTAGTATAAATATTAGGGCCCAAACCCCAGAACTTTAGATCGTTCCTGGAATTCAAGCGGACCCATTGCCAAGGAGAAGAGCTGGTGAAACTGAGGAGAAGTACTGCCCTTGCTGTGTGTCTGGGGTTGGCCTGCAGTTGCTGTTTCTGCCAAGGAAAAGGACTTTGCTGTGTGCTGTGTCCCCTGCTTGAAGAAGATCTCCAAGGGCCTGTGTGTGCTGGCCTCCTGTTCTGAAGTCTCAGGGGCACAAAGACTTCGCCCCCAGCTCCCCTGAACTCTGCTGTTGTGAGTTCGGACCTTCCTAGAGGTGCCTGTGCCAGTTTTGGGCCTCTGGAGGTTGTTGCTGCTGTTTGGGAGCTGGAAGAAAGAAGAAACGTGAAGAACTGCTAAAATCGACGCATCGCTCTTCTTGCGGCTGTTTCCTTGATGCATCTTTACGGCGCGAGAAGAATTTGCACGCATCGCCGTGCCGCTGCGAAAACCGTCGCAGCGCCTGTTGCAAGAATCGACAAATTGAGGGATCGTGGCTGAAGAGGACCGATGCAGCGCCGCTTGACGCTGCCGCAGCGATCGCCGACGCATCCCGAGGATCCACGCATCGTACCTGTGGGGCACGCTTTCCCGACGCATCACCTGCAAACCGGAAAAGGCAAGAAGAATCGACGCATCATCCCCATACAGACCGAAACTGACGCAACTCGTCCTATACGGATGGCAGAACTGTTGCATCGCCTTCCTCAGGTCTCAGGAGTGTCGCATCTCTTTGTTTTCCGAATTTGCGGCTGTTTGGCTTAGGAACTTTTGACGCATGTACACGTAATTTGGTGAAAAGTCACGCATCCATAGATTTCTATGGTACAAGTTCTTGAAACCTTTTGAAAGTCATATTTTTAACTGTGTATGTTGGATTTTTGTCGTTTTGGTCTTGTTAAGTTTAGATAAAGATACTTTATTTTTTTCTAAACTGGTGTGGTGTCCATTTGTGGTGTTTTCACTGTGTTACTGTGAGTGTTGGTACAAATACTTTACACATTGCCTTTTGGATAAGTCTGTCTGCGCGTGCCAAGCTACCAAGGGGGTGAGCAGGGGTTATCTAGAGTGTGTATCCCCCTTACCCCGACTAGAAGCAAGGGTCCCTGTTTGGACAAAGTTACCTACCTCTGCCAACTTGAGACCCCCATTTCTAACAAGACAGTTGTCTGCAGTCCTGATAGTTGAGAGGGTACACAGATCCCTGATGGCACGCACAGCTCCAGGGACACCACCATGCCCAATAATTGCCAAATTAATAAATTACCACGATCGTGACATTGTGCTCCACTTGGCATGTGAGAAACAAACTATTAATTATCAGGGCAATGCCATTGCTTTTTTCCCTGAATTTACAGCAGCAGTCCAAGCAGCGCACAAAGAATTTCTACAAGAAAAAAGAAACTTTAAGCGGCGCATGTCCAATACGCCATGCTATACCCAGCTCGACTTCGCATAGACCTTGGAGACACGCAAAAGATCTTCACCACACCAAAAGCAGCAATGGATTTAGTCAAATCAATGGCCTGCAGCCATCTGGCTCAACATGAATCGGAATCTGAAGACACATCAAGCTGAAGACTATGACACTGTAACTGAGGGATGTGTGCCAGCACACCTATACAGAGACTATGAGGCAGTAGGTTGTTCGAAGGCTGATGCTGCCCTTGCTTGAAGATGACTTTCCAGGACAGCTGGGACTTTACACCGCTGAAGCGGTCCAGGTTTGCCATATTCAGCCCTATTTAACCGTGGGTTGTTTGCTTAGTGGCTCTGGGTTATTCCCATTGCTTGACTGTACAGTGGGGCTTATCTGAGAATGTTAATGCTATGCCCACTATATGTAACTCTGATATTACGCAGTCTAAATATCGAATTCCTGGTCACCTCCAGTAGGGTAACTTGGCCTCTAGTAACCCTCAGCCGGTACACCCCTAATGACACAGCATAAAGGACACACATTTAAAGCTCATTATTGTGATGTTGGGAGCTTCTGCTTAGTTGTTCCTTTTTTTCTATTTGTGGATGGTATTGGCATGGTTAGGATGCTGAGGTTGTAAGAGGGTGGTTTTTTCACCACAGGAACTGACACTGAATGTGTTTTCTGAAATAAGACACACGTCTGAAAATGCAGGAATCGAGTCAGGAGCGGCACTATTTATTTAAACAAGTAAACAATAGGTGTCAAAGACACATCATTAATCAAAAACATCAAGCAATCTAGCACTTAACAAGTGGAAAAGACATCACTGATCAAGAGTAAAAACATGCAGTCTGGCAAGTTTAAAATCATGGATTCAAAGAGAGAGTGAGAGAGAGAGAGAAATTTAATATTAAACTACATTCAGGCCTTATCTAATGTTAAATAAATCAGCTAACTGGGAGCACCTTGTCGTGAGTTTACACTATAAGAGGTGGTCAACGAGTTGGTCAGTGGACAGCCTTTTTATACAGTTTTAATGAGGAACTGCTGACCGCAAAGTCTAACATTAGCAGGTGTTTGACCGCAGAACATAACAAAAGCTGAACATTTTATCGAAAACAATTTACGTCACTTCTCGGAAGCTTTAAAGCGGAAGCTCCTAATAAGGTACATAGTTCATCAAAAGGTCATTGTTTATTTTAAGCCATGTCGCTGTCTTAGTTTCCAAAGTTAGCAAAACATCAGGTGAGAAGCTACGGAAAGTCCCAGTTGGCCCCCACTCCTACTCTTAGGCTATCTTGTCCTTCTAGATGACAGATGCATCCTGTTATTGCTACATCTTCTTGATGTTCAGAAAGATGTACACCCAGAGGACAGGGGCGGAGAGCGGGGAATTGTTCATCAGAAAGACAGTGACCTGAGGTTATAGGAGGGCATAAGGCCTGGTGCCTCTGTAGACGCTCAAGGCAGTATGGGCAATTTAGCACAACCCTGTCTATGGGTTGGCAGGGACATTTGAGATTCTCATGCTTCAGATGTGGACAAAATGGTCCTGGGGCACTATATGGTAAAACTAGACCTGCTTCAAAGTGGATGGGGGGAGAGGCAATGTTCACTATTATTATGTCGCTGATGTCTAACTGCTTTTTGATGTCATCCCAAGAATTACACACATGTTACACGCACATCTGAGGAGTCCAGCACCAGCCCATTGACTCCAAGTACAGGCCAAATATTCTTCCTAACATAAAAAGGCTGAGGGCTCAAGAACCCCAAGAAGACCCGACAGGTGCTTGCCTATCTAGATCGCCACCATGTGCAAATAGCATTACTACAAGTGACACATCTCACAAAACACACAGAGGAAGGCATAGGAGCTAGATGGGATGGGGTCCGAGTGGTCTCATCATACTCGACCTACTACAGAGGGATGATTTTGCCGTTTAAGAAGGGTATCCCGTTTATGCTTGTGCACTCTGAGATGGATGAGCACAGCTGATATGTGATAGTACAGGGATGTTTATGCTGCACTCTGATCACTATTATAAACTCACGGGCCTAATGTTGATGACCTCGACTTTTATAGCCAGTTCTGGCACTGTCTACATACACTGCAGCCCTCTGCTGTTATCTGGGGAGGAGATTCAACACATACTTGGACCCTGACTGGGGCCGCTCCACTCCAGCGGCGTGGTGAGGCAAACAGTCTGCCAGTGTTTTGCGAGAGGGTATGGTGGACGGGGGACTTATTGATTTATGGAGACTGAGAAACATGGAGGGCAGGGAGGGCACCTTCACCTAGTCAGTCCACGGCTCATGGTCCAGACTGGACTGCTGGTGATGCTGGAGGTGTATGCCTGGACGGTGAGGATTGGGCATATGCCAAGAACCCTGTCCGATCATGCACCAGTACTACTGTTTGTTGCAATACCCACCCATGTCCCCGTACAGTATCAATGGAGGATGCAGGCTTCAGCTCTTCTGGACTCCCATCTTTTGAGAGGGAGTGCGGGCAGCAATTCTTGAGTACTTTGTCAAAAACGTGGACACTGTGGAGGGGGCAGGCACAATCTGGTAAATGTTTAAGGTCACCATTCGTGGTGTGTGCATAGGGCTCCAGGCAGGTGTCTTGAAGGCTGTACGAGCTTAATTGACAACAATAGAAAACACCCTGGGGCGGTTGGAGCATGAATATGAGGCTTGCCCAAGCCCTGCCAAACTCACAGATATTAGAGAGCAGGTCACTAATTATAATGACTCAGCAGAGCCGGAGGTGCAACAGCTATCCCGAAGGTGGGTCGCAAGGGCCCATGATGACAACAATGGATGAGTATCTGAGTAATGTTGTAATTCTCACCTGTTGTTTCCGCAGGGGCGAGATGCAAAATCTGAAGCAAGGTCCCAACTTCCCACACCCACCAATGTCAGCCTAACAGTGTCAAAGCTAACAAGGTAGATTTGGGAGAAGAGGGGAAACAAAACAAGGAAGGGAGAAGGGAAGACACGGTATCAACACGCATCAGGTATGGATATTCTTGTTGGATGGTCCCTATGTGAATCCTGTAGTGGAGATAAGGTTATATGCATTACAATGAGCATGTAGGAGGAAAATAACACTGAGGCCCAATTAATGATGTGATGGGATAAGTACCTGTAGAATTCCCTCTTCCGCTTAGGTATATTGATATTAGAAAACAGGGTCAGTGGTATATATCTATATGGAAGAGATGCAATTATGAACTACCACTTAGGACAACAAGATACAGTAATCAAAGAGGTATACATTATAAGTAACCTAAGAGAGGTTCAGCGTGGAATCCAAGTAGGCCCCAACTTCTGCATATCCAATAAATCCATGAGAAAACCAAAAAACACATTCTCCCGGAAAGGATAAAAAAAAAAATACACAAAAATGTGCAGGGCTAATTAGTAAGAATATAATTCAGCCCCTTGAATCTCCGGAAACTAATAACATATTTTTATTACTTATAGCCATCAAGCAATGTCAGCAAGGGAGCAGAATCACCATACACTGAGGATACTATCTCAGATAAGTACCGTGTTTGACACATGCAAAGTAAAATAATGTTACCACTTAGAATAGCGTGGATTCTTTGTGAGTGATCAATTTCTTTATATTATTTTTCCCAGGTAACAACTGAAGGCCCCCATGGGGTCAGGAGAACCGCCGTAATTAGGAAGGGATCGGAAGGCCTCCATGGTGTCGGGCAAACTGCCGTAATTAGGGAAGCATCTGAAGGCCCCCGCAGTGACAGGCGAAATCAGCAGAGAGGAACAGGATCTGAAGGCCCTACGGCGTCGGGTGAAATAAGCAGAGAGGAACAGAATACCAGCAAGAGAACTCCAACAGACGCTGGAGCCACCCAGAAGGAAGTCAGGTAAGCGAAGAGATGCAGGACGGGAGACACGCACGTGTCAACTAGAATGCAAAGTGCTCTTCTGCCCTGCTCAGCCTCTTTTGTTCCTGGCTTGCTCAGCCCCTCCCACACACGTGATCAGTAGCGGAGCAAGCCTGACAGTACACCCCCCCAGAATACCCCCTACCGGTTTGGGTTTACCCAGATAGCGTCTGTGGAACAAACGCAACAGTTGAGAATCCACAATAGCCTCTACTTCCTATTCAGGGTCGTCATCAACCAAAACTGGGGGGGGGGGGGACTTGAACAGGAAAACTTGTACCCTGCACCACTGGTTTCAATAACGGCACATGAAAAACTGGGGGGGGATTTTGAGAGAGGAAGGGAGGTCCAACTTCATGGCAACTGGATTGATTACCTTTATGATGGTATAAGGACCTATGAAACAGGATTTGAACTTTCGTGTTCCCTTCACTGCTATGTTATGTGTGGACAACCAAACCCTGTCTCCCGTGGCATAATCAGGGGATGTAGATCTGCGTTGTCCTTGTACATGCTTTTAGCTTTGTTTAGGTTCAATTGTGCTGTCTTTTGTGTTTTATGAAGGTGGTTTACAAATTCTAGGGCAGCAGGGGTAGGTGTGGAAACAGGCAGAGACAACAATAAACAACGAGGATGATATCCATAATTACAATAAAAAGGAGAATAACCAATAGAAGAATGCTTCCCATTATTAAAAGCAAACTCAGCCGCCCATAAAAATGTATCCCAATCGGCAGTGGAAAGAAGCAATTGACACCTTAGATATTGTTCTAAACATTGATTCACTCTTTCCCTCTGACCATCTGTTTGAGGATGATGGGCAGATGAAAGATGCAATGGGTAACAAAGACCCCAACCCTTTTCAAAATTTAAATACAAACTGGGGACCTCGGTCAGATACAATAATAGATGGAAGACTATGTAATCTTACTATGTGATGTAGAAATATCGTAGCCAACTCTTTAGAGGTAAGCAATGTTTTCAATGAATTAAACTGTGAAATTTTGGTCAACATATCCACAACTACAAGAACCACCCACACTGAACCCCTGGATAGTTTTTGGTAACTCCAGAATAAAAATCATGGAGATGGTATGCCATGGAGTGGGGGGTGTTGGCATGGGCATCAATAATCCAGCTGGGACCTGGTAAGAACTTTTGCTCCGAGCACAAACATGACATTGTAGAATGTACTGGTGGGTATCCTAAACCATAGAGGGCCACTGAAAGGATCTTCTGAGGAGCTCTATGGTTTTCTTGTAACCTGGGTGTCCCGATAACATGTAAGAGTGGCACCATGCAAGAGCTCGCAGTTGTAGAGGTTTTGTGGGAAGCACCAAACTCCCTTGGATGTACCAGAGATCTTTTACTCTTACACCATTGTGGTTTTGTTCCAATTCCTCAACTTCTCTACAATCCTGTGCTTGCAACACCTCCCTCAGAAAAGCCTCTTCTGAACATACAGCCCCCAAAATGTGCTCCTGTGTTATGACAAGGGGATGATCCCTGGAATTTTCCACTTCTTCATAGACATATAAGTCATCTGCTTTACCATATTTTTTACCTGCCTGGAACTGTATAACAAAGTCAAAGTCGCTGAAATACTGTCTCTAACGCAGTTGCCACATAGAAAGAGCTCTAGCTGCCTTCAAGAAGTGTAGGTTCCTATGGTCAGTTAAAATGGTCACTGTATGCATAGCACCCAACAAATACTGGCACCAACTTATTCATATCCAATAAAACCAGGAGTAAACCAAAAAAACATATTCTCCCAGAAAGGATAAATAAAAAATAATATGCAAAAATGTGCAGGGCTAATTACTAAGAATATAATTCAACGCCTTCAATATCAGGAGACTAATATTACATTTGTATTTCTTATAGCCATCAACCAATGTCAGCAAGGGAGCAGAATCTCCATACAACGAGGAAACTATCTCAGATAAGTACTGTGTTTGACTGATGAAAAGTAAAATAAATGTTACCACTTAGAAGAGCGTGGATTCTTTGCGGGTAATTAATTTCTTTATATTGTTTTTTCCAGGAAACAACTGAAGGCCCCTGTGGCGTCAGGAGAACCGCCGTAATTAGGAAGGAATCTGAAGGCCCCCACGGCATCGGGAGAAATAAGCGGAGAGGAACAGGATCTGAAGGTCCCGCAGTGTTGGGTGAAATCAAAGGAGAGGAACAGGATCTGAAGGCCCCCGCAGTTTCGGGCTAAATCAGCAGAGAGGAACAGGATACTGGGGAGAGAACACCAACGGACATCGTAGCCACCCGGATGGAAGTCAGGTAAGCGAAGAGAGGCAGGATGGGAGACATGAACACGTCAACTAGAACGCGAAGCACTCTTGCACCCTACTCAGCCTCTTTTAGTTCCTGGCTTGCTCTGCCCCTCACGCACACGCGATCAGGAGCGGAGCAAGCCCGACAGATGTGGCTTTGGCGTGGTTATCCCTGGAATAGAGGGAATATTTAGTACAGACTATTACAGCTGAAGAGATAAGAGACGCAATACGCACACTACCAAACGGGAAAGCCTTGGGTATCTATGGCCTACCCTGTGAATTTTATAAAGAATTTGCAGAATAAATAGTACCACATCTCTAAGGAAAGCCCTCATTTTAGCATTGCTGAAGCTGTACAAGCCGCCTGAGAGATGCGAGTCCTATAGGCCGCTATCCCTAATCAATACAGATGCCAAGATACTGGCTAAAATTCTGGCCACTAGGTTGCGACCACTGCTCACACATCTAGCCCTGCCTGACCAGTCGGGCTTCATACCCACCGGTCGTACTGCACTTAATTTGTGTAACCTATTTGCGGTAGTCCATCAGCTGGACCCCTCGGTCTGCACGGCGGCAGTCCTATTGGATGCTGCCAAGGCATTTGATTCCATCCAATGGACATACATTGTTTATGGTCCTACGGCATATGGGTGTCCCATGGGCATTCCTCCGTTGGATACATCTGCTGTATACAACCCAATAGCTAGGGTGAGAATGAATGGCAACACATTGGACGCATTTCAAATTCATAGGGGCACGCGTCAAGGGTGCCCATTGTCACCAATATTATTTGTGTTGGCTCTGGAGCCCCTGGCGTGTGTGGTCCGACAGCGACACGCCGATGCCGCGCTGTGATTTTGACAGCGCCCTTTAGCTTTATCACTCTATGCGGATGATATGGTGCTATATGTGTGATACAGCTGTGCATCTAGCACCGCTCATTCATGAATATATACGATTTGAGTGATACTAGGGACTGAGTATAAACTGGTCGAAATAGACAATTTTCCCTTTAACTCCAAGCACTGAGCCACACGCACTGGAATTCCCCTGACAGTGGTGCACAGAACCTGTCATGTATGGGTGCAGCTTCAAAACTTGAGGAGCAGGTGACCCCCTGGTCTAGATTGGCCCTGTCCCTGGTGGACAGAATAGCAATCATGAAAATTATAATATTACCAAAATTCCTCTACCTGCTTATTAATATCCCTATAGCCCTGACAAAGGCCTTTTTTAAAACCCTTAAATCCTCAATGATCACACTAGCCTGGGCAGGTAAGCAACTCAGAGTAAACTGGAACACACTGCCTTATGACCAGGGTGGGTTTGGTGCTCCAGATTGCATCTATACTATTTATGCTCACAGGCCCAGTTTGCCCACTACTGGTATTACCCGTCGAACTACATACCGCATGTAGCTATAGAAAATGATGATGTCTGCCCCACACCTCTCAGGGCCATATTACCATATGCACACACAGGTGTGGGGCGTGCAGGAATTAACACAGTTCATTGCACCATAAGAGTGTGGAAAGCGTTTACTGTACAGGTGTCAGCAGTACCTGTATATGCACCTGCACTGCCACTGCTACATCACCCAGCCATCTCAGTCACACAAGACTCCAGGGCACTTACAATACTAGAGAAGGTGTGGTTGAAGGCCTTTGGGGATCTTAACCCAGAAGGGACTTTCTTAACCCAGGAAGCAATGCAACCGACACAAAGTCAAACCCCGCTGTTGGCATTGATATACCATAGACTCCAAGTGGCTGTACTGGCCTTTGATCCACAGTTTCTGAATGAGCCACGAACTCTTGGAGCACTTCAAGATATGCTCACAAGCACCACACATAAAAATCTAATCACCAAATTGTATACTACGTGCAAACAAGATAGGAGAGTAACAACCAATAAAATGTTGGATAAATGGAATGCCTTGCTTGAGACACCACTGAGTCAAGAGGACTGGGGATTCTGTTGTATGTTAAATGGGCATATTCACTTCAAATTGCAATCTGAGGATTATACATTTTAAGTACTTGCAGCAAATACACTATACACCTCCTAAACTGTTTAAATTTGGGCTGAGAAAAAATGTACAATATATACGTTGTGGGGTTCCTGTGGCTGACTTTATGCATTTGGCATGGGAGTGCGCTCCCGTGTGCAAATATTGGGAGCAAATGGTGCAAGTGCTTTCCAATATGGTGAAGGAGAGAGTGGAGGGAACTCCTCAAATGTGTTAAGTCTCTACAGCCGATAAACCGTAAACTAGTAGAAGTGGCTCTGCTGCTTGCAAAACGAAGAGTGGTGATAAACTGGGGCAAGAGGGTGATCCCCAAAGTTAAGAACTGGCTTCATGATATGGCATATTGCAGGGACCAACTGGAGTTTTATGCCGAGTAACTTCCACAGGCCTCGAGACTGCGAGACATCTGGAGTCCGTACACAGCATATCTATTATCACTTCCGGATACCACCTCATAAACTCTGTAAACCTCAGCTTCGAGAGGGATGGTGTAACTGTACTATATATGCTTCATTACATATGACAATTGTTATGTGCAATCTTGTTTAGGCATCAGATGACACTGTATGTTAACTGTTTTGTAAAAGTAAAAATGTAAGAAAAAATAATACCAATCCATTTTAAAATGCCTATTGACATTCACATATGTGTTTCATAATAAATGCTTCAAACATATAACCTTTACAGTAACGTTTCATAATAAACAGCTTACGCCCACAGCCTTTATCAATGGCTTACCACCATAATCAGTCTTACTACATTGAGCTACGATTTCCCACAAGTTAAAAAGTGCAATACAAGCATTCTTTTTCAGTGGAAGCACACAACTTCAGTCCAATCAAATGCTGTATTCAAGGGGAGCAACATGTGGGTAGACCTGAAGCCCCTCTCTTAGTTGTACTTCTGAAAGCTCTTTTCTGTTGATCACATAAGGTCTAGTAACAGCTGCACTGTCATTCCAGACCTATAAATGGAAAGCTGGTATTTGGGACAAAACACTATTTTCAGGTAATGACATGCTTTTCCTTCCAGGAATTGACTTTATATGTTCTTTCCAAACATGTCAAACTAATTTTTGGGAATAACATAATTGTCAATGCATAACAAGTTTAAAGTTGCCAGTTGCGATTTGATTGCTAAATTGTACCCAGTGCGGAAATGTATTGATGAAATTCTTGTTATTTCCTAGTCTGGAGGGCACATGCTACCGTGGCGTTATTTTATTACTTATTTGGGACATTTCAAGGTCATCATTGATGGAGCTTTTATAACGTTATCATCACTATTGCTGTCTGACGCTTGTAGATCTCTAGGGGCTGCTCTAGTGTATGAGAATGAGAGATTTGTCAAATCTACGAGACAGCTTTACACAGTGGCAGCTACCGCAAAACAGAAGTGGGGATGCGGATTGAAGGGACGGGGGATTAGGGAAATGATGAGAATTTTTTTTAAAAACGTACCTGTTCTGCCACTGAGGCTGCTGTCCGCCTCGGTGCTCCTCTTCTCTCCTAATGGTGCCCCAGCAGTCCTGGGGACACCAGCACAGGCTCCCCACCCAATCCTGGCACTGCTCTCAATAGCATGAAAGCAGCACCAGGATTGGTCTGAGCGGCTCGGTTTGCAGCTCAGACAGTGCCTGGGAATCTGTGCTGTTTCTCCAACCTGGCTGTGCAATACAGCTGGTTTGGAGAAACCTAAGTGTGCATTACGATTTGGCTGGCGTAATACTGCTGGCCAAACTGTTATGCTCACTTACAGTGCTGCACTACTCCTCCCCTGCTGTCATCATGGTCCGCCCGACTTGGCTGACTCTAGCAGGGAAATAAAAATAAAATGATAATAAATTGGTTTTATTATAATTTTATTTTTCCCGTTTTTTCAGCCAGGGGCGGCACTTTTCTGCCATAGTGGTGGAGCCGCCGCTGCTTTTACAGTATATGGCACGAAGTCAAAAATGGTGTTACTCTTATTATCGAACCTGCTAATCTCCTATTGATCCTCTGTTTACTAATTTATTAAAATCTCACTAATGTTTAACTAATCTTATTTTCTTTTCCTATATAAACTCTTTTTTGGGTCTTGTTGTGTAAACTTCTAGCAAATGAGATCTGGGTGAAAGGGAACGGATGCTTCAATCTATAGACCAGCTAACAATTAACAGCTAACAATTAACAACCTGTTTTATATAAAATAACATGACCTATAATGAACGGCTTCCTATTAGTGACTGATTTATTTCCTATTAAAACCCAAAGTTTCTCTGGCCCTGGTCCTAGCCAGATGCCAGGGCAATGCCCCCGGATTCCCCAGCATCGTGTCACTGCTACGATGATGGAAAAAAGAGTTTTTGACATCCGCGAATGCCTGTCATTTGCTCATCCTGCCTCTTTCAAGTAGATATTCATTTGTTTTATATTTGGCAGAAAATCTACTTGGAAGTGGAAGGATAGGGATAAAAATTGAAGTGAAAATTTTAACTAGAGAAATATATTATTTATCTCGCACCTCATAGGAGGCCAAGTCAAATTTCATATTCAGAATTTTTTAAATGCCTGTAATCCTTGTGGCCATTTAGTGATTTTTTTCCATGGAAATTGGAAGGTAAAATGAATAATTTTAGCACCGTGTTTCTAGAATTTCTTGGAGTGAAGCATCAAACACCAGCATTAAAGGCTAGCCCTGTTTGGTACATTCTGAAAGGATTGGAGTATTTCATGAGCGCTCTTATGAACTGTTGTGTTCTCTTGCTATATCCTTATTTTGTTATTATGGCACGCGACCCCGCGTGCATCCTTGTTGCTTTGTGAAACCTTCCTTTCCTTCCATCTACTTGTCTGCACGTTCTGGAGTTTTGGGCAGTGCAGCTGGAGCGGTTGGAGTGGAAGGAAGGTTAGCCACCCTGTGTATGTTATGGTGTTCCTTTTCTTATTAATAAAGAAACTTATTGGCAACAACTCTACGTATTCGACTCTACAAATTTGGCGACCAGTTTCAAGGAACACCTGGACCCTGCGGTAACCAATTTTAAGGAATTCCTGCCTCCTCGTTTGTGTTGGGAAACAGAATCCTGCTCTTCATTTCTGTTGGGATTTCGTTTCAACATCCACAGAATACCTTCCTCTTTTCCGGTAAGCTTCAAAATTATTTGCGCTGGATTTACGAGGATTTAAGCATTTTCCTCGTTGCGCATCTTTTAAAGTTTAACGCTTACCTTAGTGCGCGCCCAGCATTCTCTACACGGAGCATTCCGCCTCCGAATGTTTTATTTAGAGTGTATTCGGCTGCGCAGTGCTGATGTAATTCCCAGCCTGCAATAGCATTACGTGCAGACGCTTTCACGTCATTACGCGCCGTACGAGCGCCATCTTTGTTTCATCTTCATTTCTTCATGTCAGTTTCAACGCTAACAGCTGGGAGTTTCTCACCTCCAAAGGATTTCCTTCTTGATTTCAACGCGGACTCCGCCTTCAAGTAAATATTCTCATAATTCATTATTCCTTGGAAAATACTTCTGATATTTTGTTAAAAGTGACATATATCACTACAATTTCTTTTTGGTATTTATTTATTTGGTTAAGGATTATTCCATGGTTACAGCGTTTCAGTGAATTTGTCTCTTTTCATTCCTTGAACTGTGGGCAACACTTCAACTAATTTATAACATTGCACTGTTACTTAGAATTTTACTTTAGCCATTTTCTATAATTGCACAGTGCTATGCAGTGAACTAGTCCCTACGTCTGGGTGAAGAGAGGACACTGTTAACCTACCATGGCTAATCAAAATTTCGCAATTCAACCTCTGCAAACATTTTGGCCTGCAGGAGCAAGTCCTTGTATGAAGTGGAGTGAATGGAAATCCTATTTCCTTAATTTTCTTGACACCATCGATGAAGATGGAAAAATGAAACCAGAAAGAAAAAAGAAACTTTTCTTACACTCTGTAGGACCAGAAAGATTACAAATTTATGAGCAAATGAAAAAATGTACAGGGACAGGAGATTCTAATGTTTTTCAAGATACTTTACATGATTTTGATAATCATTTTGCTCCAAAAGTGTGCATTGGTATTGTCAGATTAAAATTTTTTCAGAGAAAACAAGAAGCTAATGAAAATATTGATGAGTATGTGGCAGCACTTAGAAAATTAGCGGATGATTGTAAATTTGATCATTTGCAAGAGCAGTTCATTTGTGATCAAATTGTCATGCATGCATGTGATCCAGCAATTCAGGAAAGATTGTGGATTAATGGGGATGCAGCTTTAGATGATATATTAGCTATTGTAAGAAAAGCAGAACTCTCTAGTCGCAGCGCAAAAGTTTTAAATGCTGAAAGCAAAACTTTAGGTGAGGAAGTCATCTGTAAGGTAAAAAACAAAAGTTACGAAAAATATAAAAAAGAGGGTTTTAAAACACAAGATCCTAACAAAAAAATGCAAGGCAATTCTGTTGATATCAAAAAGAAAGAAGGTTTCAGATGTTACCGTTGTGACAGTCCTGCACATTTAGCTTCTTATAAGTTTTGCCCCGCTCTGAAACAACGATGTTCAATTTGTAATATGGTTGGACATTTTTCAAAAGTTTGCAGGAAAAGAAAAGATTTCAAAATTAAATGTGTGGTTGAAGGTAATTCCAGTGAGGAGGATGATATGGTCAAGAAGATTAAGCATTGTGGTATTAGTAACACATTCCAACATAACTTGTTTCTTTTGAACATCAATGATAAACTGATTGATGAGAAAAAGAATATTGGTGGGGTGGACGTGCAGATGTATGCTGATTCAGGCTCACCTTTCACCATTGTGGATGAAAATGTTTGGAATTCCAAGTTTGTTAAAAGAATTGGCAGTAATGTATTTGAACCAGATGTTACTCCTGAAGGATTTTCAGGTGAAAAAATTGACCTGATAGGTTTTAGAACTCTATTATTCAAATTTAAGAATAGAGAGTCCATAGGCAAGCTCTACGTTGCAAAAAAGGGTCCTTCTGTTTTAGGTTGGAAGGACCAACGGGATTTGCACATCATTCTTAACCCAAATAGCCCTGAACCTGTTTTAGTTATTGATGAGGGAGATAATACAGGAGATAAGATACTTAAAAAATTTCCTGAAGTTTTCAATGGGAGAATTGGTATGTTAAAAGATTTTGAACATTAAATAGTTTTGAAAGAAGGGTTTTCCCCTAAAACTCACAAGGTAAGGAATATTCCTGTACTACTCAGAGGAGAGGTGGAGAAAGAATTGGAAAAATTTGTTGAGGCTGATGTGATTGAACCAATTGAATCTTCGGAGTGGATTTCTCCCGTTGTCATAGCTAGACGCAGCGATGGCAAAATTAGAATTTGCATTGATTTGCGCCATGTCAACAACAACATTGTAGTTGACAAATTTCCGCTACCGAAGATATCAGAAATGCTTAGTCTAGTGAAAGGGGCTAATTGGTTCTCGACCATCGATCTTTCAGCTGCATACCACCAGATTCGCCTTAAAGAGGAAAGCAAACACATCACCGCCTTTATAACACCCATCGGTTGCTTTCAGTATAAGCGTTTACCTTTTGGGTTGGCTTCAGCAGCGGCAATTTTCCAAAGGATCATGTATCAACTCTTTGGTAAACATTCTAAGGTATGATGTTTTCAGGACGATATTTTAGTCTTTGGCAAGGACAAATTTGAACATGACAAAGCTTTAGAAGAAGTTTTTGAAGTTTTACAAAAGAATGGTCTTACAGTAGAACACTCCAAGTGTAAATTTGCAGTTAAGTCAGTGACTTATTTGGGTCACGTCTTGTGCGGTGAAGGTGTGGCTACTAAACTAAAACTTGTTGAGGCAATACTTAATGCACCTCATCCTTCTAGTAAGGATGAACTCAGATCCTTTTTAGGTCTTGTGGTATTTTACAATAAATTTGTGAAAGGGTTTTCCAGCAGAGTGTTCAACATCAGGCAGCTGTTAAAAAATAAGGTCAAATTTGTGTGGTCTGATAAATGCAAAGATGAATTTCTTGATGTCAAAAAGGCCATTGCCGAAGCCCCTATACTTTGTGGGTTTGATCCAGCTCTCGAAAATGTCATTACTGTCGATTCAAGTAATAAGGGACTGGGTAGTGTTTTATCTCAGATTGATCGCAAAGGTAATGAATGTATAATAGCTTATGCATCACGTGCTCTATCCCCTACAGAAGAACAATTTTCTGTTATAGAAAAAGAAACGGCCTGTGTGTGGGGTTTGGAACATTTCTGTACTTTTGTTTGGGGTAGACATTGCACAGCCCGCACTGATCATAAACCTTTAGTGAGACTTTTCACCACTGAAGGACTTTTCAATGCTTCAGTCAGAATTGCAAGAATGTCTATGCGTCTCCAAGATTTCATTTACAGCATGGATTATGTTACTGGGAAAAGTAACGTATTAGCAGACTTTCTTTCTTGTATGCCTGTTGAATTGCAGAAATGTGAGGACAGTGAGTGGGACGATTTGAGTGTGGCACGACCAAGGCATTCCCAGGGTGTCTGAGGATGTTTGGAGAAAAGAAAATTATCATGACAAAGAGGTACAACTAATCATCAAGTGGATCAGGAAAGGTTGGCCTAACAAATCCAGTTTGAAAGACCAAATGAGAAGTTTTTGGGAGACTAAGGAGGAGTTATTAGTTAACAATGATACTATATTCAGAGGAGATAGGGCTGTTCCTCCTTTGTCTCTCAGAAACAATATTTTGGCTCTCTGTCATGATGGTCATTTCAAAGTTGTAAAAACCAAGCAAAGATTCAAGAAATGGTATTGGTGGCCAGGTATTGATGTAGATGTGGAGAGGTTGGTAAGGAACTGCATGATATGTGCGAATTCAGACAAATCTCTTAAAACCTTAAGACCAAACATGTGTGAACCCATTATTCCAAAAAAACCTTGGCATACAGTAGCAATAGATATTATGGGACCGGTTGGTTCACCTTCCAAATACATCATAGCTATGATTGATATTTTTTCAAGGTGACCCATTATCAAATTAGTGGATAATATTAACTCCACAGAAGTGCTAAGGTTCATGGACAATGTTTTCATTAATGAGGGTCTACCAGTACACATCATTAGCGACAATAGTGTGCAATTCAAATCCAATTTAGCTAAAAATTACTTTGACAAGTTAGGTATCAAACACAAAACCACTTCGCTTTATAACCCCAGAGGCAATGGAATGATCGAGAGATTTAACAGAGTGTTGAAAGGAAGTATTCAGATGGCTATTAAAAATAGGTTGGATTGGGAATATCAACTTTACAAATCCGTTTGGATTTACAGAACTACTGTTCATGACCCCTTGGGAGTTACTCCTTTTGAAGTGATGCGTGGTAGAGATGCAAGGACCAAGTGCAACCCAGAGTGGTTAATTCAGGATAATATTTCAAGTCATTCTGTAGAAAAGGTAAGGAATAGAATTCTTGACAAACATTTAAAATACAAGAATGATTTTGATGATAATAGAGGGTCACTTGTGGAAAAAATGAAAGTGGGTACATGGGTGGAAGTAAAACTTCCTTGGAAGGTAAAGAAAGGAGAAAGTCAATTTTCAGGACCGTTTCAAGTTATTGAAGTTTTGCGAAATTCTGTCCGTCTTAAGGATGGGAAAGTTTGGAATTTGAAAAGAATTGCCATTCTGAGAGGGGAACATGGTGTATATACTAGATCTTCTGGTGTTGTTTCTTCTTCTACTTTTTCTGATGAATGTCTTCCAGATTTTGTTAATGAGAAATCTGGGGAGAAGATTCATGATCAGTGTGAGAATAATGTCAATTCAGTAGATAATTCAGAGAATGATGACATAAGCAACTTGGTGACAGGTAACAGTCCTGATCCTTCTTTGATGGAGGTCAGAAAGAATTCTGAAAATGTTGAACTTTGTGATAACACCGTTTTTGTTCCCAACAAAATTCCTAATGAGGAAAATGTGGAGGCTTCTGAGGTTTGTGAGTATGAGGATAACTCTGTCAACTCAAGTGGTTTAGAAAGACAATCCAGAACACGAAACACACCTAAGTGGTTGGATGATTTTATTTGTGATACAGAAGAATTTAATTGTTTAGTATTGTTTTCCTTAGAGAGGAAGATGTGTTGTGTTCTCTTGCTATATCTTTATTTTGTTATTATGGCACACGACCCCGCGTGCATCCTTGTTGCTTTGTGAAACCTTCCTTTCCTTCCATCTACTTGTCTGCACATTCTGGAGTTTTGGGCATTGCAGCTGGAGCGGTTGGAGTGGAAGGAAGGCTAGCTGTAGGAAGGTGGAATCTGACTATATGGTTGCCCCCACTTTTTTTATGGTGTTTTGCTGGTTTATGACTTAGTTGGACTGGGATCCTGCTATTCAGGGCCCCAGTCTATCTGCTTTCTCTGTAAAATGGTTTCCATGTGCCTTAGGCACATCACTGATTGGAATCTGGAGTGCCCTTATAAGTCCCTAGTATATGGTATACTATGTACCTCAGAGGCCTGCCAGGGGCTGCAGCATGTATTATGCCACCCCTGGAAGGCCATCCAAACTGACACCACAGGTCTGCTACTGCAGCCTGGGTAAGGTGGTGCATGCACCCCTTACTGTGATATAGGTTACCTATATCACTATATACATACACACATATAAACCTATAAGTCACTCCTATGGCAGGCCTTATCAATCCTGAAGGCAGAGTGCGTGGTTCCTATGTGAGAGGGTGCCCCTGCATGAGCAGGTCCCCTCTGCAGTGGTCGGAGACCCTTCTCTGATGCTGTTTGTAGTGCAGCCTGACCATATACTCTTAAGCGCATTATAACCTCGCGTTAAATGCTAACTTTGGAATGGCTGCACCTAAACATGTCGTGTTTGGTGTCAAACATCTTGGAATACTACCCCCCGCCAATTCTGGCGGCGGGGTAGCATTCCACCCTTCTAGAGGGAGAGACATGTTAACCCTGGCCTGGCCGGTAACTTCTTTCTAAAGCCTGGCATTACAAAATGGATGCTACTGCCACAGACACAAGTCTGGCCTCCTGCTGCTGGACGAAACTCCGGCAGGGGAGGCCTGGACAATAGGTTTCCTGTCCCAGGGAGGTGTGACCACCTCCCCAGACAGGATAATGTGTATTGGGGCTGGGCGGGAGCACTTTCTGGTGCTTTGAAGTCCTGCACTGGGGGCACACTTGGTGTCCCTGTGCATACCCCAGTTCAAACCGGATCAGGGCTTGCAGCCCCTGCTTTGGCGCGAACTAGACAAAGGGAAAGGGGTGTAGCCACCCCTCTGCCCTGACCCACCCATAGGTGGGGCCACAGAGTAGTCCAACCCCTATCTTTAGTATAAAGGTAGGAACCCAGTCCTTAGGACTTTAGATTATCCCTGGATGAAACTCTCAAACTGAATCCTGGACCTTCGATGCTCTACTCACGATTAGAGGACAGAAGAATCTCCCTTGGGGTCAAGGAGTGACTCCCCTGCTTGGCAGGCACCAAAGAAGCATCTGTCCGGTTCGCATTTCTGAAGCTCCCGTCGGACGCCGAAGTCATCGCATCACCAGAGGTGGATTCTCAGACTTCCCCGAGGCTACCCTGAGTCCCCAGCAAAGCTGAGGCCCGTGGCTATCGTGGGTGACTTGAGACCGTGACCCCTGGACACCGAGCACATTTGCAAGTGCATCCTCTTCTGGGTCTCCCAAGAAGTCATGCTTTGGGCTCCGAGTAGCCCTAGCCTTCAGCACTACCTGCACCGAAGATCACTGGCCCCCACTCCACGAGTGTCCTGTAAGCCAGATCCACGTGCGGCGTCACGAGGCTCCTTCGCAGTCGCTAGCCCGTTGGCTAGTAGCCCTTAACGAAGGCCAATCTTTTCTTACTTGGCATCCTGGTTGCTCCAGGCCTGCCCTCACTTACCTTCGCTGGGTGAGTTCCACAGACCTTGCTGGTCTGCACCATCGACGATCTACATCTTCACTGAGACTTGCCGTTGCCAAGGCTTGTTGGGTTCAATCCGGTCGCCGACACCTCAGCACTCGACAGACATCGTGTACCAGCCCGAATCCTGCTCTTGGTCACCGACAACGCCTCCTGGACCTCGTGGCTGAAGAGTCAAGACGACCATCAACGCACCTGAAGCACTCGACATCGGTGGGCATCTGTCCATCGCCTTCCTGGTCACTGGCTAGTGACCCAGACTCTGTCCCCTCTGCTTTCAGGTTCTTCAGAACTCCGATCCACTCTTGGATCCACCCGGACACTTTTCTCTTGGCCGCCAGCAGCACTTTCCAGCAGATCGCCATTCGAATCGACGACGAAACCCGACCCCGAAAGGCACCTATGCACCCGGCTTCCCTGGGTGAGGTAACACGAGTACTCCGGTGCTCTCGTGGGTAGAGACTCTTCAAAGTCCTAGATCTCAAAGGGTTTTGTCCTAGTCCTCTTTTAAGTGTCCCTTTTCTCTATTTTCCCGATCCCGACTTTCTCCATAGAAGTCAACGCCGTATCGCGGTTGTGTATTTACACTGCACGCGTCTCCCGTAGGTCCCCTGTGTCACTACCTTGGGTGGTTCCTTGTGGTCCAAGCACTTCTAGAGGCTCTAGGCCTAGTGTCTAGTTCAGTCGTGGTTCGCATACCACTTTATTGGTATATGGTTTGGTACGCCCCTAGGGCCCAAACGTGTATTTGTGCTATTACTGTGATTTAATAACTTATAACTTATGTACTTCGAACTCTAGCCTCATAAAGAGACTAGAGGGGTGTGTTTAGCAATAAATACATATATTTTGAATATATACCTGGTGTGGTGCTCTTTCATTTGGTCACTCAAGAGATTATAGACTGGTAAAACAAGCTGCTTTACATTCCTTCAAGACTTAGCCTGAAGGCTGCTCTCCATAGCTACCACTAGGATAGCTTTCAATAAGGTTGTCTTTAACCTATCTCCAATAAGGGGTTGTTTGGACTGGTGCAAGGTGCCCACTATAATTAGTGGACAGCATATACCAGGCCAACTTCTCACATTGGTGTGCAGCGTGTGGGATTCCAGCTTGCTATTGTTTTACCAGATAATCTCAATTGAATTGATCAACTGAAAACCACTAAAGGTACCTAAGGTACATATAATTTAAGCTTAGAATACAGTAAGTTCTACTGAACTTAGAGTTGTGTGTTAAGGGATAGCACAACCCTTTCTACAACTCAAGAGAGTTTAGTAGGCCACACTAGAGTAGGTAGTGCATACACCACACCACACTAGTAATGTCTTTAAGGGTAGGATCTAAAGAATCCTTGCAGGAAGCCATTGAGCTTCCACCCTCCAAGTATGATACACTCCCATTCTTGGAATTGAGAGCTTTATGCAACTTGAGAAAAATAAGGACAGGCCAAAGCCCCACCACCCAACACC
The DNA here is from genome assembly GCA_963921515.1 of Calotriton arnoldi. Lineage (NCBI taxonomy): Eukaryota > Metazoa > Chordata > Amphibia > Caudata > Salamandridae > Calotriton > Calotriton arnoldi. The sequence continues at coordinate 78,236 of CAWUFW010006715.1, forward strand.
TCAAGGAGTTGTTGGTGGCTTATGACCTTAGTAAGCCCTTGGGGACTGAAGGGGTAGGAGCTGAGGGTGGGGCAGAGGAAGAGGACGAGGCCAGGGGTACCAATACCCCCAGCCCCTCCTCTGAAACTGGCCAGGAGGGTGACAATGACCCTGACCTGGATAACCCAATCCCTCCTGTAGAAGATGATGAGGATGATCAGAATGATACCCTCTTTGTCCCCCCAGGAAGGATTTAGAGTGTGCCCAGGAAGTCTAGATCTCCTTCTCAGGAGTCTAACCACTCTGGCACCTACATAGGGAGCTCTATCTCCTCTCACAGGAGGGAATCCTCTCATGAGAGAAGAGACAGACTGGTCCAGTATGAGGAAACTCAGCTGGAAATCAGAAAAAAACAATTGGCTTTAGATAGGGAATCCCTAGATCTCCTTAGAGAGAGAAGAAAGTTGGGACTAGAGTCCCATGGTGGCAGCAATATCCCTAGAGATAGGGAAAGGTCTTATGACCATAGAAACCTAAACAAGATTGTCCCTCCCTACCAGAGTGGGGATGACATCCACAAATGGATAACTGCACTGGAGAGGGCCTGTAAAGTTCAGAAGGTCCCCCAGAGGCAGTGGGCAGCAATCTTGTGGCTCTCCTTTGCAGACAAAGGTAGAGACAAGCTCCTCACTGTAAGAGAAGAGGATGCTGACAATTACACAGTCTTGAAGAGTGCTCTGATAGATGGGTTTGGCCTAACCACTGAACAGTATAGGTTGAAGTTCAGAGACACCCAAAAAGCTCAGACTCAAGACTGGGTTGATTTTGTAGATTGTGCTACAAAGGCTCTGGAAGGTTGGATACATGGCAACAAAGTGCATGACTTTTTAGGATTGTACAATTTGATTATGAGGGAGCAGATCCTTAATAATTGTCAAAACCAGCTTTTGCACCAGTATCTGGTGGACTCTGATCTGACCTCTCCCCAAGAATTGGGAAAGGGTCAGAACCAGAGTAAAAACTAGAAATCAGGGTGGTGACCAGAAGAAAGATTCTACTAAGTCCCAAGAGAAAGGTGGGGATAAATCTAAGGATAAGTCCCCTACAGGGCCCCAAAATTCCTCTTCTGGGGTGGGTCCCAAACTCCTTCCTCTCCTGAAAAGAAACCCTATTGCCATGTCTGTAAAAAGCCTGGGCACTGGAAAACTGATCCCAGTTGCCCCAGGATTGGCAATAAAGAAAATGTTCCTCCCACAACTACTACCACCCCTCCTGGTACTACCAGTAGTAATCCTCCAGTTGGGAGTAGTGCACCCAAAAGTTGGGTGCTTTTGCAAGAGGAACAGAGGGGAGCCCTAGTTTAGACAGGGACCCCTCAACAGACTCCTCTGACTCTGATGGTGGTATAGGATTTGCCACCTTTACCATGGGTCCCACAGCGTTGGGCAGGTACAGATTGGAGCCAATAATTAATGGTCAGAAAGCTGTGGCATTTAGGGACACAGGGGCTAGTGTCACCATGGTGGCAGGGAAACTAGTCCCCCTCACCAGTTTTTACCTGAGTTTAAGTACCAGGTGACCAACATTGATGGTGTCAGAACAGATCACCCCATGGCCATAGTCAATCTCAGCTGGGAGGGGGTCACAGGCCCAAAGAGAGTGGCAGTGTCCCCCACCTTACCTGTAGATTGCCTGATGGGCAATGATTTGGAAATTTCAGCCTGGGCTGAAGTTGAACACCAAACCCATCTTAGGATGTTGGGCGTCCCTGTAAAGGTTAGTGGGGCTGTGATGGCCACAGCCCCAGCCCAAGAATTTGGAGAGATGGAGCCTGAAAGAATGGCCCACTCTCCCCCAAAAGAGAGCACCAGGGTTGAAGAAAAGTCTTCTTCCCCCCAGACAGTAGGTAAGGGTCCGCCTCCTCAGGGAACTGACCCTACCCCTAGTGAAGGAACTGCCACAGAGGTAGGCAGGCCTGGCCTGACCACCCCCCTGATGGCAGAGGACCCTTCCAAGGTGGTACCCAGTCTGGAGCAGGTAACCTGTCCCTCTCTACCCTGCCTCAGTCAGCCCAGGGCTGCAGAGGTCAGGGAGGTCAGTGGACCCCCCAGGGCCCCCTGTCCAGAGGAACCCCCCCATCAGCAGATTAGGGGCACCCAGTCTAGTAGCCCTAGCCAGGTGAAAATTCCTCCACACACTGAGGGATCCCCCATACCTCTATGTAGGGACCTCCCCCAGAAGGACTCTGGTAGGCAAGGGCAAACCTGGGACCAGAAGGTTCCAAACCTGCCATGTCCCTCCAGTAGTCCATCCAAAGGGACCCAACCCCCAGCTGTAGGCAGCCAAAGGTTGACCCTTAGAGCAAAGCGCAACTCAGTCATGGAAAGACAGGCATACATGGTGACCAGTGATCTGAGGAAGCTGAGGCCAACATTCCTAGGGCCTCACTTCTCTACCCAGACACCTCACCAGCCTTGTACTTTACCTAAGCACACCACAGGTAGTGAATCCCCATGGTGGAGACCCTCTCATACCCTTAGGGTGAGGGATTGCTTAGTGGACCATAAGACAGGGGGCAACCATGCTAGTGCAGGTGCTTCCTTATATGACCACTTAGTCAATGAAGGCTCAACTGGCCAAGGTTAGCCTTATCTCCTTTCGTTTGGGGGGGTTATGTAGGAAGGTGGAATCTGACTATATGGTTGCCCCCACTTTTTTTATGGTGTTTTGCTGGTTTATGACTTAGTTGGACTGGGATCCTGCTATTCAGGGCCCCAGTCTATCTGCTTTCTCTGTAAAATGGTTTCCATGTGCCTCAGGCACATCACTGATTGGAATCTGGAGTGCCCTTATAAGTCCCTAGTATATGGTATACTATGTACCAAGGGCATAGGTACCTCAGAGGCCTGCCAGGGGCTGCAGCATGTATTATGCCACCCCTGGAAGGCCATCCAAACTGACACCACAGGTCTGCTACTGCAGCCTGGGTAAGGTGGTGCATGCACCCCTTACTGTGATATAGGTTACCTATATCACTATATACATACACACATATAAACCTATAAGTCACTCCTATGGCAGGCCTTATCAATCCTGAAGGCAGAGTGCGTGGTTCCTATGTGAGAGGGTGCCCCTGCATGAGCAGGGCCCCTCTGCAGCGGTCGGAGACCCTTCTCTGATGCTGTTTGTAGTGCAGCCTGACCATATACTCTTAAGCGCATTATAACCTCGCGTTAAATGCTAACTTTGGAATGGCTGCACCTAAACATGTCGTGTTTGGTGTCAAACATCTTGGAATACTACCCCCCGCCAATTCTGGCGGCGGGGGTAGCATTCCACCCTTCTAGAGGGAGAGACATGTTAACCCTGGCCTGGCCGGTAACTTCTTTCTAAAGCCTGGCATCACAAAATGGATGCTACTGCCACAGACACAAGTCTGGCCTCCTGCTGCTGGACGAAACTCCGGCAGGGGAGGCCTGGACAATAGGTTTCCTGTCCCAGGGAGGTGTGACCACCTCCCCAGACAGGATAATGTGTATTGGGGCTGGGCGGGAGCACTTTCTGGTGCTTTGAAGTCCTGCACTGGGGGCACACTTGGTGTCCCTGTGCATACCCCAGTTCAAACCGGATCAGGGGCTTGCAGCCCCTGCTTTGGCGCGAACTGGACAAAGGGAAAGGGGTGTAGCCACCCCTCTGCCCTGACCCACCCATAGGTGGGGCCACAGAGTAGTCCAACCCCTATCTTTAGTATAAAGGTAGGAACCCAGTCCTTAGGACTTTAGATTATCCCTGGACGAAACTCTGAAACTGAATCCTGGACCTTCGATGCTCTACTCACGATTAGAGGACAGAAGAATCTCCCTTGGGGTCAAGGAGTGACTCCCCTGCTTGGCAGGCACCAAAGAAGCATCTGTCCGGTTCGCATTTCTGAAGCTCCCGTTGGACGCCGAAGTCATCGCATCACCAGAGGTGGATTCTCAGACTTCCCCGAGGCTACCCTGAGTCCCCAGCAAAGCTGAGGCCCGTGGCTATCGTGGGTGACTTGAGACCGTGACCCCTGGACACCGAGCACATTTGCAAGTGAGCCTCTTCTGGGTCTCCCAAGAAGTCGTGCTTTAGGCTCCGAGTAGCCCTAGCCTCCAGCACCACCTGCACCGAACATCACTGGCCCCCACTCCACGAGTGTTCTGTAAGCCAGATCCACGTGCAACGTCACGAGGCTCCTTCGCGGTCGCTAGCCCGTTGGCTAGTAGCCCTTAACGAAGGCCAATCCTTTTCTTCCTTGGCATCCTGTTTGCTCCAGGCCTGCCCTCACTTACCCTCGCTGGGTGAGTTCCACAGACCTTGCTGGTCTGCACCATCGACGATCTACATCTTCACTGAGACTTGCCGTTGCCAAGGCTTGTTGGGTCCAATGCGGTCACCGACACCTCAGCACTCGACAGACATCGTGTACCAGCCCGAATCCTGCTCCTGGTTGCCGACAACGCCTCCTGGACCTCGTGGCTGAAGAGTCAAGACGACCGTCAACGCACCTGAAGCACTCGACATCGGTGGGCATCTGTCCATCGCCTTCCTGGTCACTGGCTAGTGACCCAGACTCTGTCCCCTCTGCTTTCAGGTTCTTCAGAACTCCGATCCACTCTTGGATCCACCCGGACACTTTTCTCTTGGCCGCCAGCAGCACTTTGCAGCAGATCGCCATTCGAATCGACGACGAAACCCGACCCCGAAAGGCACCTATGCACCCGGCTTCCCTGGGTGAGGTAACACGAGTACTCCGGTGCTCCCGTGGGTAGAGACTCTTCAAAGTCCTAGATCTCAAAGGGTTTTGTCCTAGTCCTCTTTAAGTGTCCCTTTTCTCTATTTTCCCGATCCCGACTTTCTCCATAGAAGTCAACGGCGTATCGCCGTTGTGTATTTACACTGCACGCGTCTCCCGTAGGTCCCCTGTGTCACTACCTTGGGTGGTTCCTTGTGGTCCAAGCACTTCTAGAGGCTCTAGGCCTAGTGTCTAGTTCAGTCGTGGTTCGCATACCACTTTATTGGTATATGGTTTGGTACGCCCCTAGGGCCCAAACGTGTATTTGTGCTATTACTGTGATTTATTAACTTATAACTTATGTACTTCGAACTCTAGCCTCATAAAGAGACTAGAGGGGTGTGTTTAGCAATAAATACATATATTTTGAATATATACCTGGTGTGGTGCTCTTCCATTTGGTCACTCAAGAGATTATAGACTGGTAAAACAAGCTGCTTTACATTCCTTCAAGACTTAGCCTGAAGGCTGCTCTCCATAGCTACCACTAGGATAGCTTTCAATAAGGTTGTCTTTAACCTATCTCCAATAAGGGGTTGTTTGGACTGGTGCAAGGTGCCCACTATAATTAGTGGACAGCATATACCAGGCCAACTTCACACACTAGCCACCCTCTGTATGTCATGGTGTTCCTTTTTCTATTAATAAAGAAACTTATTGGCAACAACTCTACGTTTCCGACTCTACATGAACGTCCTATTTAACATGTGACTTTTTTGCCAGTCAGTGTAAGAATTGTGATGTAAAATTGACAATGAGTACCTATTGTTTCACAGTTGTATAACGGTAGAGCCGTGCAGACCCTTCTAGAGGGAATTGATTAAACTGCTGCACTGCCTCGCATTGACAGTAGCAGTGCACGATTCTCAGAGATGCTCCTCGCGGTTCTGGATGATTTAAAGTTTGGCCACAAAACAACTGCAACGCGAATATCGCCATTAATTGTTCGAAATATGTGCTGAGACTCCCCTAGACTTTGCCAAACTCTGGAGCCTTCCGTCCATGCTGTGACACCGGTTTTACTTTTGTAGATTTAAAAGCGCCTGGATACCCTCAAGGGTGACAAGAAGTGCGTTACAAATCTATTGATGGATTGAGAAGGAAAGTTGACCCTCCAAATATTTAGTGTGGCACAGAGCACAGCAGTTCTTAGGAGGTGAAGAATTGCAACCACCAAAATCTGTAATTAGCAATGAATATGTATTTCATTTTCAAAGGATTTAAATCTGAGATTGGAAACACGGGAAAAGACATGCCTGTTCAATGCTGACTGGCTGCTTGGCCTGTATGATCCACAGTGAAGGACTCGTGCGTCATGCTGTGTTAAAGCTATCCACTGTTTTATATTATGTTAGAGGCAATTCTTTATAGTGGTAGTGCTTCAGAGTGGTACCCACTTGTGCTTAATTTGAGCCTGTAGTTTAAGGTGGGGCTCACCAGCACTAGTTTTTGGAGACTGGCATTTATTTTCCCTCAGCACACTTTCACCTAAAGAAAGAGAGAGGAAAACACAATGGGGGAAAGAAAGAGGAAGTGATCGGATTGGCCTATAGGCTACCAGGCAGTGCCCAAAGGGCTGGTCTGACAGGTCAGTGTGTGGGGCGGTATTTTGGCTGTCTGTGGACCTGTTTTAATGTCTGCTGGTCACTTTTACTGTTGATTTTCCTGATATTAAAACCATCGCCTGCAGCAAGCACAAACCCATGCAGGTTTCCATACCTTGCAAAACACATACAGCATGTCTTTACAAGTTCAAACCTGCCCCAATTAGCAAACATGGGCAACTTTCTCTGCTATCTGATTCACTAATGGGGGAGCACTTTTATTTTGGTGCCCAGCCTATTTTCTGTCCCAGTTGGACCCTGCTTCTACTCCACTGCAACTTTAACTTTTCTTCTAAGAAGTCCTCCGGTTTCTCAGAGGCACCAGTTCTTGTGATTGTGTTCTGGGAATGCACAACAAGCCCCATTGGAACATCAAGGGTCTCAGGCACCATGTTCATTCAGGCAGAGAAGTCTGTCTTCAAGGCTGCCCTCGCTTGATGTGAGGAAAACAACCGACCTGGAACGACTGCTTCGGATAAAACGTACCAAAGCAGAAACTGGAAAAAACACAATCACAAGTTGTACTGCAGGTGGCTGGAATTACTTCCTGTGCCTAGAAAAGCCTTGTGAGTCCCCATTCGGCCAAAAGGCAATAAAACGCGGAGCAAGAATTGGTCACGAGTGACAGTCTGTGTTGTATACGATTGTGAACAATTCTTCATTCAGCTTAACTTTCAATATTTTTACGTCTCCTTGCCTCGTGAAATGAGAAACAGTCCCCTTTGCGGCGCATAACTGCTCTTTGTGTCGTAAAGTCACATCTGAGTTTAAGCCACCCTTAAATCTTTCATTAAAGTAGCGACACGTTGTCAATCTGAGTGAAAATATTATGCATTCTGGCTTTGAGAATGCAGGGCTGACTTTGATCTGACCCGCTGCTGCTTCGCTCGGCGGAGCGCTGCCGGGGCTGTATATAATACCTGCGGACATGTTGCATTTCACCGGTGGGAGTTTCGTTTTTTATCAGCGGATGAATAACTGAAACACGGGGAGACTATAGCATGGCAAATATATGCAAGAGACAGGCGGCTCTGATTTGTTTGGCAATCTATTACCTGCTATAGCTCTCCTTCCTCTGCCTCCTGGGCGCCTCCGGTGCCATATTTTTCCCTGTTACAGTAAAATATAAAACCGGAGGTAGAAAATGTATTCAGTCAGCCCAATTTAAAAGTTGTTTCTCTCCTTTAATGTCTTTAGAAAGATCCTTTGGTAAATTAAGCTCTTAAGTAAGGTTCTGCGTAACCCTTTTCACTTCACAGAAGTAAGCTAGCTTTAGGGGTAAGCTAGAAGTACAACAAGAGTATTTCACAACAATTTATACCGAAATATCTGTTGAACAGGCCAATTTCCCTAGTCCCTCGCCATCACCCGTTTTAGGGGCCACCAATGCCAAATAGACTCACATGTGGCAAGTGATTAGAAGAGTGTGACCAAAAAGCCATGCATATGCTGCCATGGAGAAGCCACTGCAGAAAAAGCTGAAAAATACAACTTTTTTTTATCTGACTCACAAAACACTGAGCTATAATGTTGGGTCTTACTAACTTGCCATTGTATTCCCCAAATGTTTTACCTTCACCCCTCCTGTTTTTCTGAATTCGTTTTTTTTGGGCTTTAGGACTCAGTGCACTTTACCACTGCTAACAATTGCTAACATGCTTGTGTTTTCTCTTTCAAATATGGCAACATTGGCCTACACATAATTGGCAAATTTAACTTGTAAGTCCCTAGTAAATGGTACTACATGTACCCAAGGCCTGTAAATCAAATGCTACTAGGGGGCCTGCAGCATTAATTGTGCCACCCACTTAAGTAGTCATAGTCATATATAGTTTTATTCAGAGTCATAACAAACATCCATAAAAGCAGTTGTACAAGTAAAAAACATTTGTTGATTTCATTTCATTACGTCTAATAAAATACAGTTAAGAACATTAAAAAAACATTATATACATAAGCTCATAATGTTAAAAACATCTAGCTACTAAATTTTCCATTATACGTTTCTACAGATGTATTCCTCAAATTATTAAAATACAGTAGTGCAATATTTTTCATATTAAATTCCGATTTCATTTAGTCCCATGGCCCTTACTGCCTATGCCCCTCGAGTATATACTCTTTTTACCGTATTCTACGCAGTAGCTAATGTCATGCTCTTCCTAGCATAAAAAACAACCCATAGAAATGATGACATTCCACAACATATTTCTAGCGTTGGCAATGATTGCAAAAACAAATATGCAGGACGACATTGTAAGTAGTCTTTTAAAACATGTCTCAGGCCTGGCACTGCAGTCTGTAGTGCAATTTTAAACTGTCATTTTGACCTGGCAAAATAACATTTTTGCCAGTGCTAACTTTGGATTGGGAGCAGGTAGACATATACTGTTTACACTTAAATTAATTGTAATTTTAAATTCCCTTTAGTGGTAAAGTCAGATTTTAGAATTCAGAAAATGACACTTTTAGTAAGTTGCCATTTTCTTGTCCTAACCATTTGTGCCCTCTGCTAGTGTCCTGGGTCACATGACTGTGAATGACTCTTCTGTTGGGAATTGTGAATTGCTTCCAGACTGTATCACAAAGGGGCCTTAGGTGTGGACAGGATGTGTCATCATGGCAGGATGACTGGGATGACTGGGAGGAGCTGTACCTAGCCCCCACTTACTCTTCAAAGGGCTTTGCCTCCTGAACACACAAAGGAACCTGCAACTAGACCTGCCCTGCCTTTGGTCACGTCCAGACAGTTTGGAGCCTTGATAGGGAAAGAATGTTCTACCAGATGTGAGGGAAGGATACAGAGTTCCACCACACACAAACACTGTTACCAGGTATAAATATTGGACCTCCAGAGTCACTCTTCAGAACACTCCTGGACCTGTGGAAGTCACAGAAAAAGGACTGCACTGCTGCCAGAGTACTGCCCTGCTGCTTGCAGGACTACCTTGCTGTTTGATAAGGAAGACTGGACCTGCTTATCTTCATCTCAGTCTAACTAGAAGGACTACAAGGGTCAGTTAGCTGACTTTCTTTGTGAGCATCAGGGACACAACAAGCTTCAGAGACCTCCCTGCAGCTGCCCAGCTGACCAGCTGCAAATGGACCTGCCTGGACCTGCAGCTAGACCTGCCTGAGCCCTGCTGGTCACTGCTGGAGTGAGTCCATGATCCTCAAGAAGTGCCTCCCAGGTTCTAGAACCTTGGCTGGCGTCAGAGTGTACTCCTCTGCAAGAAAAGGTGAAAACTCTGAGGTTTGGGCTCCTCGCTACCGCAAATGGGCCCATTTGCACCAAGACTCTGCCGCAACGACAACCAACGCAAAGCTCCTCTTCGTGCTTTTAGGCTCGATTTTCACTAACAATGTTGAAACTGCATATTGCCAGTTCTCCTGATTGGATTTTATCATTCTGCTATCATTTTATTTATTAAAATGTACTCTAGTTTTCTAAATTGATTTGGGATTTTTCTTGTGTTGTGTTTTCACTTTCTTACTGTTTGCTGCATTGACCACTGGAATTATGCAATTCTGCTGCTGCAGCTTTTTTCGCAAAATTGTGAAGTTGCCTCTTTTGCCACATAATCCATCACCTGCTGCATAATCTGCAGAATATAACAAAATAAAATGTTGTTTCTAGCTGAAAGGGATCAAAAGTTGCTAAAAACGTTCTGACGTATTCACACGCAGTGGAATTACCTTTGCACAGGCTCACTGGTCATCTTTCAGTTGCTCATTTCTGTATTTGGTAGGTAAATTGGTACCAATGAGTTGAAATCTTTGCCCAAACAAAATTGCCATGTGTAAAAATTTATAAAATAATTAAGAAATACTATCGAAAAATGTGCTGCATTATTCCAAATAATTTGCCATTTCTTAGTGCATTATTTAATCAACCCTGCCGCATAATTTGGTGCTCCCATGCTGCATAATTTCAGTGGCCCTGATCATAATACACACACATCTTCATAATAGTGCCCGCATGCGTGTAATGTGGAATTAATATTACATAACTAAAATCACACCTTTCGGTGTTTGAATAGTTCCAAAACATATCCAAAATCATGTCTTTGCTCTAGGTAATGGCAGGAATGCCCTCTCTCCACATCTCCTCACTCCCTTCCAACATCCAACCGCTGAGACACAACAGAGCACATGTACATATATGAGCCATCTTTGAACACACTTTGGGATCATTAAGTCATGTTTCAGATTAATTGACCGCATGGGCAGGTACCCTTTATACCTCAGAAGATGTGGACATAATAGTATTAGTCTGTTGCTTGTTGCACAACACTGCCATGTGACTGGCTTAGATACATACATAACCTCTGGTCTACGGTCACCTCCAGGTTCTTGTGATAGGGCACAGAACGGAGGTCAGAGTATGCATGTGTATGATCAACTAGTAGCCTCATTTTCTACCTGAGCTTCTAGTTTAGTTGCTGCTTTTTTGTGGTTGGGAAGTGGTCTGTTGATGATTAATGGTGGACTTTGGCCTCACCCACATACACCACCCCTAGACAATTCTGTTGCACTACAATAATGTCACAACCAAATATGCTACGCTCAGTTTATTAATACACTTACACTTAACTTTGACACTCATGTCACATTTACATATTTTGACGTAAGGAAAATCATTCACATAGTTTACACAAGTATATATAACTGTTTTTCCTTTTGAATGTTGTTTCCATTAATTAAAAAAATACTGCCTTTAACCTACAACCTCCTCCCCTATGTTTATGGAAACCGCCACATGTGTGGCAGAGCATTCTGTACTTGGGGCAGAGACCTGCGTCTGCGGGGCAGAGGCTACCGTTCTAAGGGCAAACTTCTCCATGTACCGTTACAAACAAGAAATGATTTACAGGATACTGGCCATTTTCTAAACAATTCTGTTCCATCCACGGCAACATCCTTGTTCTTCCTTCTGCTCCATTCATTAACAAAACCCCCAAATTTGATGAGGGACTGCAACGATGGGCCCGAGCTTCACAGGTGAAGAATTTGTGAGGGGGAAACCCTCCAGTAATGCCCTCAGCTGTGGGGCTCCAGAGACTCAGATTAGCAACGCAGCGGGGGCCCAAACTTGGAGGGACATGACCATGCAATGTAATGCAGTCAGTGTCTACACCTGCAGAGGAAAGGTGTGCCCCAAGCTTTCAGAGACCCTCTAGCTCTGAGCACATCTCAAGGCACAATATATGCTGGGGATATTGTCTCACTGCTGTATACAAAAAAGTGATGGATGGAATGCTTGAATTATTTTCAGCCATGGTATTTACTCCGGGCTGCATCCCAGCCCATCATTATTTTGCACAACCAGCCATATGCAAATTGGTCTTCAGCTGCTCCAATAGAAACAGTCCAGCCCGAACTGCCATGCCAGGTCCTCTCTGAACCAGAACACAAACAACCCAAGACCGGTTTTGCCCTTATTAGGGAAGCGGAGTAGGCATGGTGTGTGATGTAAGGAAGCCATGCAGGCAAGCAAGTGGAGCTGCAGCCATTCCCTAATACCGATATAATCTCAGACGACCTAGGGCCAGCATTGGCTAGACGGGGTGGAAGTTACCCAACCCCACCAGCCCGCCCCTCGGCTTGCCAGCAGCCTGCCAGCAGCCTGTGACCATGGGTTGGAGGGGCTGACACTGCTCTTGCCGGGCCGTGGTGGTGATACGAGAACATGAGGTGAACATTCAATTGGGCCACTCTGCGTCAGTCCCCCTGTAGGGGGCCTCACCAGGGGGGGATAGCATGAAGGCAGGGGAGGCGGCCGAGCTAGGACTCGGTGCAGCTTGCTGCCCCGCGTCCCCCTTGACCTGCTCCCTCTTTCCCTCTCCCCCTTACCAGCGGGCTGGCAGGTGGATTCCGAGCAGCTGAGATTCTCCTGGCTAGAACCCTGCTAGTGTTTTTCTTAGGCTAGGGGCGTTGGAGGTGCATAATGCGCCTCCTGAGGGTAGAGCTGGCAGCAAGCAGAAGCCAATAGGCTAGGACCGTGGGGTGGCTTGCTCTAAGCTGAGTGCTCCCCCGCTCATCTGTACTAGGGAATTAGTATTCTGGAGTGATTCTGCGGCCACCTGACTTTCCCCTCACAAGAAGTGTGATATTCATCATTGGTATCAGTGGATAACAACTAAAATGACAGCAAGGAAACTGATATCCAGACGTCTGAATATGGGGAGGGCCTGTACCAAAACCAAGTCTAATCCGTTGCAAAATAGAGCCCCTCTCATTAATGCGCTGAAAGGCAAGAACCAGATTTTTTCCCTTTGGGATAAAGGGAAAATATCCAAAGAGGAGCTGAAGGATAGTACGAAACCCTCTTTGGGGCAAAGTGGGGCTAATTTACCCTAACAGCCTTGCGCACTGAGCTCAGTTTTGGATATGTGTAACAGTAATGTCCCCTGCTGCGGATAAGTCATCAGCAATGCTTCAAGAGGATTTGCCTCAAAGAGAAGCATCCTGTATGTTTAGGCTATCTGTTTTTAGGTTTAAACCTATAATAACTGATAAAAACCCACAGAAAGGAAAATAGCCATCACCGGTGTAAACATATAAACACTGAAAAAACACCTTTGCAACCACAAACTAAGTGCCATTCAAAGAAAGGAAAAGATGAGTGAAAGAGTCATTTTTATTGCTTCCTGAAGGGGCCAATACAATGTAACTTTGTTATAAAAGGTAGCAGCAAGAAAGACTGGGCTAACATTATTCTGCTTGAGTTTTGTTGTTTAGGGATGTCACTAAAACATTGTCTCTTCTTCCTTCTGCTTTTGTCAGTTTTGTGGTCTTTGGTCTAAAGATGCAGTGTGTAGAAGCATGTTTTAGGTCTTATTTAGTTATTTTATAAACTGTAGAGAATTGGGAAATATCAAAATCATATATGATATTTTGGCTACATTTGATTTCATTGATAGGTAAAATGGCTGGTTTCATAAGAATCTTTCCCAATTTGTACAATCACATTCACCCACAGACAGAGAATGGGTGAAATCCTTTGATACATCAGCCCCCTTTTCTAGTGAGTCAGTATTGATTGTAAGTGAATTGCCAAACACCCCAGGCTTTAAACATTCAATGCAAGGTGTAGTGACAGGTATATGTGAAAAGAATATTATCACCAAGCATCTGAGATAGTGGTGAAAACATGACACCGGACATTTGGTAAACATGGAATGCAGTGTCACTTGGAATGCAGCTGAACAAAGTTCCTACCAAGTTCAATAAAGATTGGAGTGATATTGTTTGTATTTGCAGTAATTCAGCTACGGATATGAAAAAGTTGTATGATGGCCTGTCAAAATCGATACCTGAGTAAAGTGCTTCCCTGTAAGAGATCCTTGTCAGTTGGTAGATGGTATGCTGAAAGCATCTTTACAATATTCAGAGTTAATGAAGAATGCTATTGACTTTGCAGTCCATTCTGGTGCACTGTTTTGTTATGCCCGGGAACTAAAATGCAAATATTTCTCATTTTGTGCTTTGTGTGGTATCAAAGAATGAGTCATACTAACTGTGTCATTTAGCCGGTGGTTCTCAGTCCTGGAGGCTGTGAATGCCATATTATCCATGTGGCGACCATTTACAGAATTTGTGCTTAGTGATGATGCCAAAGGCAAGAAATGTGATGATCTTCGGTCACATATTGATAGTGATGTGAAAAAGTACAGTCTACTGCATGCTTAGGTTTTTACAGGAAAACGTGACTGCTGTAGTGGACATAATCAAAACACTAGAGTCTGAAAACACCCCTGTCTACCAAGTGTTCAGCGTAATTGGTGTAGATGTGAAACATCTCCTTGAGAGTAGGCTGGGCGACACATTTAGTGACTTTAGCACTGCAACATGCTCCATATTTGAATTCTTGCCACTTGGTAAGCAAAGAAATGTTGAGGAGCAATTCAGGAAAATTATTTTACAGTCTATGGGAAATGGCTTGCAATGATGCATAGAAATGTCCCTTCACCAACCATGGCTTTTGAAGTTAATGAAGCCTCACTGAGGTACTCTACACAAGTTCTAGATCCCTTCTGAAGTTTCTCCAGACTTTGAAAAGTACTGCTTCATTTTTGACCGCTTCAATAACTGAGGGCATATGTGCCCAATTCAACACATATGTTGCAGAACATGTCCTAGAGAATCACAATCTTCAGGTGCACCAGTATTGGCATGGAAAGCTATGTCATTGGCCAGAGTTAGCAAATTGTGTACTGGCTGTTTTGGAGTTGCCCGTCTCAAGTGCCAATGTTGAGAGGACCTTTTCACAGATAAACGTTTACATAGGAAGGAAAGAGAAAGCGCGCATGACCAAAGACTCACTAAAGAAGTATTGTATGGTGTACTACAATAAGTTTGATTTGTAAAAATGTATTTGGACCTCATATACCCTGTGCACATGCTCTCTATACACATGCACTATCAGTGCAGAAAGCAAGCAATAATTAAAATTAAATTAAAATTCCATAAACACCGGAAAAACACTGTTTCTATTGTTTTTAATGGCATGAAAATGTATAACCACTGATAACCACTGTTTTTTTAAGGTATTGAAAAAACTGAAAAACCCCCACCAGAATTGACCAAAAATAGAAACTGAAAACAGGAAAGCCTATGTATGTTGAATGAGGATTTTACCCTTCCAGATATAGATCTAGAATTATGTAGGGAAAGCTGGCCACAAGATAAGGATAATAAATTGCATGTGCCGGTCCAGTCTTCACTGATACTGCCCACTGGCCTTCAACATTTTAGCAGCATGCCCTCGGAAAACTCTTCATTTTTATCTCAAATATCGGCAATGCGAGACTTGGAAGTAATTAGTAATCAGGTGTGTAATCCTCCTGACCAGGAGGCGAAGGTCTCAAATTAATTGTTCTGTTTAGAAAGAATTTTATCTTCTATTTTAGCCCTACTAGAAAAATGTGTAGGGGTGTCTGACTCTATTCATGACACTGTTGTTTCAATATTGAAGGTATTGATTGATTGAAAAGAGGATAAGGGAAAGGTAGTTCAAGATAACCTCAGTGCGGGTTGGCAAATGGTGTCTACTGCTGTGGCTTAAGAAGTAAATATAGAGGGAGTCTCCAAAGATGTGATTACACGAATCACATGTTCTGATTTTGGGTCACAAGCAGGAAATCTGCACTATAAAGACACTCCTAAAGAAGTCCTTAGAGTAAAAAGCCCTACTTGCTCCGTAAGATATATTTTTGATTCTGGCTTGGTGGACTCTGAAGTAGTGGGAATCTCCGTAAAGGCCCTGAATACGAAGCATGAAGTGTTTCCCATTTTTAAATCTAAGGGCCTGATTACGAGTCTGGCGGTCATAAGACCGCCAGACTCACGTTGGGGGTGGGACGTCCGCCGCTTTACGACTTCAAAACTTGTTGTGGTGGAGGACCACCGGCTGTGCCTGGAAATAGTCATTCCCTGACGGTGGCGGGCTGTGCTACAATGTAACATGCTGAGCGGGACTGGCGCAGTCCCACTCAGCATATTACGAGTTTCGCCACCGCCAGCCATTTCATGTCGGGAGCCCCGCCAAGAAAAGACTGGTAGGGGGGGAACAAAGTGGGTCCTACAGGGCCCCTAAGTCCCCCCTCCATGGGGATACATTCAGGGGGCACAACATGTGCCCCCCGTCTGTATTCCCCCAAAGTTCCAGCAAGGCATGGACGTCACCGTCCATGCCATGCTGAAACTTTTTTGCCGCTCTCATTGCGGTGCCTGTTTTCCAGGCACCGCCATGGGAAATGCGAAGGACCGTCCACTGTACACAAGTTCAACTCGTAATACGGCGGGCAGTCCTTTCGCGGCTAGGGGGCAGCTGTGTCGGCGGAGAGCCGGCGCCACTGCGCCAAAGTTGTTAATTATGCCCTAAATCTTTACAAGATACAATGATGGCTGTTTCATGTTCCTCCCAACCTGTGACAAAAAATAAAACAAAAAACACAGTGAGGGAAGAAAAGACCTAACCGGCGAATTTCAAAAAGAGTTATAGAAAACTTTGCTTTACAGATGGGGTGGATACCTCTCAACAACTACATGGCTTGAGCTATGAACATCAATTAGAACCTCTGGTGGTGGGTCCTCAATCATCAACCACAGGCACCTCGTTTGAGTGGAACATTGTGGAGACAGTAGTAGTCCCTCCCGTCTGCCATTCAACTTTTTGCCCTTTCTCTCTTAATCCATCGACTGCTCTGTTTGTGGACTCAAGCAAGACGAAGGATCTTTCGTCAATATCTGACTCAGAAATCAACCATTTGCTCTTTTTCAACACAGATGTTCTTACTACTTTGTTCCACTTTTTGATTTCGATGTAATTTTGAATCAAACATCTTTACTGGCTTGTCTCGCGGACATCAAGACATTGAACCTAATCTAAAGCAGTGGACATTTTGTTGGTTACTTTATTGCATACTGGGTCAGGGACCAAATCAAGGGTAACTTTTTACTCAAAGATCATTGCAAATATGATACTACAAAATTGTGAAAGTTTGCAACACAAATGTATCAATGTCTTACCAGTGTTTGAAGATATAGGTGGGTGGGATGAAGGGGTCGCTTTATGGCATAGAAATGGTGGGTTAGGGGGTTATATCATCCTATCCCATGAACGGCAAACCCCCTGGTAGATACCAAGGGACTGAAAGTCCACTTTGGAAAGAATGGGAGATGGGTGTCTTTCATGCAATATATGAATACTCATGATGAATATGTAAAAGATTAAGTTAAAAAAGGAACTGCTTGCTGGGCATTTTAAATAGTGTGCGGATACCTAGTTTTCCCCTGATGCCTCATAAGTAGCAATGAGCTAAAAGTTGTCTCCTGGAATGCAGCAGGAATAAAGAATAGTAGAGAGAAGCTGCAATTCCTAAGTTTGTTAAATGTGGACGTGATTTGCCTCCAGGAGACTTGGTGTGATTGGGAGTTTCAATGCGAAGATTTTTTCATCTGAGATTGTAAAGCTTGGCCAGCTAGGAAGTGTCACACAAAAGGGGGAGGTGGGGTAGCGATTCTTTAGACTACTAAGATCAAGTGGAAATATGCATGTGATAGAGATCCTTCTCATCTCTTTCTGGCAGTAACACAGTTTCATTCTGGTGGGGAGATAGGATCATTACCTTGCTTGTTGGTAAATGCTTATATTCCACCTGATGCCTCTTATGATTTGCTTGTGAACAAGGTTTTTACATTTATCAAAAATTGCCTAGATAAGGAGCAGGCCTCACAAGTAGTATTGGTCAGAGATCTACATTGCAAAATCTCCAATCATGCTCTAAATCAATTGTGTGATGCAGAAAAAGAGGAGGCATTGCGTATCCACCCCATTGTATTCCAGTCTAATGTAAGAACTGCTGTTATGTTATTTTAATTTATAACGTACACAAATCCCCCCAGGAGGGGTAGCTCAGTGCAGCCATAAAACATTGGCAAAAAGCGGCAACTAAATTAGAACAGAGTTGTCTTAAATGCTTTCCTAAAGAGAAAGTAGTTAGAACAAGTTCAAATATGATGTGGCAGCTTGTTCCAATAGAAAGGGGCTAGGTAAGAAAAAGACCTACCCCCTATCGGGCCTTTTTGACACAAGGAACAGTTAACAGAGCTTTATCCCTAGATATGAGGAGTCTGGGTGGGCAATATTGACTAAGCTTTGAAGCTAGGTAACAAGGGCCTTGTCCAGTCAGGGCTTTATGTGTAAGCAAAACATTTTGAAAATGATTCTCTTCTGGACTGGTAGCTAATGTAAGGCAAGCAGAAGGGGAGCAGATGCTGCTCCTGATGCAAGGTTGCATCAGGGGTGAGCTGCAGTGTTCTGTACAAATTGTAGCTTAGATAACATCTCATTTGCTGAAGCCCATAGTACATTACTGTAGTCCAGACAGCTAATCACAAGAGCCTGAACCACCCTTTTCCTTGCTGTAAGTGAGAGGAATGGAAAGGCTCTTCTCAGTAAGCACATGATTTGAAAACAGGAGCCTGAGATGGACATCACCTGCTCTTTCATAGTAAAAGGTTTGTCAAGATGGACTCCCAAGTTCTTTGGATGTGGGAATAGTGCTCAGTTTTGCGGGCCATCAGTCAGAAGCCCACAGCTGTTGGGCCTTGCCAAACAGCATAATCTTTGTTTTTCCGGTATTCAGCTGTAGACAGTTCTCTGTCATCCAGGCAGCAATCGCTGTTATCTCAGCTGAAAAGCTTTCTTTTGCTTTGAGCAGGTCTTTATCAAAAGAGATTATAAGCTGTGTGTCGTTCACGTATGATATTATTTCAAAGCCAAAGGCTTTTACAATCTTGACGAGGGGTGCACCATATATGATGAAAAGCAAGGGGCTGAGACTAGAGTCCAGGGCCCCCCCTTGTCCAGCATCATAATGCAAGACTAAAAAGAGCCCAAAGTAATAATTTGGGTTCTGTGGAAAGAAAATCACCAAGTCAGTTTAGCACTGACCCATAAATTCCAATCTCCTGTAACCTACGGCATAACCTGGAATGATACACAAAATCGACTGCTGCAGAGAAGTCTACCAGCACTAGCATAGATGGTATGTTAGCATCTAAAGAACCTCTCATGTGGTCAATGACCGCGTCTAATGCTGTCTTAGTTCTATGTGAAGGTCTAAAACCCGATTGGGATGGGTCCAAGATCTTATTACCTTTAGTGCATAAACGGGGGGTGGAGGGTAGGCCACCTTACATTCCCCCGGCGTATCAATGTAAACACAAGAATAGATACAGCAGAACCAGGAACGAGAAGAGAAAGATAGAAGATATGTTATTTTGTAATATTATAGAAACAATCAGGAATCCAGAGTTTGGACATCACAGTACTTCTGCCACGCTTATGAGTAAAGTCATCCTTTGTGGAAGAGGAAACCTCACACACATAATAGTGTCATGCTTCAACATCGGCATCCTCTCGCCACCCTGGCAGGTCAGTGCCACCAGAGCAGACTCAACCTCCTCAAAGATTTTGAAGGAAGGAGGGAGTTCTTAGATAAACAACTACTGGACAAGGCGGGATCCAGATTTGCTAAAAATACCTCACGGTTTCTTGGTATATCTTATTGGTGAGGACACTGGGTATATCTAAAAATACTAACGGGTGGGTATACTGAGGATAATGGCTCAGACCCATCTCCTATCTGCCAACATGTTTCTGCCCATTGATAATAGCCTAACAGGTCTGGGGCATTCTTCCCAGCTTATGGATCCCTTCACTAGCTTCAGTGGCTCTAACAGTCACTTAACTAAATGCTGCTAAAAAGTGTAATCTACCTTTATCCCGGGTAAATCCTACCTGATACTGCGTCTAGTTTAATACATTAATGTATTAGGAAAGAATTGACAAAAATAAAATATTAGGAAATCATTTTTTTAAAAGACTTTCCTACATTAGCATATGCTTAATTCTTATTTTTGAACTGTGGCCTTGCAAGTCCATTGTCAATGCAAACCACTACAAACTGACACATGTGAAGAGTGAGAGGGCATGAAAACATATATAAATACCATGATATGCTAACCGGCAATATGTTAAATATTACTGTAAAATAAAATCAATAAACTATACACTTATCCTCAGTATTTAAAATCTTGGTATTTTTGAACTCTAGATACTTTGACTTCAATATTATGCTCAAACAATATTCTGGAGTGAATATTCAGTAGCCTTTCTGGCATTCTTATTTCTCCCCTAAAAAACAGTGGTCAAAGGAATTATTTTAAACAAGCTTTGCTACTCTAAACCCTGCCTTTGTACTGAACTGAAGAGTTCACAAAGAGGCAAAAAAAATTATAAGGAAGGCGGAAAAAGGATTAAGATTTTGCATTATGTTGAAAGCACATAATTTACATACTGTACTTCCTATAGCTATATTACATACCCATGTTACACATAAGTAGGAATGTATTCCTAAACAAAACACAAATCTTCCGCATACATATGATGGTAATGGAAGGGTACTTTAACCGGGAAACTTTCCAAGTTCAGCAATATTAATAAAGAGCGGATAAATTCCCCTTGAAAGACAACATGCTTTTGTTTGCTATACTACAGTTTTTGCTGATATACTAACAGCTTTCCTATATCCCTGTTTTGAGAAGTGTTTATTGGTTATCACTCCGGGCGATTTCCAGGTAGATGGCAGTATAGGCCTAAATTTGTCAAAGGAGACAATCTGTGTCTTGCTTAGGTTGACATTTAAGCAATTGCTCTTACAGTAGCATTGCATGGAGTCTAAGCAGCGTTGAAGTTCAACTTCCATATGATTATATATATTTCTATGTCCTCCTTGTAATACAGCGCTAAAACTATGATGATACCTCTCATTTTGGGGGGTTAATACTCACTGTTATCATTGCCTGATCCAAATCACTAATTTAATTTGTGAACTGGATGGGTGCAGTAAGACATGTCTGCCTAACTCCTCTCTCACAGGTTATCCTAGGTGGCTACTTAGAGGGTTCAGTCAATCTCTCCTGTTGCCAAAGTGTCATGATAAATATTAACAAGTCAACCAGAATCACCCCAATTGGTCATCTTTTCCCAAATTCAGTTTGCTCAATAATATTGAAGACTGTGGAAAAGTCTACAAATACACAATGCAGCAGCCATGCACCAGACATGATTGCATTTCTTGTCATTGTGATGAGTTCCACTGCTTTGTGATATGAAGTGCTTAACTGGTTCTCACACACAGAGCTATTAATATCTACATCTAAATTCTGAGACACAATCAGCTCGTCAGAGACTACAAGATTCTAGAAAAAATACTGTTATCCTGATAATTCAAAGAGCTATGCTGCCCATCCAAAGCTTTATGTACAACTTACTTCTGATACTTTAAATAATATTGCGTCACAGCTTCAAACTGACAATCAATACAGACATGGACCCCCTACTCAATGCTTTTCATTTCACACATCCTCAAATAATACTCAAATTGTACCGAGCCTTAGCGGGACCACTAGTAAGGTGGCAACTTGCTTTAAAGCCTCTATGGTTGACATTGTAGACCAAATGGTTATATATTCACTCAAACTCATTTTGGATTAAATTTATGTATTGGTTTTGGGAGGGTCAAAATGTTCTGCGCAACACCTCTGTCCGGTCTACTAACATTAGCTCTGAGCCTCCTCCCACCACCGCTGCTGGCAACATTGTATTCAAGTTTGTTAAAGAACTTTCATTGGCTTCCTCAAACAGCTATGAAGGCTGTAGCTTGTTTTGTTGCAATATTTATTATTCGGAGGAGAGTTTCCTATTACCCAGCACCATACAAAACTAGAGGTAAATAAACACATTTCTCCCAAATTTGTTTACTGATCTTCCCAAATATTTTATGCACCATATCTGGGTATGTCATAATGAGGAAACTAAACTAATTTTGCTACCAGTTAGAGAGTAGATTACTCAGCACCTGGATGTTTTCAAAGTTTTACACATAACTAAGCAGGCAAAATACAACAGTGAAACCATTTTCCTTCAATCCAAAATCATGAAATATTTCCTGAATCAAAAATTGAGATCATCAGTGCATCACCTTTTTTAAATATCAATAATTAATAGGTCTATATTGTCCACAAACTGTGGAATAAGGTGCTTTAAGCTCTTACAGATGTAAGCAAGTGCTGTCCTTTCAGGAAGATAGTAAGAAAGTGGCTAATTTTTTAAGGTAAAAAATGTAAGGTGTTTGACTGCAAGAAAATGTGTGCCGAAATAAGGGCAGAGCTCGCATATCAGAGCTGACCAAAGCTTGCATATCGTAGAGGAGTGGTTCTTAACCTTCTGACTACTGTGGGCCCCAACTTAATCATTATTGGAATCTGGGGGCCCCCACAAAATCATTATTGGAATCTGGGGGCCCGCATTGAGTTATAACGTAAGCAATTTTGATGATCTGAAACTCAAAAAAATACAGAAACAAGCATTCATCGAACAAATACAAAATAATTAAATATTTTCACAAATAAAAATATACATAACCAAAATCACCCAGGTATAGCAGGACCGCAGGTTAAATAACATTTTCATAGAGGATTTGGCTGTCAGATTAGCAAAACAAATAGAGGAAATTCAGCAGGCAAAAGATCAGACAGAGTTAAGGGCCTGATTACGACCTTGGCAGTGCTGCGCCAGCATTGCACTAGCACAGCACCGCCAAAGCCATGCATGTTCCGCCCGATTATGAGTTCAACTCATGTCTGGCAGGCTTTTCTTTTGCCGTTCCTATAGTGGTACCCTGAAAACGGGCATCGCAATGGGAACACAAAAGCAGTTTCAGCACGGCATGACTGTGAAGTTCATGCCGTGCTGCAACTTGGGGTACATGCAAACAGGGGGGCACATGCTGTGCACCCTGAATGCATGCCCATGGCGGCAGGGGCATGGGGGCCCTGTAAGGTTCCCTTAATTTCCCCACTGTCAGCCTTTTCATGGCGGGCTCACTGACAACAAAAGGCTGGTAGTGGGTAAACTAATAATATGCTCAGGGGACCGCGGCGGTACCGCCTTGCATATTGTATACCCCTGTCCGCTGCACCACCGCCAGGGAACGGCGGTTCTATAGCACAGCTGGCGCAGTGGTGGCAGTCCGAATGGCTGCCTCATAATACGGCGGCCGCAGGACCACCACTGTTGCGCCACCGCTAGTCTGGCTGTCAAAGACTATCAGTCTCGTAATTTGGCCCACGGTGAGGATGCAAAAAGAGGCGCAAAACAAATTGTTAATAATGACAATTTCTCTCACTTGAACAGAAGCAAACCCGGCAACTGCATACGACAAAATAAAAAATTAAAAGCAACAGTTGCACGTTACTGGACATGAGTAAAAGATTTTACAAATAAGATGCAGTACTAAGAGGGAGAGAAGAATGCAAGTCTTTACAAAACCACATGCATGACAAAAGGAAGCTAAAATTAGAGATAGCGACCTGCAGGAGGATAAGTCTGATCGGTCCCAGACCAAAACATTGACACAAGAGCTAAAACATTTCAAAATTCTGAAACAAGCACTTAAGAAAACACATGATACACTTAAAAACATCCAGAGCAATGTCAAAGACCCTCATTAGGAGTGACCTAGTTAATTGTGATATGTGTGATAACTACTTTTACCGCACATTTCGCAATTACAAATTTTGAGATAAATATCGGAAGGCCAAACATGTCTATATTTATTTATCAGAGGAAAAATATCCAGTATTTTCTAGAACACGTGGATTTTAGTGTGAGCAGCTATTCCTCAAAAACTCATAATTAGGTGGCATTTCCCGCATTCAATATATTCCAATTTAGCGCAGTCAAATTTTATAGGGTGTGATAAATATCATCAAATTACGGGGCCAGTTGTAATGAGGGCCATAGATATGTAGTTGTTAACAAATATCACTACTAACAGGAACAGAAGCTAACAACAAAGGTATCCTCATCTCAGAATCTAGGTAACTGAGGGACAATCTCAAGGGGAAACCAGTGTTAAGCAGGTCTGTCAGCCTGAAGAGGAGCAATTCTTTTCCCGCGAAATATTGCTTGCCCTGAAAATTTACTTTTCTGAGAATGAAACAAAATTCATCACCGAAAATGAAACACTGTAGCAGTCACTATGGATGCCAGTCACGTGTGCAAGTGAAAACGGCTGGAAAATTATTTAACACTAAATAATAAAGCGAGACTAAGGGAAAGAAAGCATTCTATAAAAATTTACATTTTAATAGCAAAGCAAGTGATGAAAGTCCAGAAGCCATTCTGAACCTGGTGAAAGTCCCAAGTGCTAAGAAGACATGTTGGACATCCTTAGACTTAGGGACACATTACGGAGTGAGACCGATTGACAAGTAGTCGGTGGTCCCACCTGCCATATTTTGATTAGACCACTGTGTAGGCAGTCGCATAATGCATTTTTCTACTGCAGCTTGTGCTGCGACCCAAAAAAGGGCCGCAGCACAAGCAGCATTAGAAGAAGGCAATTTACAAACATCCATTCACCATGTGCCAGGCACCACATGTGTAGGGGGCACCACATGTGCCACCCTGGCCACTCACCTGTGGCCCACACAGTACGGAGGCCCTACTTGGGGCCCCTAAAGTCCATTTCCATTTGCCTATTCATGGCGGTGGAACCACCATGAAAAGGCATTCGGAAAGGGACATTGGAATCCTGACAGCTCTGCATGAGCAGGCACCACCTCCTTTCAGGATCATGATTCTGACTGCCACCCCGGCGGGATCAGTAGATCCTTTAGGAGGCAGCGATCCATCCCCCAAGATCTTAAGGTTCGACCGCCAGCATCGTAATGCGGTGGTGGCCTGGAGGGTTGTATGTCGGTGGGACCGCCACCGATGGCCTGTCGGTGACAGTCCCACCGGCATAATAATGTGCCCCTTAATTCTTGTGAGGAAAACATTGAAGAACTTTTGGAAAGAAGTGTGTGTGAGAGGGAAAGTCTCATTGTCATCCTGTTGAATGAAATAAAGTGAATATTCGATTTGAGAAGAAAACAGTCATAATTTTGATTCAATTGAGAAAACAATTTCAAACAGGAACAAAAATGTATACATTCAGCAGGTCACCTGGGCTGTGGTCTTGAACAAAGTGCTATCCAACGTCAATATGTATGTTGAAATTGAAACGCAATCAATTTAACAAACCAATACCCATAGTGGCAGCTCTGCTAAAACTTAGAGACTGTATTAAGGGTCTCTGCTTTACCCGCAAGGAATTTATTGCTTTCTTCAACCTTGAAATGGAGTAACAGCTGCCTTTTTTTGTACTGGAGATGAAAAGTTTATATTGCTCCAAAGTGGCAGAGATCTCCACCTATGTGTGAAAAGTTACTACTAGTAACGTTAAACTTGTAAATCCTATTGTAGGAGGCTCGACTAAGGGGTAGAGACCTGTAAGTCTACATTTTTATTTTTTTTTAAATATCTTTTTATTGGCATTTATATAAAGACATCTACTTAACGGTCCACATAATTTTTGATATAATGCAAAATCTTACATACTGCAGCATTTATCGCTTCTTACATAATAACATTAAGTAGTGCCTGCGAAGCAAAAACAAAAGAAAAAGGATATATAAAACTATCATATCCCTCATACGTTCACTTGCACGTGAAATACATAGTTACATGAGTGGCAGGTCCTCCTTATAATACATTCTTATAATTAACTTCAGTGTAATGGGGAGTGGTTGAACATCTAGTCCTGTGGCTGTTTAAACGCCTCCCTGTCTTTGTACATTACAATATGTAATCTGTCCAGCATTCTTCGGTAATACTTTGTCCATAAAAGAAATGCCACCTAGAAAAAGAAAACCAAATAATACAAACATTCAACTATAACAAAATCTAACCCACCAAAGGTCCTAACTGTTGAATATCCACTAACAGTGCATGACAGGGGTGTAAGCGAGGGGGGGGGACGCAAGAGAGGCCCCGACACCCCTGGGTACGAGAATAGTAACCGTGAGGTCTAATCTGGTGCCCTTCTTTATCCCTCAGATTCAGTCGGGGTGGATGCCGGAGTCTGATTCAGTGTGTGTCGTGCCTCCCATATCTTCACTGACTCAGCCCAGGGCTCAGCCAACGGCTTACGTCGTTTGGTAATCCTATCCTCCCGGAGTAGAGCTTGTTCTTCTGCCCTAACCCAGCGTGTGACGTCCTCCTCCCATGCCACTACCTGCGGGGCGTGCCTTGATTTCCACCCCAATGCTATCCTTCTCTTCACCAGGATAAGAGCTAGGTCAATGAACCTACTTCCTATTTTACGTGCTTTGGGTCTCGGGAACAACCCCAGCAGGCAGATCTCTGGAGAACATGCTAGGGGCCTGGTCAAGACCCTATTAAGCATATCTACAATCCTGTGCCAGAAATCCACTAGCCTATCACAAGCCCACAGCATATGGTCAAAGTCTGCATCCAATTGGGAGCACTTGGGACAAGCTTGATCTTCCCTCCCATAGATTACATTTAACCTGTGTGGGGTAAGGTAGGTTCTATGGAGAATATTAAAGTGAACAAACTTAAAAGCAGTGTTCTGAGATACCTTGTTTGGGCCATTAAGGGCTGTCTCCCATTCCTTCTCAGTCAATTTTCTATTTAACGTGCTCTCCCATCTCTCCAATAGTCGAGGCAAAGAGTGTGGCGCTAATTCCCTTATAGCCAAATACAACCATTTTATTAAGTGCCCTGCCGAACCCAGAGTTAACAGTGCCTGTAGAGTGGGATGGGTACCCGGTTCATTCCCGGCTATACCCCACAGTTCCGTCATTGCCCCTCGAAGTTTATGGTAGTTTAAAAATTGCCCTGACGGGAGGTCGTGATATTCCAGAAACTCATTCAACGGGAGCAATTCCCCCTCTCTATAACAGTCACTAATTGACCGTATTCCAGCCTCTTCCCAACCCATCAATTGTCGCCCAGTGAGGGGGGACCCATTCCCGCCTGGGGATACCTATAAGCGGAATACTTGGTGCATAGAGCAGGGTTCTCCTGGAGCGTGCTATACATCTGTCCCAGCAAGTCACTGCCACTGAAAGCAGCACCCCCATTCGAGCAATCTTCTGCCGGCGGTTAAGTAGCCTAGGGAGTAGGCTCCCGTGTAGTGCGCCAGGAGCAAGCGAGAGTGTAGTCGAGTCCCTCCCGTCTAACCACCTAGCAAGCCATTGGAGTTGGGCCGCCAAGTAGTAGGCCTCAAAGTCCGGGGCCCCCAACCCCCCACTCTGTAATGGGAGTTTCATGGTCTCCAGTGATACTCTGTGACGACCACCATCCCATATCAAATCTCGGAGCATCTAATCCAGAGTTCTAAACCAGTGTTTAGGAATTACCACCGGTAGGTTGCCAAAGTAATATAAAAGTCGTGGCAACATTACCATTTTAGCCAACGCTACTCTAGCCATGACTGGGAGTTTAAGTGTGCGCCAAAAGGCCACATTCGCGCGAAGCCCTCTCAGAACGCCCCCCAAATTACCTTCTATGAGGTCCGCTTGCGTCCGATAAACCTGTATCCCCAAGTATTTAAAGGAGACCGATGCCCAATGAAGAGTAGATGGGAAATCTGGCCACTGAAGGAGCGTAGAGTGGAGCGGGAACACAAAAGTTTTTTTGGGATTCAAGCGTAAGCCGGAAAGCTCCGCAAATTCCTCAAATATGCGTAGCACCGTGGGTATCCCGCTGTGATCATCTCTTAAGTATATTAACACATCGTCGACATAAAGCGATATAATATGTGAGGCTCCACCAAGAGGGATCCCCAACCTACACTCCTCCTGTCTAAATCTCACCGCCAGGGGTTCCATTGCTAGTGCAAAAAGCAATGGCGAGAGGGGGCAGCCCTGTCTGGTGCCCCTATGGCTAGGGTATGGTGTCGATATCGCCCGACCTGTACGTACCCGTGCCCGAGGCTGTGTATAGAGAAGGCGAACCCATTTCAGCCACCCCTCCCCCATCTGCATCTTCTCCATGACCGCCAATAAAAAATCCCAGCGTAGAGAATCAAAAGCTTTCTCTAGGTCTATTGCCACTACCACAGCGTCTGGGAAACCTCCTATCTCCGGATGGAACATCACATGAAACAATCTCCTAAGATTTATGGACGTAGAACGTGTAGGAATAAAACCATTTTGGTCTACATGTACCAGGTGCCGCATATGAGGCAAAAACCGGGTTGCCAGTGCTTTGCTCAATATTTTAAAATCCACATTTAACAGAGACAGTGGTCTAAACTCAGTCAAGTGAGCAGGAGCCTGTTTAGTTTTCGGCAGAGGAATCACCAGCGCCTCTCCGAGAGAGGGTGGCAGTAATTGATCGTGTAATGCAACAGCGTACATCTTTTCCAGCTGCGGGGCTAAAATATCTACATATGTGACATAAAATTCGGCCGGTAGGCCATCCGGACCCGGTGTTTTTCCCCTAGCCATGTCTCTAATTGCCATCCTAATTTCGCCTACTGTGACTGGCGATGCTAACGAGTTTTCCGAATTGCGGTCTATAGTTGGGATCTGCAGCCCGTCGAGATATGACGATAAGTCACCATCCCTAATCGCTCCTGGTAATCCGTAAAGCCTCTCATAATAGGCTCTAAAAGCCATATTAATAGCCCTTGGAGAGAAAAGTATCTGATCGTGCTCATCCATTACACTGGAGATAGGCGTACCTCTGCTCTCTGGTTTAATCAACCAGGCCAATAATCGTCCCGCTTTACCTCCCTCCATGTGCTGTCTCGTCTGATACGCTGTAAAATCTAGGGCTCTCAGCCGGTCCCAAGTAGAATTATAGAGACTTTTCACTTCTGCCAATTTACCGTGTGATCTAGACCCTCCTGCCATTTCCCTATCCAGTGCCAGTATTGTACCCTCTAGCTCCTCCAATTCTTGTGTGACCATCTTCCTGAGTCCCGTCTTCTGTCCCAGGCAATGCCCCCGGGTCACCACCTTCAGCGCCTCCCATTCTACCAATGGAGAGCTGGCAGTACCCTGGTTGTCCGTAAAGTAAGTTCCCAGGGTTGCCGAAAGAAGCTGGCAGAAACCATCATCCTCCAACAACGCCGGGTCCAGCCTCCATAAAGGAATGGGTGCCCTCTCCGGGGAGGGTGTGAATCGCAGTAGCAGGGGGCTATGATCCGACAGGCCTCTACCCAGGTATTCAGCTCCTGACAACATGTTCGACAATACAGCAGAGCAGAGGAACATATCCAACCTAGTATGCAAGTCATATAAGTGTGAGTAATAAGAGTATTCTCTGCGCAGCATATTCTGAATTCTCCAGACGTCTAGCAATTCCCACCCCGCAGCCCATCTCCTAAGCCCCGTTGCAGTAGTAGCGGCCAAGGTACCTCGGAGGGGAGGGGTGGATCGATCCCAACCCACGTCCCATACACAATTGAAATCTCCTCCCACAATCAAGTTGTTATAAGAAATTCCTGCCAGTCTACATGATAAGAGGTCCAAAAAGGGAAGCTGGTCTCGGTTAGGGGCATACACACTACCCACCGTTATCTCTTTCCCATGTAACATGCCAGTGATAAATACAAACCGTCCCTCGGCATCAATGAGTTTCCGAGTGAGGGAAAAGGGGACCCTGGGCGAATCCATATCAATGTTCCCCTCGCAAAGGCCGAGTAAGCAGTCGCATATAATTGCCCTCGCCATCTGCGTCTAAGTCTGGCGACATCTATCTCAGTAAGGTGAGTCTCTTGTAACAATGCGACATGGGTACCCCTGCGTTTAATGTAATTCAGGATACTGTGACGTTTGGAGGGTGAACCCATGCCCCTGATATTCCACGTCAGGAACATATATCCCTCCGTCCGTTCAGCGTGTGATGCCATCCGTCCGTGTGACACACCCATCCCGCCCCGCCCCCCACCCCCGCCCACCCGCACAAGCATTGCTGACCATCTGGTGTAAAACAAAAATCCCAACTGTGTAACTCCCCAACCCAAGAGCGGTCTGACAACTGTCAGCTGCCCAAACTTAAAGGAATACTGCATAACAGTTACGTACAACAAACAGTCAGGGCACACGGCTACTCGCACTAGTGCCTACAGGGGAGCGTGGTCTACGAGAGCTGAGTCCACAATTGTCAAGCCAACATGACTGCTCAGCCTGATGGGCCGTATCAGCCCCCGCCAGGTGCGCCCATCCAGGGGCCCACCCAAGGGTCCCCAACAGTGCAAGAATACCAAGTACAAGAAAAAAAAAAGGACACTTATCACATGAGGTCGTCAGCAGCTCGAGGCGTCAGCACAGGCATGGAGCCGCTATCTGCTCGGGAGGTGTCTGTCTCAGAGTTCGCAGTTCCACATTGCACCTCCGAGTCCCTGTCCAGTGAGGTTTCCCTGCTACGCATCACGTCCGACACAGCTTTCAGCGCTTCCGCTCTCTCCAGTGCTGTCGTAGAAGGACTCGGTTTCCTTGCTGGCTTCCGCCGCTGTCTCCTCCTCAGTCGTTTCTCTTGGGTGCGCACCACCGGCTGGCGGCCATTGCGCGGTTTAGGAGCTCCGTCTGTTCTGTATGCCTCAACCCAGTCCCAGGCCGCCCTAGGGTCTTCGCAGAAATGAGTTGTCCCATCCATCATTATTTTAAGTCGAGCCGGAAACATCAGTGCATATTGGATCCCCTCAGCACGGAGTGCGCGTTTTACTTCCAGGAAGGATGTGCGGCGTCTCTGCACCTCCATTGTGTAGTCCGGAAACAAGGACACTTTATGATTATCCACCACGTAAGGTCCGATAGTCCGAGCGTTTTTTAGTAACAGATCTCTGTCCCGAAAGTGGAGCAATCTAGCTACCACAGCTCGAGGTGGTCGCCCAGGCGCTGGTGGTCTAGCTGGTACCCGATGTGCACGTTCCAGCGTGTAGAACTGGGATAGGCCCTCCGGCGCTACTACATCTCGCAGCCATGTCTCCAGGTAATGAACCATGTCCGTTCCATCCACTCCTTCCGGCAGGCCGATTACCCACACATTGTTCCTTCGATTGCGCCCTTCTGCGTCCTCCGACCTTCGCTCTAGCACATTAACTCTGGAGGACAAGTCCCCGACCTGTGTAGTGAGGGCTTGTTGCGCCGGTGTAATTGTTTCCAGCGCCCGTTCCGTTTGTTTCACTCTGTCCGATAACTTCGCGTGCTCAGCGCGCAGCAGGCCCAGGCCCACTGCAACCGTGCTGATATCTTGATGCAAGGTCGCCTTGGTGTCGGCAATCGCTTCCAGGATCTTCGCAAACTGTTGTTGGAGAGATAGCTCCGGTTGATCGCTTTTATCGTCTGGTGGTGCATGACTAGATGCACTCTCCTCCTGGTCTGGCGGGAGACCGACTTGTTTCCCTTTAGGTTTCCCCATTTGCACCGCTGTGTGGGCTCTTGTGAAAGATCTAAGTCGTTGTTCCCCAGGGGGCCCGAATCACTCGCCAGTGTCTCAGGGCGCCACCACTCAGCTATCCGGTCCGTGCACTCCAGGGCCCGTTCGTCACCGCCAGATAGTATTGGACTATTCTCGGGCAGTGCACTGGTGTGTCCCAAGCGCAGGCTGTAATCACCGTTCGTTCCCGTGAGAGTAGCTGAAGAAAGCGCTGGTTAGCCCTAAAGCCTCTAAAGTATCAACCCTCCGGGGAGCTTTCACGGGTACTGGCAGCAGACTCCTCCACGTCACTCACGGATGCAGCTTCCGTACTCCCTGATCCTCCGTGCAGCACTATACGATATCTCCAAGCGCCGCCACCAAATCCTCCCAGGATGATCGAGTAACACAGAGTCACACCTACCCATAAGGTTCTCCACACAGTCTGCGGGCAGCCCACTATTGCGGGACCAAATGCGTCTCAGCAGTTGCCCGGCAGAAGCTTGCAGGTTCCGGCGAACACTCGTCCACTCCAAACAAATCAAACTTGGCCCCGCTAGATGGCCGCCACTCTGCACGCCTCACCTCTCAGTTACATTTGGGTGCTGGCAGACTAGGAGACGCCATGCAGTTCGTACGGGGCAACCCAGGCTGCTTAGGAGGAAGGAGCCCGTCACCATTCACCGCCTACCGCCTCGGAGAGTACAGGGGGCACGACGAGTGCTGTTTCAAGCGGCAAACATCCCCTCACATTGGGTGCGCCCCCTAATGGGCCCTCTCGCCAATCCACCAGCGGCCAGGTCTCCCCCGGGTATGGCGCCTTAATTTCAGGTCCTGGCCATGGAGGTATGCCTCTATCGGAGATCCGGGCTCCCGCCGTATGCCAGGACTGGTGTGTGTCCCACTGAGTGCCCCGCTCACTTGCGCCAAGCGCAGGGGTCCCCCCACCTAGGCCGAAACACTCCTCTCGTCTCTGGGTTATCGCAGCAGTGAACAGGCAGAGCGTGCCTCCAGACAAATCTTCCCCCAAACCACCAGCAGCGTCATATACATGCCGCAATCGCCAGATGAGTCCACCTACATCCGTCGCACCCTGGAAGCGGCAGCGCAGCCGCCAGATTCCGCAGTCAGCCGCTATGTACAGCTCCGGTCGATATGCACAGCTCCGGCCGGGGCCCAGATCGCCGTCACTCCTCAGGCCGCCATTTGTAATCTCCGCCCCCGTTTATTCACCGGTAGTCAGCAGGTCCCGGCAATAAACTCAGCCGCCCGACCCACCACCGGAGGTGCGCGTGGTCCCCTGTGTTGGGCCCCCAGCAGTCCGCCCCCGGTCCCGGGCCGATTCGCCGATCCACAGGATAATTGCGTAGGCTGATGCTGAGCTCTCAGCTCACGCGTCCGCCATCTGCAGCTGCGTAGCCACGTCCCCTAAGTCTACATTTTAATGTACATCTACACTTGGAAATCCTGGAAAGCAAAAAGTGTAGATTTACACCAAAGTGCAGTAGTAAATTTACACATGAGTAAACCTACATGTGTAATTTTAACTGTGTGGATCAGGCCCATTGCATTAGGAATTTTTACCTTGATTCTACCTTGTTCATCGCACTGACCCGACTTCGGGGCCCAGACCCCAGAGTCGGGGTAGGTGTAGAGTGTCAATGAACTCCACCATAGATTCTCAAATTAGCGGTTCGCTCTGGTAACCTTCCGTTAGACCTAAACTGACCAAAGTCTGGTCAGTGCGTTGAACAAGGTAGAATTATACCTTGTATTATGCTGTCACTGATTACTAGGATTACCACAGCACACCTTGAACTAGTCAGGCAGTAGTGTAGGTTAGCTTTCTCTGGTCCTGATGAATTGTCGACAGACCCATCTGGGCAATAATAGGCAAGAAACATGTTGACCTCACATTTTTAAAGATTTATCAACTCTGCTCCTAGGACCATTGCATCCCATACGAGCACCACCATACATTTTTAATTAGGGTAGTGAGCTTCACCAGTAAAAGTTATTCAAACCAAGCATCACTATACCTATTGTAAGCCACTTTCACCACACTACATACAACTCACATCCCATATACCCACACTTCGTCAAACGACTATATTTGGCAAAGAGTCCCTTCGTGGGTGCCTGTCGGGCATTGCAGCACCGGCCCGACGAGGAGCATGCCCAGATGATGAAGCATGACACCTCTCGGGTGTGTGAGGGCACTTGCTCCTATTGGAGTGTATTCCACTGACTTGACTCACGAGTAAAACGCTGTTTGTATCAAAGGAACTGCACACTTCTATATTTCTAAGTTACTGTGATAAGGAGCGTGTGTGCTGGACGTATCACAAAGCTCCTTGTTCCTCACATTTGAATTACATATTAAGGGGGTGACATCCATCATCCACAGCGGGTTTGGTATAGTCTGGAAGTATTATTAATTCCAAGGATCCGTATCAGAGCCCTATCTTTAAGTTTTATCAAAACAATAAAGAAGGGGTTCCTCCTGTAGTGGGGTAAGTGGCTCCTTCCAGCAGATCCACTTGAACCGATACACCAATAGCGGTGACAGAAAACACCTGGGCTCTACATCTGCCTTTACTGGGGTTGCTTGTCTCTGGAATGACTGAGACAAAGTTAGGTACACAACAAAAAGCTCTTAACACATAACCCAGCTGTCAGGATCCCCACCTCTTAAATGGCCTATAAGCAGATGCACTAAAATTGTAGCGATTGCAAACCTTCTGATTTGCACATTTATCAGGTTTGTAAACTGATAAAAAGTTTATTTTATATGTTCTGAACCCATTGTAGGAGTCTGCAAAGTTTTATTGTGTCCTGAAATGGGTTTAAAAATGGGTGCCAAATCACAAATTGGAAGGGTTGTCTTGTGGGCATCCCTTCCAAATTGTTCTTCAGTACCATATGTATCATTGGCTCCAGTAACTATTCATAAGTTACTGGGGCCCGTTCCTCTTTGCAAATTGGTTTGGCGGCTTGAGTAGGCTGTGGTACAGGGGACCACTATCAACTCTCACTGAACTTTTCAAAACTGAAAACCTTTTTTTTTAGTATCCCTTTTTGCTTTAAGGAAATATGGCTGCTCTGCTCTAAAAAAGAGTTTTCAATTTTGAAAAACATATCACAGAGATCGTCCTCTGCTGGCCCTTGCGGCCCATCATCCCTGTGTTTGTAGCCAATCAGGGGAGACACAATTTTCAACCTGCCTCATTAATATTTATTAAGCAGGTCATCCTGTGACCTCCTCTGAATCTGTATTTTGCGAACTAACCTAATGGTTATTATGTTGAATATCAAAAAGAAAAGTCACAATTTGTGATGGCTTTTTAAAACAAATATTAGTACACAGGGCCTTATTTAGAGTTTGGTAGCTAGGGTACGCCATAAAAGTGTGGTGGATGTCCTATGCACCATATTTAGAATGCCATTGACTATAATTATCTTGTAATATGGAAGTCAAGACATTTGCCATGTTCTGAATGGAATATCTTTTCCACCAGCTCCAAATAAGGCCCTAACTGACTAATAATAAATCACCAAAGCAAACCTAGGGCTAAAGATTTCAACTGCATCACCACCCTGCCAGCATTTAACCTATTGATCCAGAAGAGTGTGTAAGGCGCAATAAGTCAGAAAACGTAAAGCAGATAACCTGAGGAAATACTTGACCTTTTCCTGTGGGGTAGAATAGGAGAGAGAAAATTAGGTCAGTTCTATATGAATTGAATAGGCATTTAGGAGACAACTATACCATACAAATTTT
This sequence comes from Calotriton arnoldi, assembly GCA_963921515.1. Taxonomy (NCBI): domain Eukaryota; kingdom Metazoa; phylum Chordata; class Amphibia; order Caudata; family Salamandridae; genus Calotriton; species Calotriton arnoldi. The sequence goes on from CAWUFW010006715.1 coordinate 113,275, forward strand.
ACATTGATGCAAAAATTGAGCAAATGCTTTTTTGCACACTTTTTGCTGTTGGCATAGTAAAAAATGGAATGATTAGATTTAGCGCCTTTCCGCATCATAAAAGAACGTTGTTGGACTTGGCCCTTTCTGCAGGGTCATCCCCAGACATTTTGCTTTCACTCCTCCATATGTGCTGAATTTGTGTTTGTTGGCCTTAGGACTCTGTGCACTTTACCACTGCTAAACAGTGGTAAAGTGCTTGTGCCCTCTCCTTAAAACATGGTAGAATTGCCATATTTAATTTCCTTGTAAGTCCTTAGTGAAGGGCACTACTTGTGCTGAAGGCCTGTAAATTAAATGCTACTAGTTGTCCTGCAGCACTGATTGTGCCAACAAGTTGCCCTTTAAACATATCTCAGGCCTGCCATTGCAGCCTGTGTGTGTGCAGTTTAAACTGCCATTTCGACCTGGCAAGGTAACCTATTGCCAGGCCCAAACCTTAGTTTTAATCCATATAAGTCACCCCTAGGGTAGACCTTGTATAGCCTAGAGGGCAGAATGCAATGTTTTTAAAATATAGGACATGTACTTTTAAGTTTTGCATGTCCCGGTAGTGAAAAACTCTTACATTTGTTTTCACTACTAAGTTATCTTATTACATTTTATAAGTGAAATTTCCAAATAGAAACAGGTAACCAGTTCATGTTTGGTGTCTGTGAAATTGGAATTTAAAATCCTAACTTATGGTGAAGTTGAATTCTAAATTACAATTTTGAAAGTGCCACCTTTAGACAGTTCACCGTTATATGTCAATGGGGTAACCCAGTAAACCTAAGGACCCGTGTAGCATTTAGCATAAATAAACAAATGGTCCTGTCAAGGCAGAACAGCTCTTAGTTCAAAGAAACAGTTGCTTAGTAACTATATGATTATGGTATAAATCCCCTGAAAATCAATTCTGCATGGAAAGAATTTTTTTTAGAGATAGACATTCAAAGACATATACACCATATAAAAAAATACACAGCCAGAACCATTTAAATTACGCACATGGGGCCAGATGTACGAGCGTTTTTTGCGATCGCAAACGGGTAATCGGGCCGTTTGCAACTGCAAAATAGGTCTGCCCTATTTACAAACCCTATTTTGCGAGTCGGTAATCTATTGCCGAGTCGCAAAATAGGGTTTGCGACTCGCTATTAGGAAGGGGTGTGCCAAGGGCGTCCCTTCCTAATAGCGACTCTCACTTCAATGTAAGATTGTTTTGCAGCCGCAATTGCGGTTGCAAAACACTTGCAGTTTACCGGCTACTTCAAGTAAGTAGCAAGCCACTTGCAAACGGGAAGGGATACCCAGGGGACCCCTTCCCCTCTGTTACTGGTAGCAAAAATATTGTTTAAGAGCAGGCAGTGATCCTACTATCTCATTGGGAGTGCTAGCCATTCCCAATGGGGTCACAAATTGCACCTACCTCGTGAATATTAATTAGGCAGGCAATTTGCGACCCTATTAGAAATGGCAAACACTGTTGTAAATTCCTATTTGCGAGTCGCAAATTGCAAGTTGCAAAACTACGCAATTTGCGACTTGCAAATTGGAAGGGTCGTACATCTGGCCCATGGTCTTTTACTGACATGCAAATGCACAGAATTCCAGACATGGTTATTAAAACACCTATGTTACCCAGACAGGTTGCCCCATATGCGTCCTGATGAAGACCCGCATAGATGGTTGTAAATACTTTGGTCGAAACTTTGACGATCTTAACATTTGCCTGTACATTCTGCATATCCCCGAAGGATAATCGAGAAGAATTACCTGTTGCCCTGGACTCATGGGATCCCAAAACCAAACCGCTTAAGACAGGCGTTTTCCAGGAGATTGATGCACTGCTTTTCAGTTTGTAGCTTGTGTACTCAGTCACATTTGTTCCCCTGCTGCACTGCACAAGGATTTTTCACTATGCACCACGGAGCAACATCCAGTATTCTGCATGTAAATATTCTAAAGGGTCTAGTTGTTTCAATACACACAGGCATTATAATCTAAATGGTTTCGGCTGCATATTATTCTTTTATGGGGTATATGTATTTGTATGTTTATCTCTGAAATGGTTTCTCCCCATACACAATTGATTTTAAGGGGTTATACCATATTATACAGTTGCTAAGGAACGTTTTTTTTTAATTAAGAGTCATTCTGCCCCGACAGGACCATTTCTTTCTTTGTATTAAACTTTTAGAAAGTTGGCAATTTCTTGCCTTAGCCATTTGGTGCCTGCAGCCTGTCTCTGGGTCACATGACTAGATGTAATTGACAGCTGGGATATGTGTATTCCTCCTAGATAGCCACACACAATGGGGAGCTTAGATGTGACTGAATGGACCATCACTGGCAGGATGGGAGGGAGGAGCTGGGCCCAGTTCCACTTACACTTGAATAGGCTGTGTCCTGCCTCTACACAAAGGGTTGCATACCCCCTGTAGTTAGTCTGGAGCCAGGTCCAGGAAGGCAGGGCACCTCTGTACTTCAAAGGCATGCCTATAGAAGCTTTTCCCACTTCAAAGGCTCAACTGGGTATAAATACTGCTCTCAGATACCAACTCTTCAGTACACATTTGGACCTGTGGATACTCTGAAGTAAGCGTACTGCATTTACTAGAATGCAATGGGGTGAACTGTGATGGGATGAGAGGCAGTGTGCTCCCTCCTCCCTTGTGTTTAAAAGGCTCACTTGAGCCAATAAGCTCACCTGGCAATCACCTGTGTGGTTGTGGAGTGGCACTGTGACCTGTGAAGACTTGGGTAGCATTTCAGCAACCCCAGATGACTTTTCTCTGCTCTCTACTGCTTCTGCTCAAAGCTGATTAAGGGCTAAACTCAGAAACACGTGTCTAGAGACAACAGAACTACCCGCACCAACTTTGGTGAAAAACGACAGCAACTTTGAAGTAAGCGTACTGCATTTACCAGAATGCAATGGGGTGAACTGTGCTGGGATGAGAGGCAGTGTGCCCCCCCCCCTTGGGTTTAAAAAGTGTGCAGTAGTTGGGATACCCAGATTTGGGAAAATCTATATGAGGATGGTAAATCTAAAGATACCAAGAAATTTTGGCGACTGGTAGCTCGTGTGGGGCAGAATGGCAGAGAATTTTTGGCAAATTCAATCTACCCTTAGACTTGGCACAAGCGCTTCTCTGACTTATTTGATATTTCTTCGGTTTAGGCTGTAGAGGATTGTGCCCGGGTAGACCTTGGGTTGCAGCCAAACTCACCCTCTTTAAATATAGAGTTAAGTGAAACTACATGTGCAATCAAGAGTGTTGCCCTAGGTAAAGCAGCATGACCTGACAGAGTCCCGGAGGACCTTTTTCCATTCAGATCCTGAGAACAGGGCCATATACATTAACAAACTGACAAATGCAATACTTAGAGATACCAATTAGTCAGAAGGCAGCAGAGATTGTCCCAATATACAAAAAGGGCTCCAGGGATTTACCCTTAAATTACAGACCAATAAGCCTGTTTGATGTTATTCAGAAGGTTTTTTGCAGCCAAATTTGAAACTGGATGACTGGATAGAATAACATGAGTCCTTATCGAACCTTCGAGCAGGCTTCCGGAGAGACACAAGCACTATTGATCAGGTTTTTAGATTTATGACCATTTACTGGAAGATGGTGGTCCTTCAGAAATCACACTTATATTTAGTTTTTGTGGACCTCAAATCCACCTTTGACCTGTTTCCCCGTCGCAAACTCTGGGAGGTTTTAAAACACAATGGGGTACTCCCTGACCTGCTGAGCATTTTGATGCGTTTGCATCAAGACACGTAAGCACAAGTTTGTTGGGGTTCTCTGGGCGAGCTAACAAGACAAATAGAGATACACAAAGGTGTGCGCCAAGAATATGTACTCACCCCCAACTTTATTTTCTCTCTATATTAACAATGTGGTGGTGATGCAAGATGAGGAGAGCAGGTAAGTTCATTAAAAATACACTTTATTTTTGAAGTAAATATAAAGGGAGAATGGGAGACAACTAGGGATACTCATACTCCCAGCCTGCTCTAACCTCTGTCCATCATTCTGGAATCCTGCTCACGAACATTTCTTTCAGGAACCCTTGTGAGCATGACACTAGGACATAACACACCTCCCCCCTTTAAAACCCAACAAAATACAAGAAAAACGACATGTTATAATGCAGCAAAACATTACATTTCAGGTTGATTAAAGTTGATTAAAAACATTTATACTCAAACAAGATATCAATATACAGATCAAGATTTTGATACATTTTAAAAAACGATAAACAATAAAACATAATAGATATACTGAGTGAAAAACAAAACTAGTACATTTCATAGTTCTGGAATTTATTTGGAATAAACTTAACTCTGTGTGATCTACTTTGAATCATTTGTTCAGCTGACATCTTGCTTGTTCTTGGCAAAGAATGACCATCCACACCCTTCTGAACATATTTAGATTTGAGGTGTTCAGATCACAACAACATCTCTGCCTATTCTCTGCTCACCGTCACAATTTTACCACGTTTCCACCACTGACCATTCCCCAACCTTACAGCACTTGTATTCTCACTAACCTCTTGAACTTTATGAGGTAGACTGAATCTCACCCCCCCGTCTCACATCAACTTTGGGTAACCTTACTCACACTCAATTCCCTTTATTAATTTGTAATTTATTTGCACATTTGATAGTATTACATCTGATGTTACTCTAATCCTGTTTGAAAGTGGTATTTACTTGAACTTTCCTCTTTCCAGAACTGGTTGACACTACATTGTCCACCAACACACCAGACCAGGATAACCATGTGGGCCTGAGAAAATCAAAAGTTCCCTCCCTCTCAAAGCACAAAATGGGGTATTATTCATAAAGCACATTTAAGACCTGTTCGGTTCTGACAGAGGCTAAAGTATATGCCAACCTTAGTAGAGTACTTCAATGTTCTCAAGGAAATAGTCAAGAACTGTAAAATACATTGGGTACGCTCCATTAGGGACACTCTGCGCCAAATTGGCCTTGAAGAACTTTGGAGAGACCATGGTTGTTCGTTGAACCTCCCTAAGGATTCTCTCAAGGAGGCCACCTGGATGCATATATGGGGCCCAGAGATGAGCAATAGTAACCAAGCAACCCTTACCACAGCCTTTTAGACCTTAAAGCCCACGGTGCGTGTGAACCCTTTCTAGATTATATTTTGGCCCCTGCAGCTAGACGTTTGTATGTTAGATTCCGCCATGGAACATTACCACTCCAGTCCTTTTGTGGGAAATGGAGATCTAAAACAGACCTGAGTGCTGTCTGCCCAGTATGTCTGCTATCTGAAGAGAATTTACAACACTTTTTTTTCTTTTGTCCTGGTAATGTATGCCGAAGGTCAAGTTGAATCCTCCAGATCTGTATAAGGCTGGGGGTCAGGTGGTCCTCAATGGCACTGAGGATTTTGCATGCTGAGACAAAGGAGCCTATTGTCTGTGCTGTTGCTAAATATATTCACTGGAGCTGGAACATAAGAGCCAAAGTGCTGAGATAACTTGTGGTAACGTCTTACCAGTCATTTATCATTGTGCTCCCGACTCAGGATTCTTGTTTAAAGCTATGACTTTTGAATAAAGGTTCTAATGCTCTGAGGTTTGAGCTCTTGCTCCCCTATATGTAATTGTTTTGTGTACTAGTAGGGATGCTCATTAATTAGTTCTCGTGGCTTGCCTATGAGTGCCTAAGCATGTAGTAGGCATGCTGGACTTTATGAGTTCCCAAATTGCTCCTATGTGTTATTTATGTTGATTTTATCTTTTTATATTGTTGCTAATTTACCAGCATTTATATCTTGTTTGAGGTAATGAACTATGACTTTATGAAGTGATTGTGTCTCTATTTACCTATCTATTTATAATAATTGTATGTATATATGTATATTGTTTTGTCACACTCTTATGGTCACAGTACAAAATAAAGTATTTAACAGGTTATTTTTTTTTTTAAACAAAATGTATTGGGTTTTGACAAAGATCCATGGCCTTATAGGCTGACAAACATACACAGGATGACAACAGAAACATACCCATGAACATTAACAAAAACCTACATGTCTGGCCCGCCCATTCTCCCAAGCATTAACAGGCTATTTTAACTGAATAAAGTATTTTGTCTGATTGGATTTGTGTCATTTTGTTCTTGTTTTATTTATTTACAAGTACTCTGTGTTTCTAACTTATTGTGCGATCCTTTTTGTGTGGTGTTTCTCACTTTATTACTGTTTAAAGTGTCGCACAAATACTTTACACATTGCCTCTAAGTTAAGCTTGACTGCTCTCTGCCAAGCTACCACAGGGTTAGGCACAGGTTGATTTAGGTTTGGCTTTCGACTCACCATGACAAGGATTGTGGTGGCTGCTTGACCAGGGCTTACACCCCAGTCAACCAACACCTCAATTTCTCACAAATGTTTATTTTTATTTTTGCACCAGTGCAAGTTTTTGTGAGTTGCCCCAGGTCTCTGAAGGCTGACGTGGTGTGTGGCACCATACTTAACTGAAAACTGCCTAATTTGAGTCGGTGGTTTCCGGTGCTTGGCCCTGGCACTTGATTGTCAACACTGGAGCTTGTGGCAGTCTGCAACACTTTGGGTTGTGCTGTCTATCAAATTTAGAGACATGCACAACAACAGTTGTTTATTAATTCAGTATATATTATAAATGACTATTAACTTCCACCAAAGCCATTCTTATGACTTTGGAGCTCTGCAATAATCTGAATTGTCACTCTTGAAGGAGTGTGATGGATAGTAGTTGTGTTGGTACTATCATTGACAGCGCTGCTGGGGCAATATGAAGTGCAAGCTGCAGTGGCCTCCTTATGAGAGCCCTGGCACTTATATTTTTACAAATTAAGCACTGCTGTAAAGTGTTAATATAATTTGGTGTACTGTGTGTGAAATTTGTAGACTCTTTGATATTTTGTGGAATGTACATTTTATACTGATTACCTAAATATGCATGTATTCTTATATTAAAGAAGTCTCCGAATGCATGTAATTGATCATGATGACAGACTGGGTAGACTGTTAATAATTTGCCGGTTTTGTATGTTTAAATGACTCCAAAGTGTATTTCTATTCTTCTTCAAAAGCATATCACGTCCGTATCCTAATTAGAATACAGCTATGTATGTAAAATAGATGTGTATTTGTGTTAGCAACTGTGTTGTATTAACTATGCACTTATTATGGAATTCAAGCATTTTGGTGAATCGACGTCCATGAAAGCAGCTTTACATTACGTAATCCATTCAAAGGCATGGACATACATTTTCGGGAAAACATATCCAAAGTGGAGTTTGTTTGAATCTAAGAACATCAAACCCTGCAACACAAGTCAATGCATCTGCACTGAATATTGCTTATTTTTCCTTCCATGGAGCAAAGGAACAGTTTTCTGAATTATTTGGAGTTTGGTGGGCGGAATACTCTATCAAAACATGACAGATATCCCATCCACCATAAGGTAGGCGGTACAACTGCCACATTTGTGATGGAGTATCCTGTTCGCCAAACTATAAATAAGGCCCAAAATCACAGAAAGCCATGATTTACAAAACGATTCTTTTTCATGCGAGGGAAATGTTAAATCATCAAGAGTCCAAATGCTGATTTTTCCATCTTTCGAAGATAATTGACTCTTCCTTGGATGATTTGATTTGATTTGATTTGTCGATTTATATAGCGCAATATAGATGCATATCATTGTGTATTGTGTGGAATTATTACCTCCCTCAGCGTTCTAAACCATATATAAACAGAACACCTATCATTCTGTATCTCAGTTGTGTCCCTTTCCGCTACAGAAGGAAACATTAAGAGCATTTTCAGCACAGCAACCCGCCACACTAAGTCACAGTACAAATCGTAGAACGCCTCTACCTAAATTAGATGCAAGGTTCGTGAGTGACTGATGTCGTATCACAGGATAGGAGTCTGTTGAAAATTGCCTCAGTGGGGCGAGCAATTTATTAGAGTTGAGATTCCAGGATGCCAATTAAAATAGCCTCTAATCTGAGGCACACATTGTGCATCATTGTTGAAGGGAAGAGTGATGGAATTACATTACCATAAAATATTTCGATCATATGATCAGTGGCTAGAAAAATATCCAACAAACTAATATTTATTGTGTTTAGCTAACAAGTCAGACTTTGGGATAAGAAATTATGCTAAAATATAAAAGAAAGTTAAGTTTGACAAATTTGTGCACTGTGACTTCATCGTAATAACAACTAAAAAGTTAAGAAATCCCCAATTCAACTTGTGCCCTAACCCCATCATATTAAGTCAACTCCAACCCCTGCTTTTACTTGATAAAACTTGTGTTTATAAGTGTGTGAAAGATTCTGTGATAACGTTTTGAACTGACATACAAACATTATGAGAGATTAAAATGTGAAGGGAGATAATCCCCTGTTGGGGGCGTTGCCCAAAGGTGGGAGGATTACTTATTCATTTCTAACATCACCTTGCCCAGTTGTGGGATAAATAGGTGTCACATCCCCTTCACCCTCCCGAAGGGTGGAGGGGTAAGTGACCCCGCCCTCCTATAACTTGTCCAAGGGTGATGGGGAAACAAGCAAAAGTAGGTAACTGTGCCTTGTTCACAAATGAGAACAGGAAGTAAAGATGGAAGTATGATCACCTACTCCTCCATGGCCTAGCATTGAGCGGGCCATGCATGATTGGATCACGGTCACCTGTCACCAACATCAGCGCCCAATTCCTAAATTGGGAACAGGGTGCAAGTGTGGGCTGATAGTTGAACCTCTTTACCCTGGCTATTACCATTGTGGTAGTCATGGAGGAGTGAGTTAGAGTCACCTCTCACCTGTCCCTGTGACCGCTCCAAAATTGGGAACAGGGTGCAGGAGAGCATGACCTCTGACCAACTTCTCTGTGTCTTGCAGCTTGTTCAGTCCACAGAGGAGAAGATCAGGGTCATGTGTCACCTCCCCCTGTGCCCTATTTCTAAATAGGAAGGGGGCAAAGAGGAGGCTGACTGTTGATCCATGACAGATGACTTGCTCTTCTGTGGGCACACCATTGTACAGGCCACAGATGAGTCGGTCAGGGTCACCTGTGACTTACCCTCTTCCCTGTCCCCAACTGGGAAGAGGATGAAGCACAAGAAAGTGTGATGTGTATCAGGTGGCCTGATCACCTGTGCGTCATTCTATTGTACAAGCCACAAATAAGCCGGTCAAGGTCCTCTGTTGCCTGCCCAAGCAGTTCACCCCATTTATATTTCTTCCCTCGCCCTGGGCGGAGGTGGAGGGTATGGGCTACTTTTTTTTTTAGTCTGCCTTAGGCAAGGCAAAGGGGTTAAGCAACATTTTTCTCCTTCGAGCAAGAGCAAGGTGAGGGAAAGGTGAAGACATATCCCCCAACCCCCTTCAAAGTAGTTATTGTTAACTCCCATTGCATTTGGTCAAGACAAAGGGGGATATAAGTATATTCATCCTCGTCCATGGGCAAAGTGGGGGAGATGGAGGCATTACTCCCATCCCCACGAGGGGGTTAGTATTAACCCCCTTCATCCTTTGACAAGGTGAGGGGATCAGTAGGACAAACCACTTCACCCATGGGCAAGGATAAAGGGAAGTAGCTGCATTGCTCCCTGCCCTTACTCAAGGCCAGAAAGGGAATGTATTTTCTTCCCTCTATCTTTTGTCATGCTGTTCGAAGACTCTAAATAGCCCTTCTTGTTCCTGGCCAGGATAGAGGGGTTGAGGGACAAGGGCCTTATTTTTTATGTCTTTCAATCCTGACAAAGAGGCTGGGAAAAGATATTCATAACTAGGCAGGCTTACACGCCCACTTATAAATCACCATCAGCCAAGGTGTATTGTTTACCTTTCTTTGTATGGTTTTCTAATTTTTCTCCCAACGTATAGGAACATTTGGAGGAAACACTTCTGAGTGTTCCTTGCACATGCCAGTGTGTTGTGCATTCATACTGGGTACTATGGTCCACGAATACTCAAGGGAGATTGCAAACCTTTTATAAATTTTACATACTTTAATTTGCAAGCTGGACACACACATTTTGCTCTATATTTCCAAAATGGGCACCTTTTCAACAATCCAAGAAAAGCTACCTTATGACCTAGAGGCTGCCAAGTCATAAAAAAGCTTACCATCCCATTTATAGTTTTGGAGCTGGAAAAAAAGTATTTCGAGCTCTCCCTCAATATAACTTTAGTACTGTTGGACCAATTTGCACCAAATTTGGCACTGTGCAAGATATCCTCCTATAGAGTTTGTTCTCCAAGTTGCAATTTGGTCAAATGAATATAATATGAAAAATATATCATCGTTAACATTTCTAAGATGGTTCTATATTCCCATATAGGGGTTCTGGTCACATTAAAATAACATTCAGCCTTTAAGCTCATGATTTATGATGTCTCCACAACCCCTCACTGTAAATATTGCACCCTATTCCACAGTTACAGTTATAATATAGTACTCGTGAGAGAGTTTGCTACTTGAAATATGCTATAAATGAGGCATGCTCAAGAACATGAGTGATTGAAATATTTATGACTTTTTTTTAGGGGTTATCACTGGGTAATTTACAGACTTTGGTGCTGATTACTGGGCGGTTTGGACCGCAACCAATGGCTTGTCGGGTGCAGTCCGAACCGCATCTACTGCTGCGGTTTGACCAATGCATTAGGATGCATGCGGTCAGAGGCAGCAGTCAGAGGAACCCACCAACGCCTTCCGACAGGATGATGGAGCCCGTCGGCTCATGGAAACTCCTCATAATCTTTTAAAGGCAGTGTTTCCACCATCGGGGATTATGATGTCGGTTTCCGACAGGCTTTCCATGTCAGAAAGGCCAACATAGAAAGGCTGTCGGAATGCGACATTGCTTTCCCCCTCGCCCTCCGGAACTGGGCCTGGTGGGCACCTTGTTATTGTTGTTATTGTTAACTCGGATTTATAGAGCGCATAATCACCGGCAGGTCTCTTAGCGCTGCGAGAGAGTAACTAAACCCCACCAAAGGTCGGATGCAGGGCCGGACTGGCCGTAGCGGGCACCGGGCAATCCCCCGGTGCGCCGCACGGGTGGGGGCCGGTTTTGGGCCCCTGGGGGCCGTTTTTGTTACAGGGCCGTTTTTGCAGCATAGCTGCAAAATCGGCCCTGTAACAAAATCGGCCGAAAACCGGCCCTGGCAAAGAGCTCGGCGGCACGCCAAACCCCCCGGGGGGCGGCCGAGCACTTTGCCAGGGCCAGTTGTGGTTCCCAGTCCGGCCCTGGTCGGATGTACATACTCCCGGTCGAGGCCTATGCTGTGCCCAAAGCCTCTCTAAAAAGAAGAGTCTTGAGTCTTTTCCTAAAGGGGAGAAGGGCGGATTCCTTACGTAGGCTCTCCGGTAGCCTATTCCATAGTTGAGGGATCAATACAGAGAAGGCTCTGCTGCCTTTAGAGGTTGTTTTGAATCGTGGGCAGGCCAGTAGGCCTGCCTCGGACGACCGGAGGGTACGTCCAGGCACATAGTTCCCTAGGCGCTCCTTGATGTATACTGGGGCCTGGCCATGGATGGCCTTGTGGGCGATGCAGAGGCCTTTGAACCTGGCTCTCTGTTTAATGGGGAGCCAGTGCAGCTGCTGCAGTAAAGGAGTAACATGTGCCCATCTTGGGAGCCTGAAGATCAGCCTAGCTGCGTCATTCATGGCTACTTGTAGTTTAGTAAGCAGTTTCTCGGGAAGACCAATGTACAAGGCGTTGCCATAGTACAGCCGTGACACAATCATTGCCGACACGACCATCTGTAGTGTGGCAAGTGAAAGGAGGAGAGCCAGTTTCCGCAGTTGTCTCAGTAAGCCCACGCAGGTCCCGACCACGGTGGACACTTGGTTCGACATGGTGAGCTTGGCATCTATTTTGATGCATTGGCTTTTTACAACCGGGACTGGCGTAGGGGTGGTACCCAGCTCTCGTGGCCAGAAGAGGTCATTCCAGGGGTTGTTTCCGGTAGTGATGGTAAGGACTTCAGTTTTGTCGAGATTGATTTTAAGCGAGTTGGCTGTCATCCAGTTAACCGTGTACCTAAGTATGTTTTGCACACGTGCATGGGCCTGGGAGGAGATGTCAATCTGGAGGATTATTTGTGTATCGTCTGCGTAATTAAACACTTGGCAGTCCATGCGGGCCAGAGCGGCCACAAGTGGCTGGAGATAGATATTAAAGAGAAGGGGGGACAGCGCTGAGCCCTGGGTAACTCCGCATGTTAGTGCGCAGATGTTAGACACCCGATCAACCAGTTGGATCCTTTGTGACCGACCTGACAAGAAGGATGCAATCCATTGATGTGCCAGTCCATGGATACCAAACTCGGAGATCGAGGACAGTAGTTGTTCATGATTGACCGTGTCGAACGCCGCTGATAGGTCTAGTAGAACCAGGGCGCATGGCTGCCTGCTGTCTGCCGTGAGTCTAAGTTCGTCCAACACTGACAGCATCACCAGCTCTGTGCTGTGGTGGGCCCTGAAGCCTGCCTGCCATACCTGGAGTAGCTGTTGTTCCTCAATGAAAAGTGACAGAGTTTTGAGGACATGCTGTTCCGCTACTTTTGCCAGGAAGGGGAGCTGGGAGATGGGCCTATAGTTCTTAAGATTGGCTACATCTGCCCCTGGTTTTTTCAGTAGGGGGGGTAACCCTGGCTTCCTTGAGGTTAGCGGGGACACGACCCGTCTCCAGAGATCGGTTATGCAGGTCGAGGACCTGTCTCTCTACTCCAGGTAGGGCCATTTGGAACACCCTTGGTGGGCAGGGGTCCGCTGGCGAGCCTGACTTGACACGGTCCATCAAAAGGGACAGGGAGTCTCGGTCCAACCTTGGGAGGGAGGTGAGAGGCTTCCCGTATGCGCGGGGGGCTGGGTCCACCCCCAGGGGGCACTGGTTAGTGGGTGTATTGTGTATGTCAGTTAAGATGTCCCTGACTTTGTGGAGGAAGAAGGACTGGAACTTATTGCAGTCTACCGGACTGGCAGTGGATTTCTGCTCTTGTTTCTGGCTAAGTTCTTTTAAGATTCTGAAGGTTTCTTTCTGCTTGTTATCGGCATCTGTAATCCTTGCCTTGTAGTATTTGGCCTTCCTGGTCATGATGGCTTTTTTGTATGTGGCCAACACGGCTTTGTATTCTGCAAGCGCCGCTGGGTCGATTGATTTGCGCCATAGCCTCTCATGTTGGCGTAGAATTTGCTTCCTTCCCTTCAGGTCCTCGTTGAACCAGGGGGCCCCTTTGCCCTTGTTCCTAACTCTTTCTCTCCGTGCAGGTGCCACCTTATATATGGCTTCTCTCAGCTTGCAAGTGAGGGACTCACTCTCCTGATCAAGGTTCCCCGTCAGGTGTCTTTTAGGGGGGATACTGCGCAGAGTGCCCACTAAGTTGCCTGCCTCGATTTTGTTCCAACCTCGCACCACTCTCCATTCCGGAGGAGGTTGCGCCGGTCGACTGGCCAGCGGGACCCAGCACCTGATCAGAGAGTGGTCCGACCAGGCGCAAGGACTGATGTCTATCAGGCTAACCGGTGGCTGGGTGGTCCAAATGAGGTCGGGGGTATGTCCCTTGTCATGGGTAGGAGGATCAACAAGTTGTTGAAGCACCATAGTGGTCATGGCCTCCTCCAGTTGACTGGCATGTAACTCTCTGGGCGCCTGGTCCCAGTGGTAGTTTAAGTCCCCCACCACTAGGAGTCATTGGTACCGTGAATGTAGATCACTGACTAGTTCCGTGAGTAGCTCATTGAACTGGGGAGTCGATCGAGGAGGGCGGTACACCACCAGTAGTGCTAGGCATGAGGATTTGGAGCAGAATTTTACCCCCAAAATTTCTGCACTTTCGAGGCTCTCTACAACTAGCTTATCTACTGCTAGCCGTTTGTTATAGAATATTGCTACGCCCCCTTCTCTTGTCTTTTCCTGCCTGTTGTGCCATAGGACATCGTATTCCAAAGGAAGGGCAGCTACAACGTCTGGGGCTGAGGTGTCCTCTAGCCAGGTTTCTGTTACCGCCAGGATGTCCGTGGTGCCACCCTGGAGGAGCGAGAAAATCTCTAGGCTGTGTTTCTGCAGGGAGCGGGTATTTAAAACTGCTACCCTTAGTCCCTGGGGGTTGCCTAGACCTACATCTTTAGAGGGAAGTGGCAGTGTGGCCGTACTCCATCCTCCCCCTTGTTTCCCCAGTATGTCCTCCGACCTCAGAATGTCTTCCACCCGTTTGTCCAGTGGGTGATCCAAAAGCGCTAGAGCCCATAATTCCTCTGCTGAGTAAGTCTGAAATTGACCAGGGGTCCTGGCCCCTGGACTCGGTCGAGCGTGGACGGGCACAGATGGGCTTGCCTTTGGCGCATCAGCGGCGCCCCCGCTGTGCGCGTCCGCTCCAGCGCGGCAATTAAACAGTTCCCTCAGCCCACCCCACCAATCAGCCCTGCTGTGCAGCAGTTGATATCCCCGTGAGCACTAGACTGTGGCGGAAGTGCAAGTGCTGGTGTCCTGGGGAGAAACTCGAGTGCACAGGACAGGACAGCTATGGGTGCAAACAAGAAAAAAAGCAGCGGTAGGATATGAGCTAAATGGGCGATCTGAACGCTATGAGCGTACAAGGTAACACACCAAATTCAAGTTTTAAATAGTCTAAAATAAGTTAAAAGCATCAGACTTTACCGCGCGTTGTCCAAACCGCCTAGTGAGGTTTAGCGTGTCTATGGTGCCCCCCTGAAAATCCTTGCACCATGTGGCAGGCACAGTAAGGTGCCTGCCTCACTGGGCAGTGATTTTTCACAAACTCCCATTTCTCAATGGGAGCTTGTGCTGAGGGCGGTTTCCCCCTGCCGCACAAGCTCCCATTGAGAAATGGGAGTTTCCGACCTCACTATGTGAGGTCGGTTCAAATTAGGTGTGCAGAACCGCCGAGCTATGGTCAGCCGGTTCCACCACCGAAACGGTGTCGGTCAGAGGCAACTCTGACTGACATCGTAATCAGGCCCTAAGTCAAGCAACACCTCACTCCATTGTGATGTGTTCTTTCCCTTTGTGGAAATTTGGAGGAATGTATTGGTAAGTGACTTACCCAACACAATGCTGAAAGAATTGAGCTGTGAACCTCAAATGGCAGTCATCTTTATGCACATGCACAATCACACACACACACACACACACCCAAGCACAAAAACACATGTGATGTATGTATATATATATTCACTGAAAAAAAAACAAAGGTTACAGGGACATTATAGTTAGGCTCAGATTTCACTTGTACAAAACCAGTGAAATTCAGCAGTTATAGTTAGCTGAGCTAACTATAACTCACGCCCCTCAATGCACTGCTTATGACCTCAGATATTGCATCACTCATGAAATGCTCAGTGACATTACTGATGACATCTCAAATTACATCACTGATGACATCGTACAGTGACTGTCTTTTTAAAAAGTTTATGAGTGTTAAATATATATTCCAAGGTGTATTGGTGAATCAGTGGGTGTATGGTTACCTGTATGGATGATTCAGTAGGTACGTGACTGACTGTATGAGTGAGTAATTAGGTGTCTCAGTGAATGTATGAGTGAGTGACTGGTTGTGTGAATGTTTGTATCAGTCTGTTAGTTGGTGTCTAAGTGGCTGTATGGGTGTGTGAATGGGTACATGAGTGGCTGTATGGGTGATGGATTGGTTGTCTGAGTACCTGTATGAGTGTCTGTGTGAGTGGGTGAGGGTGTGTGTGACTGCCTATATGGATGAGTAAGTGGGTGAGTCAGTGGCTGTATGGGTTAGTGAGTGTGTGTGTGTGTGAGTGGCTGTATGGGTGAGTGAATGTGTATATGGCTGTGTGGGTGAATGAGTGGTATATGGGTGAGTAACTGGGTATGTGAAAGACAGTATAGGTGAGTGATAGGGTATATGAGTGACTGTATGGATGAGTGAGTGAATGTGACAGTGGCTGTATGGGTGAGTGTGTGCTTGTGTCAGTGACTGTATAGGTAAGTGAGTACGTGTTAGTATATGTATGAGTAAGTAAGTGGGTATGTGTGTGTGTGTAACTGTATGGGTGAGTAAATGGATCTGTGATTGACTCTATGGGTGTGTAGGTGTGTGTGAGTAGCTCTATGGGTGCCTGACAGTGTGTGTGTGGCTGTATGGGTGTATGAGTGGATATGTCAGTGGCTGCATTAGTGAGTGAGTGGGTGTATAAGTGGCTGTATGGGTGAGTGAGTGGATTTGTGTGTAGGGAGTTGTGTGGTGCAGTGGCCCTAGCGATACCCAGCAACAGCAGCAGCTAAGCTCAACATCATGTGACTCTGGGCAATAGCTCACTTATTCTCCCTGACAGCCCCCAGCACCTTGAGACCCTTGGGGGTGATTGGTTCACACTTTATAAATACCGAATTATTATTATTATTATTATTATTAGATCTATGAATCAGTGAGTGGGTGTGTGAGTACTGGTATGGGTCTGTGAATGGGTTTGTGAATGGTTGTGCGGGAGTGGGAGTGGGTGTATGAAAGGTTCTATGGGGGTGTGAGTGGGTACATTGTGTATTTTATGGATGATGTCATTTGAGATGTCATCAGTGATGTCACTGACCATGTCATGAGTGATGTAATATGTGAGTTCATAAGTAGTGCATTGCGGGGGCGCGAGTTATAGTTAGCTCAGCTAACAATAATTGCTGAATTTCACTGGTTTTGTACGAGTGAAATCTGAGCCTAACTATAATGTCCCTGTAACCTTTGTTTTTTTCAGTGAATTTCTAAGTTTTTTTAAAATGTGAAGTAAGATACCCATCACAATGCACAGTGGGGGTGGGGTTGAATGCAGGGCCTGGCCTGGCATTGTGCTGCCCCCACCCAAGCTAGCTGCTCCTGCCCCCCTCCTCCTTGCCATCCATTTTCCATGTCCATGACCCTGCTCCCTTATTACAGCCATGTGTGGCCATTGTTCTGCCACTGCCCTTCCTTCCTGCCCAAAACAATTAGCTTGCTGCACCATCCACCTCCTCTCTACCCTCTGTTGTCCGAGTCCATCCACCAGCCCCTCCCTCCTGCACTGCATGATCCGATGTGCTGTCACTGCCTTCCATTTAGCTCGATGTCCCTGCCCACTCCTCCTGCCCTGTGTTCCCCAGTTCTATGCAGCATCATTGTCCTCCTGCTTAGCCTCTGTGCTTAGATTGCTGTCCCTACTCTCCTTCCCCCTGCCCTCCGATGTTTGTGTGCTGGCCCCTGCTCACTACTTTTTGTCCACCATATTCCATGGACCTGCCACCCTCCTATTTACTCTGAGTGTTCTGTTGAGCTGCCACTGCCCCTCGCACCTGCCTAGCATGGTCAGATGGCTGCCTCCTGTCCCTGCCACCTCCACCCTGCCTGTCCATGTTCCATGCCACATCCCCTCCCACCTGTCCTCCATGGTCCATTTTGCTGCCACTCCCTTCTGCTCTGTTGTGCTGCAACTGCTCCTCCTGTTTGCCCTGCATGGTCTGTTTTAAAGTCCCTTCCCCTGCCATATTTTGTCTGTGTCCAGCCCCTATCCCTCCCTTCTGTCCTCCATGGTCTTTTATGCACGTCCCTGCCCCCTTCCTCTTGCCCACCATGGATGTTGTGCTGCCACTAACCCTCCCACTTGCCATGCATGGTCTTTTGTGCTGCCACAGCCCCTCCCACCTTCCCTGTGGAGTCAGCTTGCTGCCCCTGACCCCCTCCCACCTACCATCCGTTGTCACTGTGTATGCCATTATAGTCTCACTGTTGCCCTCAATGGTGTGTTGTGCTTCCAGTGCCCATCCCACATGCCCTCCATGGTCAGCTTGTGGCTCCTGCCCTGCCCCCTTGCCCCCTGCCCTCCGTTTTCCATGTGCAGACCCCTATTCCCTCCCTCCTGCCTTGTTTGGTCCGCTGTTGTTCTCCTGCCCCCTCCCTCCTGCCCGTCATGGTCCGTTATGCTGCAACTGTCCCTCCTGTCTGCCTCTTATGGTCAGTTTGCTGCCCTTGCCTCTTACCTCTCTGCTCTCTGTTGTCCATGTGCATGGCCCTGTTCCCTCCCTATTGCTTTCCATGGTCCATTTGCTGCACTGCAGTCCTGCTTGCCCTGTGTGATGTATTGTGCTGCTGCAACCCCTGACGCCTGCCCTGAAAGGTCAGTTTGGTGCCCCTGCCCATCTCCCTCCTGACCTCTCTTATCCAAGTCTGTGTCCCTACCCCATTCCTCCTGTGCACCGTGATCCAATGTACCAAACCTGCCAACATTTTGAATTTGGTAAGAGGGAGATTTTAAAAAGAAAATCTGGGGAATTGATTTTCCCCCTTGACTTACATTGAAAAAGAGATTTTCGGCAGGAGACAAATAAAATAAAGGCCTTTTGGGCATAGAAACATCAGGAGTCTTCTGCTTGAATCGAGTCTGTTGGCATGTGTAGTTGTACTGTCCCTGCCTCCTCCTTCTGCCCTCAATGGTCTTTTATATTGCCACAGCCTCTCTTGCCTGTACTGCATGGTTGGTTTGTTACCCCTGCCTCCCTTTTCCCTGCCCTCCATAGTCCCTTGTGCTGCCGCTGCCCCTCCCGCCTGCACAGCGTGGTCAACTTGTTCCCTCTGCACTCTCCTTCATTAGAGGGTCTTATTCCCATAGAAATTATGGTTAGTGCTCTAAACAACTAAAATGAGGACATATTTTCTGAGTTCTCAAATAGCAGCAAAGCACTTTTAAATAATTTGCTCTTTGTTTTTTTTATCCAGTTGATCACTTGATTATATGTTACACTTAAGGGAGAGGATGTGGCATTGCAGCCAGAGCTGCAGACTTTGCAACTGGGGAACCAGGTTTGAGTTTTGGCGTCAGCTCGACATCCTGTGATTCTGGAAAATCAATTAATCTCCCCATGCCTAAAACCAAAATGAATGTGTCCATGTGTAATGTAACTGATGCTTATGTAGAGCACTCCTATACCTTTGGGTCAAGTCTGCGCTATGATGGAGCCCAGATTTCACCAATAAGATTTATCATTACTAAATGACAAAATAACTGCTTTTTAAAAATGGCACGCAGAGTTTTGGTGCAAGGGAAAACATGAATGAGGCATGCTCAGATGTTTAATGAATCATGTAGAACCATGCTCAATTAATTAATCATGGTTGTTTAATTGTGTTTATTTTAGATTTAACCTCACGGTAGAATGTACATTTAGTTTGGAAAATGTGCTTTGAACTTTCAAAGTAGCATATATTTGTGCTGAATTAACACGCATTTTACAATGTAGAAAGGCTGAATTTGATTTGGCAGGCTCAGCTCACTGCGGCCCTTCGGCCTTGAAGATAAGAAAGGAATGCTCTTCCTCCCTGTTTCTGTCTCTTCATGAAAAGACCTTCGCTTGTTGCATACTTTTATCTCCATGCAGTTTGTTTAGACAATGCTTTATTCACTTCATAACATGGAGTGAAAAAAAAACTGCAAAGCACACATTTTTCTTATAATATGTATTCTCTGTTTCCGCATAATTAATACTTTTTGTTGCAGAAAATGTAATTGTTTTTTTAGAATGTTAGGATGAAATCATTTAGCACAAGACTCAAATGAGTTACAAGAAATCGCCTGATTGATGACGCGTCCAGTCAGCCCATGGGGTATCGATGTGCTCTGAAGCTCCAATTGGAAAAGCTACGAAGACCAAGTCACGTGTATTTTTGTTAGAAATATTGGTTGCTAGCTGAGAGGTGTTGGCTTTTTGCTCATTTTTTTTAGCAGGACGCGAGCCAGAACACACCGTTTTTTTTAAAAGTTCTGCGAAGTGAGAGAAAGGAGGGGCTCATTCATGAGCAGCTTCTGTGTCAGACACAGAGAGGCAGAGATGAACAGCGCGAAGCAGAGAGATCAGGACAGGTTTAGATGCTAAAACTCTGAGTTTTATGCTAACTAGTTTGTAAAGACTTACTTATCCCATGCATTTTATTTCTCTTAATGGGAGATTTTCTGCTATTATTAATTATTGATTTAGCCTACTCACTCTATTTTTCCTGAAACTCTTTATGAGTTTCTGACTGACATTTTATGCCTCATTCCCTTCCTTTATGAAGTGCTTTATATGCAATCTATAATATGTTCTGTGTTAATTCTATTTGTTTCCTATTTTTCAATTCTGTAACCTGATTGATATTTGACTAATGAATAAAGAGTCGGAGAACCTTAACTTTTGACTAGAAAATAAATCCCTTTAAAATTACTCACAACTCTCATTATTGCCTTAAATATTATTTGCATTTGATTTTTTCATGTTTATGCAAAGTCTCCTAATTGGTGATACATGGTGGCAAAGGTCCATCCCCTTTAAGCGGTAAACAAGAGGTAATGATGTTTTGCATTGAGAAATTACCGTGAAATTACCGCTCCATCAGCGCTATAGAAAACTGCAAAAAAACAGAATAATTAAGTGTTTTGCACACTTTGGTCATTGGGCTACACTAGGGCTTCATTCCGGTGATATTTGTGCTATATTTGGGCTCTTTTTTCTCTGGTGGCCATCTTGGGAGACTTATTTGTTATGAAACTCCCTAATTCTGTAATTTACTGCAGTATCCTTTCAGTTTTCTACTTTGATTCCATCAATATGACATTCATATGTGCCACACCTTTGGCATAAATTCAGAATGTTAGCACTCTAGTTGCTCATTAGAACACTGTAGTAAAACTGCTGATCATCAGGGAGTTAACTGGCAGTCTGCTGCTGGTGTTGAAAGTGCATGTTTCACTCTGCATGTGTGCATTTGTTGAAAGTGCATGTTTCAGTCTGCATGTCAGAATGTTTTAATAAAATAGAAGAGGAAGATATTTGCCAACTCACTTAAAATGTGTCCTAATTTTTCTTTCTAAGGCACTAACTATAATTTCTATGACAAACTGAACCCCCTCATTTTGTTCGTTTCTAAATTAAATGTTTTAAGTTTTAGTGTTCGAATCATGGCTTCAGGTGTGCCATATTTTTGTCATAAATAACACCGTTAGCGCTCTAGTTGTTTTTAGAACACTCTGGGAGGCTGCAGGAGAACACCAGGGAATCAACTGTCAGACTTCATTTTCATAGGGCTGAGAAAGATAGTGTGAATTTACAGAAAATATGCTCCAATTTTAGTTTCTGGAGCACCTTCTATAACCTCTATGGGGAAATCATGAGAAAATTGTTTTTTCTCAAACATGATTCTTAAAATCCTAGCAGAAGACTTTTCCACAGGATAAAATCACCTTAGAACACATCACAATTCCTAAAATTAGTATGGTATCATCTACAAATGATTTACATTGTAACTAAAGTCTGTTATCACCCTTTATACATTCTCCTTTTTGTGACCCTCAAATCCTGTAATTCACTACAATGCATTTTAATAGGGTGCTATCATGTATATTGGTCCCAAGATGGCTGCCAACACTGCCTGGTTAAAGTGTTGGCAGCCAATCAAATTCAGGAGGATTTCAGTAGGATTTTGGGCTCCCAGATATCTATATTTTTAAACCTGAATATCTCTGAAGCTACTGAATGGATTCACACCAAATCACAAAAAGCACGCTTTCCGAACCAACATCTAGCTTTCTGCCAAATTTGATGGAATTCTTTTCAGCGGTTCCGGCTGTAGTCGTGTCCAAAAAATGAAAAATCCCCAGAGACATGACATGTGGAAAATGTGTTTTGGGACCCCCTTTTTTCTCGGCCCGCTTGAAAAATTACCCAAAAACTTTCAACACAGCAGCTGAACTAAAAAAGGGGAGTTTTGTGAAAATTTTGTGAAGACTCGTCAACTGGAGTTGTTGCTTCGGTATTCTTTTCTTTGGTGTGATGTTGATCACGGGACTCTCCATACCCATTTTCGAAGCTGCCCTGCAGGGATGGGGGCTCCCAACTTTTGGAGACTTTCTGCTGGACTAATTTTGGGAGCATGTCCCGCTTGCCTTCGTGTTAATACAAGGATTACCCTGAGATACTGGTCACAGAGGTGAGAAAGGGAGAGGAGGAGAACTTTCTCTTTCCTGCCAACTCGGACGGAGTTGTGCATTTAAAAAGAGATATTAATCTGATGGCTGCATAAACTGAGCAACACTGTGACTGTTATTATTTTTTCAGCGTGCACTTTTATTTATTAATAACATCTTGGAACTGTGTAAGAAAAAGCTATTAAGCATTATCACTCGACACAGTACACAGTCCTTGGTTTGAATTTGGATTTCTGGTGCATGCTGGGAATTTTAGGATTTTATCCTTGTCACGTGCCCATGGGGATTTAAGGCACTGAGACATTAACAATTGGATTATGCTCACCTGTGTACAAGGCTGTTTAGCCGAAACGCGTAAGGAATATGCTGCCAGTGCACTGAAATAAATGCCAAGATGTCCTGGAGTTGTTACTTCGGTATTCTTTTCTTTGGTGTGATGTTGATCACGGGACTCTCCATACCCGTTTTCGAAGCTGCCCTGCAGGGATGGGGGCTCCCAACTTTTGCAGACTTTCTGCTGGACTAATTTGGGGAGCATGTCCTGCTTGCCTTCGTGTTAATGCAAGGATTACCCTGAGATACTGGTCACGGAGGTGAGAAAGGGAGAGGAGGAGAACTTTCTCTTTCCTGCCAACTCGGACGGAGTTGTGCATTTAAAAAGAGATATTAATCTGATGGCTGCATAAACTGAGCAACACTGTGACTGTTATTATTTTTTCAGCGTGCACTTTTATTTATTAATAACATCTTGGAACTGTGTAAGAAAAAGCTATTAAGCATTATCACTCGACACAGTACACAGTCCTTGGTTTGAATTTGGATTTCTGGTGCATGCTGGGAATTGTAGGATTTTATCCTTGTCACGTGCCCATGGGGATTTAAGACACTGAGCCATTAACAATTGGATTATGCTCACCTGTGAACAAGGCTGTTTAGCTGATACGCTTAAGGAATATGCTGCCAGTGCACTGAAATAAATGCCAAGATGTCCTGGAGTTGTTGCTTCGGTATTCTTTTCTTTGGCGTGATGTTGATAACCGTTTTCGAAGCTGCCCTGCAGGGATGGGGGTTTGCCTAGCTTGTGCCTGCCTGTGGGTGCCCTTCCACCGAGGGGCAACTCTTTTTCTTTCAAGTATTGTGGTCAGCCCGGCCACAGAAAGGCACCGCCGCGATATCCGAGCGGGTCTGCCTCCGTTTACTGGAACGGGAGACTAGCAGAACAGGAGGTGCTTTGGGTAAAGGAGAGCGGCCACAAGAGACATTGTTTCTTTTCCCCAGAAAACCTTTTTTTAAAAGCGGTTTTGCAACAACATCCCACATGGGGTATGGCAATGTGACTACCAGTTCCAGAATGCTTTGCTCACATGAGAGGTGTGTATAATGAAATAAAAGAGGGGATATCCTGGTGGTTTGCCTAGCTTGCTGTGACTTCGCTACAGTCCATGAGGAAGGGCGTAGCCCGAAACGCGTCGGACAAAGAAGCTGGGAAAAATATGTCCATGGGAGCTGCTTTCTAACAAGAGCGTGGGCCTGCCTGTGGGTGCCTTTCCACCGAGGGGCAACTCTTTTTCTTTTATATATATATATATATATATATATATATATATATATATATATATATATATATATATATATATATATATATATATAATCTACTGGCGGTCGCCAGTAGATAGTTACAGTTAGGACCTATTATCCATAGGAAATTCATAACATTCTTTTCCCAATAACTTTGGCGCCGGTTGACAAATCTTCGCGAAATTTTCAAAACTTATGGCCCACTCCGGTCCGCTCCTATCTTGAAAGTTTCGGGGTGATTCGGCAAGCAGGGGCCGAGAAAAAAGGGGGGTCCCAAAACGTGTTTTCTCCATGTTAATTCCCATAGGAAACTTTAGCCACGGCTACAGCCCGAACTGCTGAACGGAATTACACCAAGTTTGGGAAAAAGGTAGTGCTTGGTTCAGAAAGCGCCCTTTTTTTTAAATGGTGTAAATCCGTTCAGTAGTTGCGGAGAAAATCAAAAAATAGAGGTCAAAAAATTAATTTCCCATAGGAAACTTTAGATACGGTTACAGCCAAAACTGCTGAACGGAATTACACCAAATTTGGCAAAAAGGTAGTGCTTGGTTCAGAAAGCGCCCTTTTTTTAAATGGTGTAAATCCGTTCAGTAGTTGCTGAGAAAGTAAAATAATAAAAGTTTCGATATATAGAGGCACGGAGGATCCGCGCACCCTCCCGACCACGAGCTTTATTCTAATTGGCTGTCAACACTCCAAACCAGGAAGTGTTGGCAGCCATCTTGTGACTCGGTAGAACCGGGTCACAAGTAAAGAGAAAAACCTGCTTAGGGGGTCCCACAAGGACCCCCAGGGCCCAAAAAAGCATTAAAAAAAAAAACATTGGCAAAATGCGCGCCGGATCCGCGGATCCGGCCGCCAAACAAAAACAAAACGAAGCGCGGGCTCCCGCACTTCGTTAATAATTAGCCCCCGGGTGGGCCAGGTCCCGGGGGCAGTGAAAAAAAAAGTATGGGGGGGGGCCCATTCCCCCCCACACTGCCCCGGGGACCGCCACCTCCCTGGGGCTTGATTAATGAGTTGCGGGGGGCACACAGCCCCCCCACAGCCCCGGGGACCGCCAACCCCCGGGGCTTGTTTTTTTAAAGTTTGGGGGGCCTCTAAGGCCCCCCCAAGCCCCGGGGACTGCCACCCCCCGGGGCTTTCATTAATTATAATAGCAGGGGGCACACTGCCCCCCCGCAGCCCCGGGGACCGCCACCCCCCGGGGCTTCATTTTGTTTTTTGAAAAATATACCTGTGTGGGGGGGATCGACCCCCCCACACGCCCCGGGGACCGCCACCTCCCCGGGGCACTAACTATGTAAATTCGGGGGTCCGATACGGATCCCCGAGCCCTGGGGACCACCACCTCCCTGGGGCTGTGCAGATGTTGGGAGGGGGGCTGCGCGGCCCCCCTCCTGGAGCCTGTGATGGCCCTGGGGACCACCACCCCCCAGGGCCGGCTCCTGCAGTGTCCCGGGGTGCCCACCCCCGGGACACTGCTGTTTGCAATGACAGGGCGGGAGCCTCGCGGTTCCCGCCCTGTCATTGCAAACTCTGCTTTGCTTCATTGAAGCGAGAGCAGGGAAACCTGCTCTCGCTTCAATGAAGCAAAGCAGAATTGCTTTTCCATAAGGGGAGCTGCATGTCAGCAGCTCCCCATGTGGAAAAGCAATGCAGGCTCCCGCAGGAGGCGGGGAGCCGGCGGGACCGTGGGGGGCATTGGGGCTCCCCCCACGGTCCCCAACGGATAGGGCCTGCCCCAGGGGATGGGGTCCCCGGGGCCAGGAGTGGCCCGGGAGGGGGGCCATGCAGCCCCCCTCCATAAAAAACCAAAAACAAAATCTGGCCATGCCTTGGGGGATGGGGGCCCCGGGGCCGGAATTGGCCACGGGAGGGCCCCCTTCCAAAAAAAATAATTTTAAAATACACGCGATCGTGTCGGAGGCCCTGCCCCCTCCCAGCAACACTCTGCAAACGCGCCCTGTGGCGCGTTTTAAGTTGGGAAATGAATTCCCCTTCAATACTGGGAGTCCCTGGGGGCCAACTAGCCCACCAGGTACCTCCAGTAACCGCCACAGGGCTGCGTTGCAGAGAGGTGGTCCAGGCCACACCCCTTTTTACACCTCTCTGCAATGCAGCTCTGTGGTGCTTACTTGAGGTACCTGGTGGGCTAGTTGGACCCCAGGGACCCTCAGGATTCAAGGGGACTCTATCCCCCAACTTAAAACGCGCCACGGGGCGCGTTTGCACAGTGGTGAAGGGAGGGGGCGGGGCCTGAGGTGACATGTGTGCAATAGGGTGACCAACCGTCCGTAATTTTCACGGACAGTCCGTAAATTAGCCCTAAAGTCCGTTGTCCGTGATAGAAGTCTTAACGGACGCCATTTGTCCGTAATTTTAGCCTCTCCACTAAAAGACCAAAGTTAATTCCCACTATTGTGATTTCCCATCTGAAGGTGCGGGAGTCTCCTGTGCTGCATTCTGGAGAGAGTGGCAGACGGCTGAAAAGAAAGGAGCCTTCTAGCCAGAGTGTCTGCTTCCCCACAGAAATGCAAATGTGCGCAATTAGCAAATGTTAAGGCTGATTTGGAGCCGGTATTGTTTTAAACTGATGTCAAGTCACTTCACACTTCCTGATAACATGCTATGGGCGAGCCCATAACTTTAAGATGACTTTGAATTTCAGTGAGCCCTGTATTCACAAGGGTCTAACATTGGTGCAATATTCACAGTTAAAACAGATTTTCCCCAAGACCGCGCTGCTTGTCTTCTGCCAGGCCTCAGAAGTGCCAGCCCATTCACTCTCCGATGGACAATAAGAGAGGGTGTTTTGAAAAGTTGTGTATTATCACTGCCAGGTTCTCTACATTTTGTGTGAAATGCCCAGTGACACATAAAAACGGAAACACATTATTTTTTAAAATCATTCTCACGTTCCAGCAGTTATTTATTTGCATTAGGTTTAATTATTTTTATCTCTGAAGTAAAAATGTGGCATAAGTGCATGATACAGAAACATTAATCGTCACCTTTGCTTAACCCCCTCGCACAGTTTTTGCTTAGCTGAGCTTCTTTTTATTAGCTACTAATAGCGAGGTTTATAGGGTTGCAACACCTGAGAGGAATACCTGCAAGAAAGCTCTTCTAATTATTTACTGATATGGTTCGAATGTCTATTTGAGTGCACCGAGAAACAAATGGAGTCTATTACAGGTGTTGGTGAAGAAAAGTGCAGCTGCGTTCTTCTTTTAATGGAGTAATGTCAATTTTCGCCCATTGATTTCTGATGCAGGCCTCTCTCACTATGTACTCATCACCTCAGGACTCCACCATCCTCTTGTCTTAAAGGGACCATGTAGTGTAGAAAACAAACTGTTCTCTTTGACCAGTTCTGCATCTCTAACAACGGCCAGCAACATAGGCTTTCGAGAATATTTGATGATGTTGGCTGGGGTTTTGAGATCTATTGTGACATCCTTCACGGATGGCCCGTTTAAGACTTACAAAGTGTTATGCATCAAGGGATCCCTGTATCAGTACAGATGGCGCAGTATGTTGCTTACATAGCCTTTCCTCTCTGTGTGTGAAGATCTCTGCACATGTCCATTGTCTATGAATGTAGCCCCTCTTACATACGTCTCTAAGGATCGGAATGCCAACATTTATAACCCAAAAAGTTAGTTGTGAGAGCTTTTCACAGCTCTTAGTCTATCTTTCTAATTCTTTGTGTTATGTTATTGAAAATTTATAATGCGCACGGATACTCAAGAGTGTCCCGGCGCGGAAGTCAACTAAGAGAACAACGTGGCGGACAGAAGCTACGAGTTAATTAAAAAGCAGAGTCTTTAGCTGCTTCTTAACTAGCCTGGAATCTTGAATATTCCGTAGCTCGAATGGGAGAGAGTTCCAGGCTTTGGCTGCCCTAAAAGATAGAGAGCAACCCCCCATTCGAGTAAGACGGAAGTGGGGAATCACTGCCAGTCGCTGTGCAGCTGAACGCAGTTGTCTACGTGGGACATAGAAATCAAAGCGTCTCGTGAGATAGGGCGGGCCAGATTTGTGAAGGGCTCCATGGGCAAGCGTAAGAGCTTTAAACTGGACACGCTGCGCAACAGGGAGCCAATGAAGGTCCCGTAAATGATGTTTGGTGCTCGATCTGCCAGAAACGCCGAGCAGAACTCTTGCAGCCGCGTTTTGAATAGTCTGCAGCTTTTTCAGCTGGTATCCAGGCAGGCCAATGTACAATGCGTTAGCATAGTCTATGCGTGACAAAATAAGGGCACGTGTCACCATTTCCTTAGCAGGCCTAGGCAGAAGGGGAAAGAACTTCCTGAGCGATTTCAGGATGCCGAAACACGCTCCGGTCAACTTTTTTATCTGCGTGAGAAACCGGAGGTCCTCACAAAACCAGACCCCCAGATTTTTAACCGGGTTGCCCAGAGAGTGAGGCAGAGGATACTCAGAGGGCCAAAGATCCTCCCTAAAATGTGGGGGGAACGACCCATACAACAGTACCTCTCATTTATCCTCGTTGCACTTGAGCTGGGCCTGCGCAAGCCATGTAAAAACAGCTGAAAGGCAGATCTTAGCTTGGTCCGGAGAAAGGTCCTTTTCCTCCCAAGTAAAGAGGAGCTGCGTATCATCTGCGTAAGCTATGATCTTGGCTCCCAGCTTCTCCGCTAAATAGATCAAGGGAGTAACATATATATAAAAGAGAAGCGGACTCAGAGTAGAGCTCTGCGGAACTCCCGTGGTCACCTTTCTTGGGGCCGAGGAAAAAGGAGGCAGCCATACCTGCTGTGATCTATCCTCTAAGAAGGATTTGAGCCAATCCCATGCCAAGCCTGATATGCCAATGCTTGCAAGACGGGCAAGAAGTTGACAGTGGGGCACCGTATCGAAGGCGGCGGAGAGATCCAATAAAATCAGAGCTGCTCTGCTGCCTGCATCCAAACATTCTCTTATGGCCTCCGATATCTCAACAAGGGCCGTCTCAGTGCTATATGTGGCTCTAAATCCCGGCTGGGCAGTGTGGAGAGCTCCAGATGTTTCAACAAAGCTAGCAAGCTGTTTATACACTGCTTTCTCACACACTTTAGCCACAGCCGGGAGAAGAGAAATAGGTCGATAGCTGGCAGGCATAGAAGGATCTAAGGATGGCTACTTTAATAGAGGTAGTAGTTTGGCCTGTTTCCACATAAGTGGAACTGTGGCCGTCTGAAGAGACAAATTAATGATGATATTGACCTCTGGATTGACTACCTCAGCCGCCACCGCTAACAGCCTGACCAAACAGGGGTCAGCAGAGGAGCCTGATTTTAATGATTTGAGGATGGACAGTGAGTCCAGCGGGGTGATAGGCGCAAAACTCATCAGGGGCGGGTTGATTGAATCAGGAACAGGAGTATTCTGAACAGAGGACCCTACCTGCCCCAGAGGACCCGTCCCCAAACTATCCTGGATCGTCTGGATTTTATCTATAAAGAAGCAAGACAACTTCTCACACCAGCTATCAGAGGCAGGGAAGGCAATGCGCTCTGCACAGGGAGTTAAAAACTTGGGACGATTGAAAAAATTTCCTTAGAGTTGTTTTTAGACATAGCAATGAGTTCTGCATAGAAGCTGCTTTTTGCCTCCTTGATAGCAGCAAGAATATATATGGTTTTTGCGATTGCAAAACACACACTCAAGGGCTTTAGAAAATTAATGCTTCCAGTTTTGTTTTTGATGCTATATTTTATTGTTATAATATGGCTAAGAGAAAAAAATCACATTTTCTAATAGATGGCAGCTTGTCAGGAAATAAGTAGATATTGGCTAGTCCCGTTTCTGGAAAAATGGGTTAGTGACATACTGATTTGGGAAAAATCATTATAATCGACAACATTTGTAAATGGCACTGTATGAGCCTGCATTGATAGCCTGCAGATCTTTGGTGCAATCTTGCTCGCTCGTACCCACCAAATACCTTGCCTAAAGGAAAACTGAGAGAATAAGAGGGAGAATGATGGGAAATATCAAAACAATAGTAATGGAAGAGACATGGGATGATATGATAAAGGTATGAATTGTATATCCATTTTATTAATGTTGCACTAATTATAGAATTTTATACCTTTAGTGATGTACTTCCTGTGACATCACCAGGATCAAAAGTCACAAGGCATCACTGCCGGGAAGACATTAAAGGCAATATGATGTTACTTCCTGTGATGTCACTGGGGTCAAAGGACATGTGATGTCACTTCCGCTACCCCTGGTATTTTGGTGAATCGACATCCATGGCACTAGGTAAAATCTGTATGTTACTGAAATCTATAATTTGGAAGCACTTTTTATCTTTAACCTAAATTTATATGGGCATTTAGTGGCAGCATATATTATACTGTGTGCACTGCTCATTTAAAATAATGACTTAAACATTCACAGTGCTTTCAGAGATCTCCTAGCACTAAAAAATACACAAGTCACTTTTCCCTACTACACCAAACCGGATTAAATTCTGTGGACCTCTGGTTGCACACTTATACATCTGTAGTGAATGCATTAACCAATATAGGTTTCATGACATACAATATAAGATTTTCTACTGATTAGTTTAACTTTTATTTCTTTTATCAGTTAAGATGTGCATTATTTTATGTGTAGTTAGTTACCTGATGGTGAGAGTTTAACAAAATAGTCAGAAGTGGCCGGCATAGCTAAACGCGGTAGGGCGGGGGCAGGGCAGGGTGGGAGCGGGGGCAACATAATGTTCCACCTCCATGTAGCATACCTACAGGCAATCACATAAAGACCATAGTGAATATAAAGTAAAATGTAGAAAATAGAAAATAAATGCATTGATAAAATAGTGGGGTAGGGCCTCTCCATCAATTTGTCTGTAAAACTGAACTTTTGTCCTGAGTCTTTGTCCTGAATTTTGACCCTTTGTCCTGAATTTTTGTCCTGAATTTTGACCCTTTGTCCTGAATTTTTTACAGTCCTGTCCAGAATTTGCCTCCATGTCAGTTGGTCACCCTAGTGTGCAAACACACCCTGTGGCGCGTTTTAAGTTGGGGAATTAATTCCCCTTCAATCCTGAGGGCCCCTGGGGGCCAACAAGCCCACCAGGTACCTCCAGTAAGCGCCACAGGCCTGCGTTGAAGAGAGGTGGTCCAGGCCACGCCCCTTTTTACACCTCTCTGCAACGCAGCTCTGTGGCGCTTACTGGAGGTACCTGGTGGGCTAGTTGGACCCCAGGGACCCTCAGGATTCAAGGGGACTTAATCCCTCAACTTAAAACGCGCCACGGGGCGCGTTGCACAGTGGTGAAGGAGGGGCGGGGCCTGAGGTGACATGTGTGCAAACACGCCCTGTGGCGTGTTTTAAGTTGGGTGATTAAGTCCCCTTGAATCCTGAGGGTCCCTGGGGTCCAACTAGCCCACCAGGTACCTCCAGTAAGCGCCAGAGAGCTGCGTTGCAGAGAGGTGTAAAAAGGGGAGTGGCCTTGGACCACCTCTCTGCAACGCAGTTCTGTGGCACTTACTGGAGGTACCTGGTGAGCTAGTTGGCCCCAGGGACCCTCAGGATTCAAGGGGAATTAATCCCCCAACTTAAAACCCACCAGGGGGCGCGTTTGCACAGTGGTGGAGGGAGGGGGCGGGCCTGATGTGACATGTGTGTACTTATCCAATCACTCCGCCAAAACCCAAGCACTTATAAATTCACCATGCACTCTCCTTGCAGTATTCTAATCATCCAGTTAGTACCCATGCACTCATGCAATGACCCATGCACTAACTCATGCACTGTTACAATACTCTGAGCACTACTGATGCAGTCCAGCCATCGCCCTGTCACTACCCATGCACTCCTCCTATCACCCAGCGAGCACCATGTACTTATCCAATCACTCCGCCAAAACCCAAGCACTTATAAATTCACCATGCACTCTCCTTGCATTACTCTAATCATCCAGTCAGTACCCATGCACTCATGCAATGAGCCATGCACTAACTCATACACTGCTGCAATACCCTGAGCACTACTGATGCAGTCCAGCCATCTCCCTGTCACTACCCATGCACTCCTCCAATCACCCAGCGAGCACCATCTACTTATCCAATCACTCCGCCAAAACACAAGCACTTATAAATTCACCATGCACTCTCCTTGCAGTACTCTAATCATCCAGTCACTACCCATGTACTCATGCAATGACCCAGGCACTAACACATGCACTGCTACAATCCCCTGAGCACTACTGATGCAGCCCAGCCATCTCTTTGTCACTACCCATGCACTCCTCCACCAATCACCCAGCCAGCACCATGTACTTATCCAATTACTCCGCCAAAACCCAAGCACTTATAGATTCACCATGCACTCTCCTTGCAGTACTCTAATCATCCAGTCAGTACCCATGCACTCATGCAATGACCCATGCACTAACTCATGCACTGCTACAATACTCTGAGCACTACTGATGCAGTCCAGCCATCGCCCTGTCACTACCCATGCACTCCTCCGATCACCCAGCGAGCACCATGTACTTATCCAATCACTCCGCCAAAACCGAAGCACTTATAAATTCACCCTGCACTCTCCTTGCATTACTCTAATCATCCAGTCAGTACCCATGCACTCATGCAATGACCCATGCACTAACTCATGCACTGCTACAATACCCTGAGCACTACTGATGCAGTCCAGCCATCGCCCTATCACTACCCATGCACTCCTCCAATCACCCAGCGAGCACCATGTACTTATCCAATCACTCCTCCAAAACACAAGCACTTATAAATTCTCCATGCACTCTCCTTGCAGTACTCTAATCATCCAGTCACTACCTATGTACTCATGCAATGACCCAGGCACTAACACATGCACTGCTACAATCCCCTGAGCACTACTGATGCAGCCCAGCCATCTCTTTGTCACTACCCATGCACTCCTCCAATCACCCAGCGAGCACCATGTACTTATCCAATCACTCCGCCAAAACCCAAGCACTTATAGATTCACCATGCACTCTCTTTGCAGTACTCTAATCATTCAGTCAGTACCCATGCACTCATGCAATAACCCATGCACTAACTCATGCACTGCTACAATACTCTGAGCACTACTGATGCAGTCCAACCATCGCCCTGTCACTACCCATGCACTCCTCCGATCACCCAGCGAGCACCATGTACTTATCCAATCACTCCGCCAAAACCGAAGCACTTATAAATTCACCATGCACTCTCCTTGCAGTACTCTAATCATCCAGTCACTACCCATGTACTCATGCAATGATGCAGGCACTAACAAATGCACTGCTACAATCCCCTGAGGACTACTGATGCAGTCCAGCCATCTCCTTGTCACTACCCATGCACTTCACCAATCACCCAACCAGTTCCATGTCCTTATCCAATCACTCCGCCAAAACACAAGCATTTATCAATTCACCATGCACTCTCCTTGCATTACTCTAATCATCCAGTCAGTACCCATGCACTCATGCAATGACCCATGCACTAACTCATGCACTGCTACAATCCCCTGAGCACAACTGATGCAGTCCAGCCATCGCCCTGTCACTACCCATGCACTCCTCCTATCACCCAGCGAGCACCATGTACTTATCCAATCACTTCGCCAAAACCCAAGCACTTATAAATTCACCATGCACTCTCCTTGCATTACTCTAATCATCCAGTCAGTACCCATGCACTCATGCAATGACCCATGCACTAACTCATGCACTGCTACAATCCCCTGAGCACTACTGATGCAGTCCAGCCATCGCCCTGTCACTACCCATGCACTCCTCCAATCACCCAGCGAGCACCATGTACTTATCCAATCACTCCGCCAAAACACAAGCACTTATAAATTCACCATGCACTCTCCTTGCAGTACTCTAATCATCCAGTCACTACCCATGTACTCATGCAATGACGCAGGCACTAACTCATGCACTGCTACAATACTCTGAGCACTACTGATGCAGTCCAGCCATCGCCCTGTCACTGCCCATGCACTCCTCCGATCACCCAGCGAGCACCATGTACTTATCCAATCACTCCGCCAAAACCGAAGCACTTATGAATTCACTGTGCAATCTCCTTGCATTACTCTAATCATCCAGTCAGTACCCATGCACTCATGCAATGACCCATGCACTAACTCATGCACTGCTACAATACCCTGAGCACTACTGATGCAGTCCAGCCATCGCCCTGTCACTACCCATGCACTCCTCCAATCACCCAGCGAGCACCATGTACTTATCCAATCACTCCGCCAAAACACAAGCACTTATAAATTCACCATGCACTCTCCTTGCAGTACTCTAATCATCCAGTCACTACCCATGTACTCATGCAATGACGCAGGCACTAACACATGCACTGCTACAATCCCCTGAGGACTACTGATGCAGTCCAGCCATCTCCTTGTCACTACCCATGCACTCCTCCAATCACCCAACCAGTTCCATGTCCTTATCCAATCACTCCGCCAAAACACAAGCGTTTATAAATTCACCATCCACTCTCCTTGCAGTACTCTAATCATCCAGTCAGTACCCATGTACTCATCCAATGACCCAGGCACTAACTCATGGCAAATACAGAGGAGGTCATGCTAATCACAGGGGTACCCCAACGCATAGTGTTCCCTAGTGTATGTAGGTGTTTTCACTGTATTCTAAGTGTCTTTTAGCATAGCACTGGCTCTAGGGCCGGTTAGTCAGAGTCAGTTACCAACAGTACCCATCAGCAAAAAGTTGGGGGCACAGGAGGACTTTCTGCTCCTCTGTTGGTTCTTTCTGCACATCTCTTGCTTCTTCTTGCACTTTTCTTCATCTTTCTGGACTTCTGTTTCCTCTTTCTGCATGTCTTGCTTCTTTGTGTGCTTTTCTTCCTCTTTCTTCACATGTCCTACCTTTGTAGGCATAGTTAGAAATTAGCATTTAAAAACCTTGAAATTCACTGAAAAACCATAGGTTTCAGGCACGTTATAGTTAGAAATTAGCATTTAAAAAACCTTAGAAATTCACTGAAAAAACCATAGGTTTTAGGGACAGTTATAGTTAGTTGGACATTTCACTCGTACAAAACCAGTGAAATTCCCCCGTTATAGTTAGTTCAGCTAACTATAACTCGCGCCCCCGCAATGCACTGCTAATGACGTCACATATTACATCACTCATGACATGGTCAGTGACATCACTGATGACATCTCAAATGACATCACTGATGTTCGCGCCGGCACCCCTGCATTTAACAGGCACCTCCTGTTCCACAGTTAGCTGCCCCAATAAAGCAGCCGCGGACCCGCAAGTGTTTCGCGGTGGTGCAATCCCGCGACCAGGCAGGCCACTATACAAAATACAAAAAGAGTTGCCTCTAGGTGGGATGCACTCCCAGGTGGAAATTACGCCAAAGCAAGGGCACACGCCATGAACAAAGTCCTTTTCTGGTTTCCTGCCAGACGCGTTTCGGGCCAACGCCCTCTTCAGTGGCAGACCATGTGACGCGACGGCATGCGGCAACCACCAGTAAATCCCCGTAATAATTATGCTCAGGTGAACCACCTGAAGCAATGCTTTCTGGGACTGGTGGTTCAGTAAAACCCAAGTGGGCCGCCGCCGGCACTCACATTCAAAAATGTCTTTAAAAGGATTGCCGATGTTCTCGCCGGCACCCCTGCATATAACAGGCACCTCCTGTTCCACAGTTAGCTGCCCCAATAAAGCAGCCGCGGACCCGCAAGTGTTTCGCGGTGGTGCAATCCCGCGACCAGGCACGCCGCTATACAAAATACAAAAAGAGTTGCCTCTAGGTGGGATGCACCCCCACGTGGAAATTACGCCAAAGCAAGGGCACACGCCATGAACAAAGTCCTTTTCTGGTTTCCTGCCAGACGCGTTTCGGGCCAACGCCCTCTTCAGTGGCAGACCATGTGACGTGACGGCGTGCGGCAACCACCAGTAAATCCCCGTAATAATTATGCTCAGGTGAACCACCTGAAGCAATGCTTCCTGGGACTGGGGGCACAGTAAAACCCAAATGGGTCGCCGCCGGCACTCACATTAAAAAATGTCTTTAAAAGGATTGCCGGTGTTCGCGCCGGCACCCCTGCATATAACAGGCACCTCCTGTTCCACAGTTAGCTGCCCCAATAAAGCAGCCGCGGACCCGCAAGTGTTTCGCGGTGGTGCAATCCCGCGACCAGGCAGACCGCTATACAAAAAGAGTTGCCTCTAGGTGGGATGCACTCCCACGTGGAAATTACGCCAAAGCAAGGGCACACGCCATGAACAAAGTCCTTTTCTGGTTTCCTGCCAGACACGTTTCGGGCCAACGCCCTCTTCAGTGGCAGACCATGTGACGTGACGGCGTGCGACAACCACCAGTAAATCCCCGTAATAATTATGCTCAGGTGAACCACCTAAGCAATGCTTCCTGGGACTGGTGGTTCAGTAAAACCCAAGTGGGTCGCCGCCGGCACTCACATTCAAAAATTTCTTTAAAAGGATTGCCGATGTTCGCGCCGGAACCCCTGCATATAACAGGCACCTCCTGTTCCACAGTTAGCTGCCTCAATAAAGCAGCCGCGGACCCGCAAGTGTTTCGTGGTGGTGCAATCCCGCGACCAGGCAGGCCGCTATACAAAATACAAAAAGAGTTGCCTCTAGGTGGGATGCACTCCCAGGTGGAAATTATGCCAAAGCAAGGGCACACGCCATGAACAAAGTCCTTTTCTGGTTTCCTGCCAGGCGCGTTTCGGGCCAACGCCCTCTTCAGTGGCAGACCATGTGACGTGACGGCGTGCGGCAACCACCAGTAAATCCCCGTAATAATTATGCTCAGGTGAACCACCTGAAGCAATGCTTCCTGGGACTGGTGGTTCAGTAAAACCCAAGTGGGTTGCCGCCGGCACTCACATTCAAAAATGTCTTTAAAAGGATTGCCGATGTTTGCGCCGGCACCCCTGCATATAACAGGCACCTCCTGTTCCACAGTTAGCTGCCCCAATAAAGCAGCCGCGGACCCGCAAGTGTTTCTCGGTGGTGTAATCCAGCGACCAGGCAGACCGCTATACAAAATACAAAAAGAGTTGCCTCTAGGTGGGATGCACTCCCAGGTGGAAATTATGCCAAAGCAAGGGCACACGCCATGAACAAAGTCATTTTCTGGTTTCCTGCCAGACGCGTTTCGAGCCAACGCCCTCTTCAGTGGCAGACCATGTGACGTGACGGCATGTGGCAACCACCAGTAAATCCCCGTAATAATAATGCTCAGGTGAACCACCTGAAGCAATGCTTCCTGGAACTGGTGGTTCAGTAAAACCCAAGTGGGTCGCCGGCGGCACTCACATTCAAAAATGTCTTTAAAAGGATTGCCGATGTTCGCGCCGGCACCCCTGCATATAACAGGCACCTCCTGTTCCACAGTTAGCTGCCCCAATAAAGCAGCCGCGGACCCGCAAGTGTTTCGCGGTGGTGCAATCCCGCAACCAGGCAGACCGCTATACAAAATACAAAAAGAGTTGCCTCTAGGTGGGATGCACTCCCAGGTGGAAATTATGCCAAAGCAAGGGCACACGCCATGAACAAAGTCCTTTTCTGGTTTCCTGCCAGGCGCGTTTCGGGTCAACGCCCTCTTCAGTGGCAGACCATGTGACGTGACGGCGTGCGGCAACCACCAGTAAATCCCCGTAATAATTATGCTCAGGTGAACCACCTGAAGCAATGCTTCCTGGGACTGGTGGTTCAGTAAAACCCAAGTGGGTCGCTGCCGGCACTCACATTAAAAAATGTCTTTAAAAGGATTGCCGATGTTCGCGCCGGCACCCCTGCATATAACAGGCACCTCCTGTTCCACAGTTAGCTGCCCCAGTAAAGCAGCTGCGGACCCGCAAGTGTTTCGCGGAGGTGCAATCCCGCGACCAGGCAGGCCGCTATACAAAATACAAAAAGAGTTGCCTCTAGGTGGGATGCACTCC
The DNA here is from genome assembly GCA_963921515.1 of Calotriton arnoldi. Taxonomy (NCBI): domain Eukaryota; kingdom Metazoa; phylum Chordata; class Amphibia; order Caudata; family Salamandridae; genus Calotriton; species Calotriton arnoldi. The sequence goes on from CAWUFW010006715.1 coordinate 150,871, forward strand.
CAGGTGGAAATTACGCCAAAGCAAGGGCACACGCCATGAACAAAGTCCTTTTCTGGTTTCCTGCCAGACGCGTTTCGGGCCAACGCCCTCTTCAGTGGCAGACCATGTGACGTGACGGCGTGCGGCAACCACCAGTAAATCCCCATAATAATTATGCTCAGGTGAACCACCTGAAGCAATGCTTCCTGGGACTGGTGGTTCAGTAAAACCCAAGTGGGTTGCCGCCGGCACTCACATTAAAAAATGTCTTTAAAAGGATTGCCAATGTTTGCGCCGGCACCCCTGCATATTACAGGCACCTCCTGTTCCACAGTTAGCTGCCCCAATAAAGCAGCCGCGGACCTGCAAGTATTTCACCGTGGTGCAATCCCGCGACTAGGCAGGCCGCTATACAAAATACAAAAAGAGTTGCCTCTAGGTGGGATGCACTCCCAGGTGGAAATTACGCCAAAGCAAGGGCACACGCCATGAACAAAGTCCTTTTCTGATTTCCTGCCAGACGCGTTTCGGGCCAACACCCTCTTCAGTGGCAGACCATGTGACGTGACGGCGTGCGGCAACCACCAGTAAATCCTCGTAATAATTATGCTCAGGTGAACCACCTGAAGCAATGCTTCCCGGGACTGGTGGTTCAGTAAAACCCAAGTGGGTCGCCGCCGGCACTCACATTAAAAAATGTCTTTAAAAGGATTGCCGATGTTTGCGCCGGCACCCCTGCATATAACATGCACACACACATATATATATATAATCAGAGCCCTTCTGTGAACACCCGCAGTCAAGCTGCCTATGAATAAGAGGCGCCAAGCCTCGAAACGCGTCAGGCGAGAGGGAGAAAGACATCCGAATGCAGACGCTGGCTTCCACTTTTAATTTTTATCTGCTGTCGAGTGCGCTTTCGTTGCTTTTGGGCCATTGTTGGAAATATATATATATATGTATGTAAATACGAGTCCTTGCATAGCAAAGTAAGTAGTGCACTCAGCAGTCCATCAAAGAGTGTTTATTGCATCACCTTTGCTGACAAACTCGTTTCGGCCATAAAGGCCTTTGTCAATGTCAGCGGTCATTACAAATCGTGTGTTTTTATTGAAAACCACCCTCATTGTCAGTGTGACAAAAAACGGACTAGTACTGTGAGATAATCATTTAAAAAGAAAAAACACATAATAGTTCGGCCATCTTAGAATGGTAATACATTCAGAGATCTCTGTAACAATTATCGTCTTTGAGGTTAACTAAATCAGATCCAACTCAATTCCAGTAGCATTGATTTTCAAAATACCAGGTATATCAATGTCCCATGCAATAATGCCCTGTATCGGCAGTGCTAAACGGGATTATGGACAAATACATTCATTAAAATGTATACAGAGATTGTAAAGATTGCACAGATTTGATCTGTTTCATAACACAGTACATATCTGGCGCATACCTAGCGCATACCTCGCAAAAAGTGTGAACGTGCTTCCTATACTTTCCCAGTATTTAGAAGTTGGATTGATCGAAACCCAATCAATCCCTGAAATTGAATTTATGGAATAATTTCGCCCTGTGTGGGCAGCACTAAGTTACACCAACTTCATTAGTTTAATTCTAACATATAAATCTGGCCAAGGAATTTTAAAGTATCAAAAATCCCAATGCCTCTAACTATGTTTTACTTTTAGTTGAAAATTCCATCTGATTAAGCCCTGTATGGACGGTTCTTAATAACTCTTACACCATGGAATTCATAATAATGCCTACAGAGATTGTAAACATTGCATAGACTAGATCTATTTTATTGTACTGTGCAAATCTAACAAATACCTAATATAAGGTGCACTTGCTTCCTATCTTTTACCAAGCATCATCGGATACCTGAAAATGACATCCTAAGATTTCAATGACAGCCCCAATGATAAGAAAAAAAATGAGGAAAGATTAATAAACTGAGTGTGCTACCAGTCACTGTGTGCTCATCCCTTCCTACCAATCTAATGTTACAGAAAAATCAGAAAGAAATACATATTTAATTTTAAAGGGAATTGTTAATAAAAAGCTGGATTATAAAGAAAGATAGATTTAGAGTTGCATTAATATATTAACCTATATGCACCCACATTTCTTCTTCACTGTTCAGACCATGTGGGGTGAGGGTCCTCAACTCTATGATATATTTGGATTCCAATTGGCGTAAACTCCTTACCCTATCCCCTCCTTTCTCTGGAAAAGGCACATGATCAAAAAAAAAATATATATATTACCTACAGGCGGTCATCAGTAGGTAGTTATAGCTAGGACCTCGTTTCTATAGGAAAAGCGTTTTTTCATTTGCCAATATCTTTGGCGTCGTTTGACGAATCTTCACAAAATTTTCAAAACTAATACGCAACTCACTTCAGCTGCTGTGAAGAAAGTTTCGGGTTGATTCGTCAAGCGAGGCTGGGAAAATAGGGGGATCTCAAAACGCTTTTTCTCCATGTTAATTTCCATAGGAAACTTTAGACACGGCTACAGCCCGAACGGCTGACGGAATTACACCAAATTTGGCAAAAAGGTAGCTCTTGGTTCAGAAAGCACTCTTTTTGTTTAAATCCATTCAGTAGTTCCTGAGAAATTTAAAGATCTCTCAGATATAAACTGTGGCCGCAATATTTGGCGGGAATCGCAGTGGATCCGCAAATCTTACCGAAATTGTTTGTAAAAAAATGAAGCGCGGTCTCCTGCGCTTTGTTTAATTGGCACCATAGGTGGGCCAGGTCCCGGGGGCAATTGAATTTATAATGCAGGGGCCACACAGGCCCCCGCAGCTCTGGGGGCCATCACCTGCACGGGGCTATCTACATATTTGAATGCGTGGGGGGGCAGCCCCAGGGACCACCACCTCGCCGGTGCTAATACATTAAAATCTGGGGGGCCACGTGCCCCCCGCTGCCCTGGGGACCACCACCTCCCTGGGGCTATATTACAAAAATGCGTGGGGGGGGCTCCATTCCCCCATGCAGCCCTGGGGAACACCCTCTCCCCGGGGCTAATGTATTATAATGCGGGGGACATTGCAGTTTGATATGGCTTGGCGGAAGCACTGCTCCACCAATCCATAGCAAACACTGCTTCGCTTCATGGAAGCCAGAACATGAAAAATACTCTTGCGTCTATGAAGTGGAGCAGAATTGCTTTTGGGCAGAGGGAGCTGCATTTTTGCAGCTCCCTCTGCCCAAAAGCAATGCCGGCTCAAGCAGGAGGCGGAGAGCCGGCAGGGACCGCAGGGGCCTTGAGGCTCCCCCCGCAGTCCCCAATTACTTGGCCATGCCCTGGGGGATGGGGTCCCCGGGGCAATATCAGCCAAGGTAGGGGGGCCGTGCTGGCCCTCCTACCCATTTAAAAAAAAAAAATTAAGGCCTGGGATGGGGTCCCCAGGGCCAAAATTGGCCTCAGGAGGGGGCCCCCTTCCCTTTTTATTGGCCCAGGGAACCTTTATTTTTAAATAAAAAAAAGGAAAAGGCCTTGCCCTGGGGGATGGGATCCCCGGGGCCAAAAAAAGCCTGAGGAGGGGGGCCGTGCAGCCCCCTCCCTTTTTTATAAAAAAAATAATATATGAAGTCCTGGCCCTGGGGGATAGGGTCCCCGGGGCCGATATCGGCCTCGGAAGTTGGGCCCCCCTCCGTTTTATTTCAATTTAAAGATAAAAAATGGGTCAGGCCCCGGGGGATGGGGTCCCCAGGGCCCAAAAGGGTAAAGGGAAAATTTAAAACAAAGCCGGCAACTCGCCGGAGGCCCCGCCCCCTTTGTCTACTGCTCTGCAAACGCGCCTCCTGGTGCGCTCTTGGTTGGTGGATGACGTCCTCTACACTGATGAGAGTCCTTAGGGGCCAACTAGCCCACCTGTTACCTCCAGTAAGCCCCCCACAGTGGGATTGCTGAGAGGTTATCGGAGGCCATGCCCCTTTTCCTACCACTCTGCAAACGCGCCTCTCGGTGCACTGCTGGTGGGGTGATGAGGTCACTTTACCTCCTGAGGGCCTCAGGACTAAAGTGGACTTTATTCCCCAAGCAGCAGTGTGCCAGAAGGTGTGTTTGAAGAGTGGTGGAGAAAGGGTGTGTGGCCTCTGACCACCTCTCAGCAATCCAGCTGTGTGGGGCTTACTGGAGGTAACAGGTGGGCTAGTTGGCCCCCAGAGACCCTCAAGAGGCAAGGGGACATCATCCCTCAAATAGTAGTGTGCCAGGAGGTGCGCTTGCAGAGTGGTGGAGAAATGGGCGTGGCCTGTGACCACCTCTCAGCAATCCCACTGTGTGGGGCTTACTGGAGGTAACAGGTGGGCTAGTTGGCCCCTTAGGACCCTCAGCAATGAAGGGGACTTCATCCCCCAACCAAGAGCACGCCAGGAGGCGCATTTGCAGAGTGGTTGAGAAAGGTGGCATGGGCTGCTATCAGAACTCAGTGATCCTGCTGTATGGGACTTACTTGTAATAGGAGGGGTAGTTGGCCTCCAAGGACGTCTCTGGGGGCCAACTACCTCTCCTGTTACTTCCAGTAGGTCCCACACAGGAGAATTGGTGAGAAGTTGTCAGTGGCCAGGCCCCCTTTCTCCACCACTCTGCAAATGTGCCTCCCGGTGCACTACTAGTTGGGGGATAAAGTTCCCTTGGCTCCAGAGGGACCTTGGGGGCCAAGATGCACTCCTGGTACCTCCTGTAAGTCCTACGCAGCGGAATTCCTGAGAGCTGGTTGGAGGCCCAGCTCCCTTTCTCCACCACTCTGCAAACGTGACTGCTAGTTAAAAAACCTTAGAAATTCACTAAAAAGTCAAGGTTACAGGGACGTTATAGTTAGCAAATAGGATTTAAAAAACCTAGCAATTCACTAAAAACCCAAAGGTTACAGGAACGTTATAGTTAGGCTGACATTTCACTCGTACAAAACCAGAGAAATTCAGCCGTTATAGTTAGCTGATTTAACTATAACTTGCGCCCCCATGCTCTGCTTATAACCTCACATATTACATCATTTATGACATGGTCAGTGACATCACTGATGACATCTCAAATGACATCACTGATGACATCAGTGATGACATCATCCACATCATCTCTGACGCACCCACTCCCACCCCTATAGAATCTTTTATATACCCCCTACCACTCCCACACAACCATTCACAAACCCATTGACAGAGCCATACCAGTACTTATACAGCCACTCACTAATTCATAGATCTACACACATATCCACTTGCTCACCCATACTGCCACCCATACACCCACTCAGTCACCAATACAGCCATTGACATATCCACTCATATACCCATAGAGGCACTCACACACTGAGTGAGTCACCCATAGAACTACTCACACACCTACACACTCATCCATACAGTCAATCATATAGGTACGTACTAACCCAAACAGTTACGTACACATCCAATTACTTGCTCATACATATAGTAACACATACTCATTCACCTATACAGTCACTGACAGAAGCATGTACTTATCCATATAGCCACCGTCACATTCACTCACTCACGCAAACAGTCACTCATATAACCAGTCACTCACCTATACTGCCTTTCATATATCCAGATACTCACCCATACTGACACAAGCACTCAATCACTGACACAGCCATACAGACACTCACTCACCCATACAGCTTCTCACACAGGCACTCACTACCCCATATAGGCACTGACTCACCCCCTCATTCATCCATACAGGCAGTCACACACCTCCTCACCCACACACACACAGACACCCAGATAACCATAGAGATAGTCAAGCAATCAATCACCCATATAGCCATTCACGTGCCCACTAACATACTCATACACCCACTTAGACATCAACTGACAGACAGATACATTCACACAACCAGTCACTCATCCATAGATTCACTGAGACACCTAATCACTCACTTATACAGTCAGTCACGCACCCACTCAGTCATCCAAACAATCACTTATTCACCCACTGATTCACCAATACACCGATGTATATATATATATTTAGCACTCATAAACTTTTTTAAAACCCTCACAGTCACTGGATGATGCCATCACTGATGTCATCACTGATGTCATTTGAGATGTCATCAGTGATGTCATGAGTGATGTCACTGACCATGTCATGAATGATGTAATATGTGAGGTCATAAGCAGTGCATTAGGGGTGCACAAGTTATAGTTAACTCAGCTAACTATAACGGCAGAATTTCTCTGGTTTTGTATGAGTGAAATGTCAGCCTAACTATAACGTCCCTGTAACCTTTGGATTTTTAAACTCCTTTTCCTAACTATAACTTCCCAAAGGTTACAGGTAAGTGATAGTTTGGAAATGGAATTAAAAAACCTTAGAAATTCACTGAAAAATTAAAGGCTACAGAGACGTTATAGTTAGGCTCAAGTTTCGCTCGTACAAAACTAGAGAAATTCAGCAGTTATAGTTAGCTGAGCTAACTATAACTCGCGTCCCTGCAATGCACTGCTTATGATCTCACATATTGCATCACTCATGACATGGTCAGTAACATCACTGATGACATCTCAAATGACATCACTGATGACCTAACTCTAACATCTCTGTAACCTTTGTTTTTTTCAGTGAATTTCGAAGGTTTTTTAAATGCTACTTTTTAACTATAACATCCCAGTAACCTTTGGTTTTCACAGTGAATTTCTAAGTTTAAAAAAGTTCTATTTCCTAACTATAAAGTCCCTGTAGCCTTTGGTTTTTTCAGGTAATTTCTAAGGTTTTTCAAATTCTATTTCCCACTATAACGTCAATGTGACCTATGATTTTTTTTATTAACTTTTTAAGGGTTTTTAAATTGTATTTTCTGTCTAAAATTTCTCTATAAGGTGTAGTTTTATAAGCTTGTATTGTCTTCAGTAGATTAATAACAGTAGTTTTTTTCTTTAGATTTTTTATATTCGCAACAACGTCGCGATGATCACGATCATGTCGCAAAATCACAAAACAAAAGCAGACATTCTACGACCACCACCACATTCCAAAATTTTAACTTAATAAATGTATTCTAACTATTACAACACACACATTACTAACTTAAAGAACATGTTTGTACACACATTTTTGTAGTAACGTTTTAAAAACTGTTTGGAACCCTACTTCCTGTTTTCGCGATTACGCAGATTCGCGATCACTCTGGTAACCGCGACAATAGCGCCTTTTTTAAGGGGTGCAAAACACATACAGGCAGACATTTTACAGTATTTTAGACACTAGGGGTTTACTGCTGCACTCTTTAAAGTCATATTTGTGTAGGGATCTTTGTATAAAAACAACCATTTAAACCGATTTTCAGTTCTCGCAGTGACGTTGGGCGTCGCTATGATATCGGTAGCCATAATCGCCACGAATACGTCATGAAATGACAAAACAAATGTAGACATTTAATAGCCACCACCATATTCAAAACTTATAACTGCAAAATGGATCATAACCAACAGACTAAACACATTACAATCTAAATACCTGTCTTATAGCATGTACAACTCCCTTAATATCTCTATAACACAGTGCATAACGTTTTCAGTATAATCTATAACTGCATAGATCACTGTATCATTAAGTCTCTCATTCACTGTATAACTATTTCAGCGAATCTGTAACACGGTGCATCAGTCTATCAACGCTTCAGGTAACAAACTGCGTGACTGTCTCTTTGCATCTATGAGTAGGTGCATCAGTGTCTCGAAAGGTCTGTGATTCGTTTCATGGCTCTCAGTCAATCTGTGAGTAGGTGCATGAGTGCCTTTGTGCACTTGTAAGTAAGTATATAACTGTCTGACTGGATCTGTGAGTGAATACATGAGTGTCTGAGTGGGTCAGTGAGTGGGTGCATGAGTGTCTAAGTGGGCCTGTGACTAAGTACATGAGTCTCTCAGTGGGTCTATGACTGAGCGTGAGTGTCTGAGTGGTTCTGTGAGTGAGTCAGTGGGTCTCTGAGTGGGACTGCGAGTGTGTGTATAAGTGACTGGGTGCATACTCCTCTGAGTGGGTCTGTGAGAGGTTGTGTGAGTGACTGTATGGGTGTGGGAGTGTCTGAGTGGGTCTGTGAGTGGGTTTATGAGTGTCTGAGTGACTGTGAGTGGGTGTACGAGTGTCTCAATGGGTCTGCGTGTGAGAGCATAATTCTCTGAGAGGGTGAGTGAATGGGTGCATGCATGAGTGTCTGAGTGGGTCTGTGACTGGGAGTGCGAGTGTCTGGGTGGGTCTGTGAGTGGAAGCATGAGCCTATAGGAGGTGATTGAGTGGGAGTGTGTATATTTGAGTCAGTTTGTGAGTGGGTGTATGACTTTCTGAGTGTATCACAGAGTGACTGAGTCCATAAGTCTCTGAGAGTCTGTGACTGACTGTGAGAGTGAATGTATGGGTATGTGAGTGGGTATATGAGTGTCTCAGTGGGTCTGTGAGTACATACGTGAGTGGGTCTGTTAGTGGGTACGTGAGTCTCTGAGTGGGTCTGTACATGGGTGCATGACTCTCTGAGTAAGTCTGTAAGTGAGTGCATGAGTATCTGAGTGAGTCTGTGAGTGGATGTATGAGTGCCCAGGTGGTTCTGTGAGTGGGGTGTAAGAGTCTCTAAGTAGGTCCGAGACTGTACATATGAGTCTATGACTGAGTCTCTAAGTAGGTGCATGAGTCTCTAAGTGGGTCTGTACATGGGTGTGTCACTCTCCAAGTGAATCTGTAAGTGGGTGCATAAGTAACTGTACGGGTATGTGAGTGAGTGCATAAGTATCTGATGTGGGTCTATAACTGGATGTATAAGTGTGGAAGTGGGTATGTGAAGTGGTGCATAGGTGTCTGAGTGAGTTTGTGAGTGCATACATGAGTGTGTGACAGTGACCAGTGAGGGTGTGTATATATATATATATATATATATATATATGCAAAATAAAGGTGAGAAATGAGCAAAAAGAGGCAGAATAAAGGTCAGAAAAAGCAGAAAGAGGCAAAATAAAGCTCTGCAATGAGCAGAAAGAGGCAAAATAAAGGTCAGAAGTGAGCAGAAAAAAGGCAGACAATGAGCAGAGAATGAGCAGAACCCACTCAGGCACCCATGCATCCACTCACAGAACAACTCAGACACTCTCACACCCACTCACGGACCCAGTCAGACACTCATACACCCACTCACAGACCCACTCAGTTACTCGTGCACTCACTCACAGAGACACTTATGCAGCCACTCCCAGGCCCACTTAGGCACTCACACACACACTCACACACATTAGGACACTCATGCACTCACTCACACACCCACTGAGACACTCATGAACTCACTCACATACTCACTATAAAAGGTTACAGGTTACAGTCAGGAAATACAATTTTAAAACCTTAGAAATTCACTTAAAAAACAAAGGTTACATGGACATTATAGTTCGGAAATAGACTTTAAAAAACTTTAAGAATTTGCAACAAAAAAAAAGGTTACAAGGGCATTATAGTTAAGAAATAGTATTTAAAAAACCTTAGAAATTCACTGAAAAAAACAAAGGTTACAGGGAGGTTATAGTTAGGCTCAGATTTCACTCATACAAAACCATAGAAATTCAGCAGTTATAGTTACCAGAGCTAACTATAACTTATGCCCTGGCAACACACTGCTTATGACTTCACATATTACATCACTCTCTTTACAATATGTGGAATAAATGACACCAATACATTACAAAGTCACTGATTAAGAAAATGCAGAAATGAATTCCTAATTTTTCTTTCATGATTATTTATATCAAGGGATCTGTGATTTTTTGATGTATAAAAAAATGTATATAGTAATGGAAAACCCTTTTCATTAGGCTTTGCCGCACATCACTGTAGTTTTTGTGCATTTAGGTGATATGTTGTTTAAGCATGTTCAAGTCTGTTGTCAATTTTGACTATTATTTATGTTTGATGATTTGGATCATGTAAACTATATGATCAAGACCACTAGTTGGTCGAAATGCGTCCTGTTTCTCGGTCAGACAGACAACTGCTCTATTTTTTTGTCCTGTGTACCATGGTGCTAGGAGAACGTATGTTCGTCCATTATGTTGCAATCTTGGAATTAGTATGTATATAGAGGCTGTGAGAATTTCGAATAGTGACACTTCCCAGTGTGTAGTCTTCGCGGTTTTACGATTCTTATTGACCGTGTGGAGGGTCATGCAAAATAATTTAAAAAGGAATGTATTGGCTAGTAGTGCCCAAGGTGGAAATAATTAGATTCATGGTGGAGATTGTCTTATGGAAATTTTATACTGTTTTATATTCTTCTAATTATTTTAATGATGTATCTATATCTTAATTAATTTATATAGTTTTATCTTGATATTAATTTTTAATAACTGCGATTTGCATGGGAATTTTAATTGTATGAACTTTGATGGCACAAAATGCTGAATAAAGTTTGTTGTCTGTCTGTTTTTCGGTCTCTTCGACAGCAATAAACCAATGTAAAGGCAATTTCTGGTATGGTTCATTCCTGACTGCATCGCCGGTCATGTTTCTGTTTAATATAAGCAGGTCACTGAGTATTCCGCTATCAAGCCATAGTCCATCAAGCAAGGAGCCAATGGAATTTTGGACTTTGTTTGGAAGACACACTTACACACACACACAAATATAGGAAGACATAAAACGTTATATCCAGAAAAGACATCCATGCCCGACCATCTCACACACACAGATACACACAAAACTGTACACATGCAGAAACAAAAACATGTTTGTTATTACTACACTAAGGAGACTGACAGGAACACAAGTGTGGGCCAAGACGTGGCAGGGATATGTTCCTGCATGAGAGAAACTGAAGGAAAATATGATATGAAAAATGTAATCAAATCTGACAAATATCATGTTCAACAAAGCCACCTGGCCAGCCAATCAGAGCAAGAGAGATTTGGCCCCTTTCAGTAAATTGTTTCGGTTGTACAGAATTACTAAAGATATTGCTTTATACTTTCCCTCTACTCTTGTCCTTATTTTGATGTCTCTCATAAAATAAAATGCCACCACAAACAGTGATTCTGGCACATTTCAGTGATCTGTGCTAATATTGAATATATATTTTTTTAAATTTCACCCTGAATATATATTAAATGTTTTATTATGTGTTCAGGGTGCAATAGAAAATTGAAGTAGAGGTTGCTCCAATAAATAGCCCTAAATGTACAGGCAAAAAATTATGTGCTGCGATTTATAAAGCCTTTGCAAGTTGACGCAAGGACAATTCAAAGGCTTCAGTAATATTTACTAAGCCACGCAAGGGGCGAATTGTGCTGCCTTGGATGGGTTTGTAAAGAAATGTAACGCAACATAGCTGCTTGTGCTGCATTATGTTACATTTCAACTTGGGAGATGTTCCATGGGTGGAGCATGGGTGTTCCCATGCATCCATTATGGATTTTGGAGCATTTCCAGATTTACTAAAGCTAGTAAACCTAGGAATGCATCAAAATGCTACACCTTCCCCAATGAAGCATAATGAGGAGAAATATCTTCATTTCTCCTTGTTATTTCTTGTTTCCCCAAACTGCCTCTAAGGATTGTTATTGTGCAGGAAGGTGTCCTGTCTGTGACGCAGGCACCCTTGCACCATGGTGTTGTCCCTAGGCAGTACACAGTGTGCCTGCGCAAGGACTGAGCAGAAATGCCCTTATCTTTGTAAATCATTTCTGCTCTCTTCCTTTCATGCAACGCAGTGCAGCAACTTTGCTTGCTGCCCTGTGCTGCGTAAATTATTGGTAAATGTGCCCGATAGTGTGAATGGGTGCACAACTGGACACAAGAGATAAGTGAGTATGAACAACCTGACTCCAGTTTTTCATTAAAAAAAAGCTCTCACAGTTGGGTGCAGAAATACCACATCAACGACAGGATTAAGCCACAGCCCCAACTTTGCCGTGATACAGTCGTAGCATATCTCTGGTCCTCAAGCAAGTTATAAAATTCTTCTATGTAGGGACCTACTCGCTCCACATGGACATCACTTCCTCTCACATCTCTGGAACAAAGTAATAGTGCCATGGTGGCACATCAGTTGTTGCTGTGCCCTCCACAAACGGCAACGGCAATGCCAATAAAGAAATATTGCCAATAAAGGAAGATTTAAAGCACAGCTCCGAGAATAGACATGTCTCTGACATCACAGACACCGGTCAAGAGTAAGGCACATTTGCTTTCGGTTCCCATTGGTCTGAATTGAGGGTCCGTGCTGTGTTTTATAACGAATGGCATTGATCTGCTCTCTTTTTATCGTCCTCGGGCTGGTAGGAAGGTAATAACATCCTATTAACGCGTGTCTGAGTTTTCTGCAACTGTCTGTACCAGACGATGTTACTGCTAAGAGTACAGCACACGATGATGAATGACGGTGACCTCTGGGGTCAGACGAAAGCCACTGAAATATCATAACGGTCTTCAATCAAAGGCACCTCTTCAGCCATGCTTGAGGATATTAAAGAAAACTTGTTTTAGCTGTTGTGGACAAAGAAGAAGAATCAGATCTCCATTGTAGCACGTGGCACATTATTATATTGTTAAACAGCCTATCTGCAAACCAGCAAAATTATAAAGATACTCAAAACCTAATTTGCACAATGCCCATTCTGTCAGTGGTTCACTCGGTGGAGGGAAGTACACATACTGGAGTGAGCAGTTTTAAAAATGGCTACCAACAGTCTTGAAAGAATGGGGAACTCACACAATATTTCAAAACATTCATGTTTGCATTCATGGCCGCATCATTTTATGCATGTAAATATTGTGGGGGGGAGGTTCTCAATTTTTTTGTCGCCTGCAGTTTGTTAAACAAACACCCAATCTATTCAAGCAGACATGCAGGAAGTATTTATTTTATAGTGTGTTTTTCATCAAAGAGTGTCACTCTTACTCCCATAAATAACAGATGTTAGTTACTATTATTTAAATGAATGCTACCATTACTGGATTTATAGCACACTTGCTATCCTAAACCACTTCAGAGCATGCTTTGACTGAATCTTAGCAAGCGCACAGGGTCTAATTCGAAACAAAAGGCAGTTTTGCACCAGCAGAAGTACGTCCTTTCGAGGGTGCAGATTTGTGCCTTGTGAGAATTCTGAAAACTTTCCAAAACTTTCTTGAAGTGAACCTGAAAAGCTGGGCAGGTCACAGGTTTCCAGGCGTACGACAGGAAAACGTCTGACAATTCCACTCCATAAGCATGTCGCTAGGCAGAATGTTTTGTGCTGTACTATTATACATGCTGCTCTAGTGACATCGACCTTGTGCAATGGCACATTTTACCACAAGTCATATATGTGTATTTATGGAACCCCAGTCATATACATCCATACATTTTGGGGGTGCTTCCTTGCCCTACCAATCCTAGAAAAGGAGTTATATATTTTAACCTATGGAACCCCTTCCATACATCTCCAAAAATCTTGGGCGGTGCTTCCTTGCCCCACCAATCATAGAAAGGGAGTTATTCCTGCCCCTGACTGGATTAAAACTCCACCTCTGTACTTGAGTAAGTTTTAGTCCAGTATCTTTTAGGGAACGACGTCTGCAATCATATACAGTAGCTACATATCTGAAAACAGAAAATCAGCAAAGCATGGGTATTCTGAAATTAAGTTTAATTGATGTAGATTTTATTAGGCTTTCGGATACACGTTTTTCGCCAGTATACATTTTTTTTAAAACAAGTTAAAATCAAGAAGAAGAAAGAATAAAATAATCAGGGAAACTGGAGGAAAGCACAGGAGATAAACAATTAGAAATATGAAAAGGGTTTCACTTCAGTTTGGTATCTCATCTGAGATCTAGGTTATTTTTAGTAATAAAATTCTTGTTTTAATTAAGAGAATGTTATTCATGAAACAGGAAATGTATTTTACTTATACATTTGTGGTTTGTGTTTTTTATACATTTTTTATTAATGGGCTGTTGGCTTTCTAAGGAAATAGGATGGGAATATTTATTAAAAAATAAATGCATAGGTTTAAAATAAATAATGAAACAATTTATAATTTAATTGTATTATGAATTTAATTAAATTGATAAGTTAAATGAGGTATAATATGTTGGTCATTTTGTTGAACAGGACGGGTAGAATTTAAAAAAGATGTTTAAATACCTATGTTTAAAATGAGCAATGAATTAATTTAATTAATTTGTTGATTCATGTATTAATTAAATTAAGATAACATTCAACATTTGTTTTTTTTGGGGGTAATTGGGTTTAAGTTTCTTAAATTAAAAATGTTTTCAAATTTATATATGTTAATTATTTAATGAATAAATTATTTACATGAATTAATTGATGCATTAATATTAAATACTACAGTGCGATGTTTGGTGTTTGGGTAAGATTGTTTTAAGTTGAATGTTAAATCAAGTAGTTCAAGTTTTTTGTTCAGTTAGTGGCTGAGATGTTATTAACATATTTAATAAATGTATTGAAAATTGCAGTATTGAATACAATTTAAATTACTGAAAAACAATTGAATTTACTGAAATACATTAGTCTATTTTTAATTAACAACTTAGATATATATATATATATATATATATATATATTTGGGAAAGGGCTGTTGGTTTTATTAATTTTATCTCAGTTATAAAGTGAAAATTAAAAACTTTTTCTTTAATTTTATTTTTTGATAGGTAAATTACAATTAGAAACTATATAATTAGAAATTAAGATAGATGTAATTTAACATATCATGAGTGCTGTAATATGTGAGGTCAAAAGCAGTGCATGGCAGGGAGCAAGTTATAGTTAGCTCAGTGAACTATAAATGGTCAATATCAGTGTTTTTTTTGTTTTTAAACACTCATGTTTGTGATATTTCCGCACCTACCATTTTAGTTTTTCCAAATTTGTAAATAACCCACATAAATTTAAAACAACACATTTAAAACAAATATATTTAAAAAAATTAATAAAACATAAATCTATCTATTAAAACATACATTGATAATTCTCTTTCAACAGAAACCTCTGCACTCTGGAAGCAAAGATTAACAATGTATTGCTTCCGGAGTGCAGTGGTTTTTGTTGAGGGAGGACATTTAGGGAGGCTGGGTCCGTATCCCACACTGGCAATGGCTTAAAGTGCGCGCCGCCATACTTGGACCACATAGGGGTGAGACATTAATAAATCTGTAAAATATAATATTAAAAATAAAATATTAACACCTATCAAATGTAACATTATTTTTTTTAATATAATTTAACATTTCAAAATATACTTGGAATAAAAATGATATATATTTAAAAATCCTCCCCAGCCCTTTCCCCTATAAACCTAAAGTTCCGGTGCTAAAAAGATGATATATTTTTTATTTTATATTTTAAAAAATTAACATAAATGTAAAAAATATAAAATAGCATATATTAAATAAACATTTCCTTACATTGTATCATATAAAACAAATAAAAAATACTTAAAAATATCAAAATATTGATAAAAAAATATTACTAAGAATGATATATTTAACAATGATATTAAAAAATACATAAAAATGATATTCTTACCTGCAATATTTCTGTTGGAGATGTTTCTTGAATCACTATATTCTTGTTATCATATTCTTGTATTATGATATTAAAACTTTGACATTTTGTCCTCACACTTTCTATTAGACTGAATTAAGACTTTGGTCTATTGTTTTAAAACAGGATTAAAAAAGAATTCTGATATGAACAACCAATTTGTCAACCGTTGCCTCAGCAAGAGTGTTAGACTGCGGCCCTAGATTACATGTAGAGCATGTTAAGGGTGGCCTTAACTGGGTCCTCAGGTCTTGTTATGGTCATGCTTCTGATGGTGGTGAAGTGATACTAAAGAGGCTGAGGTCCGGATTTTCAACTCTGTGAATATCCACTCTGACATTACTTAGGAGAGTCTGCATATCATTTGCAATGAGATTAGAGGCAGTGTTAAGACATTCCTCAGTGTTCAGTGTTTCAGCATATATAGCTCCCACATCATGAGTCAAAATGTGTTCAATAGAGAACGACAACTTAGATTTCTTACCAGGGTAACCCACAAGTGAGAGCGCCAATACTTTCCTTTTTCACATAATTGGCATAGGTGCACAAAACGGGGGACCCAGATAAGACCCCACCAGCTTTTGATGGAGTGCAGACAGGCCCTCCCTTGGTCCTGACTTCTCACTGTTGTGGACTTGCTGCATCCTGCACAGCGGAAGTGAAGTGCACTTAAATAGCACATGAATTGGTGGGAGGCACCTTCTTCCTTCTTGTTCCAGGGAAGTGTGATTGTGGAAGTCCAAGTACCCCACAGCAACTACAGGAAGCAAGCAGGCCAACCCATGCAGCAGGAGTGAAGTGCATTGAAATGGCACCTGAAGTGGTAGGAGGGCCGTATTATTTTCTTCCTCCTATACCAAGGAACTGTGGCTATTGTAGTTCAAATACCCTACAACAACTGACAAATGCAAAAAGAACAATTGATGGACTGAATGCTGAACAATGTCAAACATTCACCCTCAGTACAGAGATCTGGCATCGTTTTTTTGCCCACCATGCCATTCCAGTTTGAACCCAGCCACATGCGAATCAGTCTTGACCCTACTCCCCATTGGAACAGTCCAGCCGCACTGCCAAGCCAGGTCCTCTCTGGACTGGAAGCAAGCATCCTGGAACCGGTTTTGGGGTATCACCCCTCATCAGCCAGGCTATCTTGAATCGAGTGGCATGGAGAGCACAGGACCCATGTCTAGGCGTACCCATCCCACTCGGGCCGACAAATGCAAAAAGAACAATTGATGGACGGAATGCTGAACAATGCCAAACAATCACCCCCAGTAAAAAGATCTGGGCCTAAATCCATTGTTTGTTCGCCCACCATGCCATTCCAGTTTATACCCAGACATATGCAAATCAGTCTTGACTCTACTCTCCATGGGAACAGTCCAGCCTGACCTGCCAGGCCAGGTGGTGGAGATCTAAGCTAGGAGGTAGGAGAGGCGGAGGTGGCGGGTTCTAGCTGTAGGTTTATGAATAGCATTTAGCAGTATATGAGTAGTACTACTGTAGTACTACTTTATATACTACAAAATGTAGTTTGTGAATAGGCCCCAATGTGTCTGGTAGCGGTTTAACTGACAGGTTTTCTACATTGGAGGTCAGTACAATGGTAGTGCAACAGAGGAAAGTCTATACCGTTAGCAGGTCTGAAGAAAAAGAATGATGTTAGGACAGGGTTAATAGGTGATCCTTTAGCGTGGCCTTGAAGACTTGCAATGAGGGATCGATTCATATATGGGTTTGAAAGGCTTTTCAGATCCTTGGTGCATTTTATAAGAATGTATGCTTGATGGTGGGCTTTTTTGTGAAATACGATGTTTCGAGAAGTAGTTTAGATTTACTTCTTAGGTTGCAAATTTTTGCTGGACAGTTTCTGTTTTTGTGAAACGTATGGGGGATTAAGGTGTGTTGCTTTGTATGTGATAGAAGTTGTCTTATAAGTGAAGGGAGATTCCAATGTTAACCACTTCATGGAGTTTAGAACTGGACTAATTGTGTTAAATTTTCTTGTGTGAGTAAGCAACTGCTATAGACTGGAGGATGGCTTTGAGAGGGTCAAGGCAGGACCTAGGTAGTCTGGCTAGCAGAGACTTCCCATTTCTATGTGAGATACCACCAGTGCTTCTACAGCAGCTTTGAAGTCATTGTTGGGAATGAATGGTCTGATGTTATGGAGCATCTACAGTTCAAATGTACCATATTTAATGATTTATTTGATATGGAGTTCATGATTGAAGGAGTTATCTAGTGTGATGCCTAGGCATCAGACTGATTTCACAATTGTGGTGAAGATGTTTAGAGCCTGCAACTTAGTGATCAGTCAGGAGAAAAGACCTTTGAGCTGTTAGGTGACAGTAGGGTTTCAATCTTCTGAGGGTTAATTTTAAGTTTCATCCAGGACATCTTACCATATTCATACTGTAATGTTGAAGTACGACCCCTCTACATATTGACACCAATGAAACAATGCCTGTGTAATGTAATCTTCATTTGTATATCATATAGTTCTTTTCCGATGGTGGTAAAGTATGGGTAAAATAAGCAACTGAATGAAGAATTTTTGTCTCTGGATGTTTCTGAGAAAGTATGACTCCAATAGCAAACGCTGAGGCATCAGTTTCTATGAAAAAATGGTTTAGCACAATCTAAGCGTGAAGAATGGGTGCAAACGGAAAGCTTTTTTAAGATTTTGGAATGGTTCTTCCTGTTTTCTTCCCCATATAAAGGGCTGTCCTATTAGTTGTATGTTCAGCAATTGGTTTCTAAAGAAATCTTGAATAAAGCGCAGATAGAAATTGAAAAAATCTGAATTTTTTTTTTATTTGCTTAATAGATGTGGGTTAAGACCATTACAAGACTGCTTTTATTTTGGGCAATCCAATTCTTTTCCCTGAACTGATATGAAGGAACCCAAGAATGACAGATGGTTGCATTTTTCAGCCTTGGCACACAGTGAATGTCACCTGAGCCTCCTCTGGATTTCCTTGACACTTTGATGATGCTGTTCTAAAGTGTCTGAAAACAACAAACGGTCATCCAAATAAATCAGTACAATGAATTTGATGCTGTTTAAAAGGTAGTTGAAGACATCATTTAGAAAATGCTGAAAGGCGGCCAGGGCACTGAAACGATAGTAAGGCATGATTGAGGCCTCATAATGGCCATACTTAGGACTTAATTTAGAGATTGGCAGATGGGTTACTTCATCATAAACATGATGGATATCCTGTCTTCTATAAGTGCATTATATCTAAGGCAATTGATTGGACATCCCTCATGTTTGTAGCAGACTAACCCATCCCCAAACTCTAAATCAAGCCCTAAGTATTAAAGGACATCTTCCATTCATTGCCTTCTTTGATAAGAACTAAATTGGACACACATCTGAGATCTAATTTTGAAAGTACTTTTGCCTTCTTTACTTGAGCCACTATAACTGATATCAACGATAGAGGGTGTAGTTGTGAATTATTATGGCATCTAATTCTTTGTAGACCACTCAAGGCGTATTCTCTCCATCTGGCTTTAGAATTAAGAATATGGGTGCGCATGCAGGAGATACACAATGACCAATAAACACTTTTCCTAAATTGTCCTCCAGGTAACTCTTCAACACTAGGTCTTAGCGTAAAAGAGTATATTCTGCCATGTGAAACCTTTGCATCTGGAATGAGAATCATAAATCCCTTGAAGTGGCAATTTGTTACCACTTCTTTTAATGAAGTCATCTTGGGAGGTTCTATAGGTCTCCAGTACGCAAATCTCCTTATGCTTATTCTGGGTGGAAAAGTACAATAAATGTTGCTGGAGTTTCAAGTTGTTTCTTGGTAGACATTGTCTTTGACAGAATTCAGATGACAAGGTAAACAGTTCTTAATGAAATTGACTTGGGGCCTGATTCCGAGTTTGGTGGTCCAACTGCCCGAGAACTGCGTCCACACCACCGCTGCGCCAGCGAGCGACCCCCGCCGTATTACGAGAGGTACTTTCTGAAACGCGGACCGCAGCCAAGGCGGTTTACCCGGCAGAATCTCGGCAGTCTGAATGAGGGCGGTGCAACCTACGACAATGCCAGGTCCGCTGTCCACCTGCTGAGCACATTACGACTACACAGTCATACTCGAGGTCTCACATAGGTGCTCTATAAACGGCGGTTACCCAACAGAGGTTTACCACCGTGGTAAGCGCCCAAAACAAAACTGTGAACATTGGATGGATTCAGAAACTACATGCCTGATGTGCTTTGGTAAGTAGACAAGCCTGCACATCACACTATAAAACACACCCCATCTGTGACCAGCATCCTTTGCTCCACAACTGCAGCAAAGCAAGACAACCAGCCAACCATTTTCTCTGCTACACATTTTCATCTTCCCATTTAGCACTCTCCACCAAATGTAACTTTTTATTTTTTGGGCACCTTTTTACCTCTATCACTTGTTTGTTCTCCAGTCACATACTCCCTCACATTTTTGAATTGTTCACCGTGCCTGCTAAAAAAATCCCGCTTCACGAGCAAGAGATGACAAGCATGGTGAATGAAATCATTAGAGTAGAACCACACGCTTTTGGGTCCCAAGTTCAGCATACTCTTAACAGTAGGAAAATAGAAATGTGGGACAGGATAGCCAACAGAGTGAAGGCTGTTGGTAACACCCTGCGCATACAGGGAGACATTAGGAAGAGGTGGAACGACCTCAGACAGAAGGTACGGGCCAAGTACAACAACCACCACCCGGAGTCTCAGTGGACTGGCGGTGGCTCTCCCAGCGCACCACTACAACTCTTACCCTGGGAGGAGAAGGTCTTGGCCATCCTGCATACTGAGGACTTGTCAGGAATTGAGGAGGGAGTGGACTCTGGTAAGTTACACTTCACTAACTGTCACAATATCACAATGTCCTCTTTGCTCTCAAATCTGTTTTCCTTTTCTGTTCTCTGTCTACTTTCCTAATGTGCAATATTTAAAGTATCTGAGATGTTGGTTTGTCTGTGGCAATGTGTATTGGTGCATAGAAGAGCCCATGTATCTAAATCCACATGCCACATACTGCAATGCTGTCTGTAACTGTATTACCATCAAAATATCTATCCAGGACCCATAAAATGTGTGAAAATGTAAATGTATGGTCCATCCCAAATGCATGTTGCCAACAGCTATGTTAAACTGATTGTTTGTCAAGTGATGCTAAAGTGACTACAACTAACTTTAAGTGACTAAAGCTACCATGAGACTTTGTCAAACTATAACCAAGCTGATACACTCCTTTTGCCCTTCTCACTTGTCTGCCATGTGACTACTGAAGTTCACTTATGCAGGTTAACAATAATCAAGTGTTGGTAAAGTGACCTAGAACTGACTACAACTATTACGAGGCCCTGTCACTCCAACTCTAACCAAGCTGATACACTCCTTTTGCCCTTCTCACTTGACTGGCATGTCACTACTGAAGTTCACTTATGCAGATTACCAGTACTCAAGTGTTGGTAACGTGAGTTAGAAGTGACTCCAACTACCACGAGGCCCTGTCACTCCAACTCTAACCAAGCGGATACACTCCTTTTGCCCTTTGTAGGAAGGTGGAATCTGACTATATGGTTGCCCTCACTTTTTTTATGGTGTTTTGCTGGTTAATGACTTAGTTGGACTGGGATCCTGTTATTCAGGGCCCCAGTCTATCTGCTTTCTCTGTAAAATGATTTCCATGTGCCTTAGGCACATCACTGATTGGGATCTGGAGTGCCCTTATAAGTCCCTAGTATATGGTATACTATGTACCAAGGGCATAGGTACCTCAGAGGCCTGCCAGGGGCTGCAGCATGTATTATGCCACCCCTGGAAGGCCATCCAAACTGACACCACAGGTCTGCTACTGCAGCCTAGGTAAGTTGGTGCATGCACCCCTTACTGTGATATAGGTTACCTATATCACGAAATACATACACACATATAAACCTATAAGTCACTCCTAAGGCAGGCCTTATCAATCCTAAAGGCAGAGTGCATGGTTCCTATGTGAGAGGGTGCCCCTGCATGAGCAGGGCCCCTCTGCAGCGTTCGGAGACCATCTCTGCTGTTGTTTGTAGTGCAGCCTGACCATATACTCTTAAGCGCATTATATCCTCGCGGTAAAATGCTAACTTTGGAATGGCTGCACCTAAACATGTCGTGTTTGGTGTCAAACATCTTGGAATACTACCCCCCCCACCAATCCTGGCGGCGGGGGTAGCATTCCACCCTTCTAGAGGGAAAGACATGTTAACTCTGACGAGTCCGGTAACTTCTTTCCAGAGCCCTGGCATCACAAAATGGATGCTGCTGCCACAGACACAAGTCTGGCCTCCTGCTGCTGGACGAAACTCCGGCAGGGGAGGCCTGGACAATAGGTTTCCTGTTGCAGGGAGGTGTGACCACCTCCCCAGACAGGATAATGTGTATTGGGGCTGGGTGGGTGCACTCTTAGAGTGCTTTGAAGTCCTGCACTGGGGGAGCAAAAGGCTCCTCTGTGCATATGCCAGTTCAAACCAGCTCAGGGGCTACCTGCCCCTGCTCTGGCGCGAAACTGGACAAAGGGAAGTGGGTGTAGCCACCCCCTCCCTTGACCCTCCCATAGGTGGGGTCATAGAGTTAGTCCCTCCCTGTTTTACTGGTTAAAATGGGGAACCCTTGCCACAGCAAGATTAGATTATACCTGGACAAAACTCTGAAACTGAATCCTGGACCTTCGACGCTCTACGACAAGATTAGAGGACTGAAGAATCTCCCTTGGGGTCAAGGAGTGACTCCCTGCTTGGCAGGCACCAAAGAAGCATCTGTCCGGTTCGCATTTCTGAAGCTCCCGTCGGACGCTGAAGTCATCGCATCACCAGAGGTAGATTCTCAGACTTCCCGAGGCTACCCTGAGTCCCCAGCAAAGCTGAGGCCCGTGGCTATCGTGGGTGACTTGAGACCGTGACCCCTGGACACCAAGCACATTTGCAAGTGCATCATCTTCTGGGTCTCCCAAGAAGTCGTGCTTTGGGCTCCGAGTAGCCCTAGCCTCCAGCACCACCTGCACCGAAGATCACTGGCCCCCACTCCACGAGTGTCCGGTAAGCCAGCTCCACGTGCGGCGTCACGAGGCTCCTTCGCGGTCGCTAGCCCGTTGGCTAGTAGCCCTTCACGAAGGCCAATCCTTTTCTTACTTGGCATCCTGGTTGCTCCAGGCCAGCCCTCACTTACCCTCGCTGGGTGAGTTCTACAGACCTTGCTGGTCTGCACTATCGACGATCTACATCTTCACCGAGACTTGCCGTTGCCAAGGCTTGTTGGGTCCAATCCGGTCGCCAACACCTCAGCACTCGACAGACATCGTGTACCAGCCCGAATCCTGCTCCTGGTCGCCGACAATGCCTCCTGGACCTCGTGGCTGAAGAGTCAAGACGACCGTCAACGCACCTGAAGCACTCGACATCGGTGGGCTTCGGTCCATCGCCTTCCTGGTCACTGGCTAGTGACCCAGACTCTGTCCCCTCTGCTTTCAGGTTCTTCAGAACTCCGATCCACTCTTGGATCCACCCGGACACTTTTCTCTTGGCCGCCAGCAGCACTTTGCAGCAGATTGCCATTCGAATCGACGACGAAACCCGACCCCGAAAGGCACCTATGCACCCGGCTTCCTGGGTGAGGTAACACGAGTACTCCGGTGCTCCCGTGGGTAGAGACTCTTCAAAGTCCTAGATCTCAAAGGGTTTTGTCCTAGTCCTCTTTTAAGTGTCCCTTTTCTCTATTTTCCCGATCCCGACTTTCTCCATAGAAGTTAACGGCGTATCGCGGTTGTGTATTTACACTGCACGCGTCTCCCGTGGGTCCCCTGTGTCACTACCTTGGGTGGTTCCTTGTGGTCCAAGCACTTCTAGAGGCTCTAGGCCTAGTGTCTAGTTCAGTCGTGGTTCGCATACCACTTTATTGGTATATGGTTTGAGTACGCCCCTAGGGCCCAAACGTGTATTTGTGCTATTACTGTGAATTAATAACTTATAACTTATGTACTTCGAACTCTAGCCTCATAAAGAGACTAGAGGGGTGTGTTTAGCAATAAATACATATATTTTGAATATATACCTGGTGTGGTGCTCTTTCATTTGGTCACTCAAGAGATTATAGACTGGTAAAACAAGCTGCTTTACATTCCTTCAAGACATAGCCTGAAGGCTGCTCTCCATAGCTACCACTAGGATAGCTTTCAATAAGGTTGTCTTTAACCTATCTCCAATAAGGGGTTGTTTGGACTGGTGCAAGGTGCCCACTATAATTAGTGGACAGCATATACCAGGCCAACTTCTCACATTGGTGTGCAGCGTGTGGGATTCCAGCTTGCTATTGTTTTACCAGATAATCTCAATTGAATTGATCAACTGAAAACCACTAAAGGTACCTAAGGTACATATAATTTAAGCTTAGAATACAGTAAGTTCTACTGAACTTAGAGTTGTGTGTTAAGGGATAGCACAACCCTTTCTACAACTCAAGAGAGTTTAGTAGGCCACACTAGAGTAGGTAGTGCATACACCACACCACACTAGTAATGTCTTTAAGGGCAGGATCCAAAGAATCCTTGCAGGAAGCCATTGAGCGTCCACCCTCCAAGTATGATACACTCCCATTCTTGGAATTGAGAGCTTTATGTAACTTGAGAAAAATAAGGACAGGCCAAAGCCCCACCACCCAACACCTCAAGGAGTTGTTGGTGGCTTATGACCTTAGTAAGCCTGTAGGGACTGAAGGGGTAGGAGCTGAGGGTGGGGCAGGAGAAGAGGAGGACGCCAGGGGTACCAATACCCCCAGCCCCCCTCTGAAACTGGCCAGGAGGGTGACAATGACCCTGACCTGGAAAACCCAATCCCTCCTGTGGATGATGATGAGGATGAGCAAGATGATGCCCTCTTTGTCCCCCAGGAAGGATTAAGAGTGTGCCCAGGAAGTCTAGATCTCCTTCTCAGGAGTCTAACCACTCTGGCACCTCTATAGGGAGCTCTGTCTCATCTCACAGAAGGGAATCCTCTCATGAGAGGAGAACCAGACTGGTCCAGTATGAGGAAACTCAGCTGGAGATCAGAAAAAAGCAATTGGCTTTAGATAGGGAATCCCTAGATCTCCTTAGAGAGAGAAGAAAGTTGGGACTAGAGTCCCATGGTGGCAGCAATATCCCTAGAGATAGGGAAAGGTCTTATGACCATAGAAACCTAAACAAGATTGTCCCTCCCTACCAGAGTGGGGATGACATCCAGAAATGGATAACTGCACTGGAGAGGGCCTGTAAAGTTCAGAAGGTCCCCCAGAGGCAGTGGGCAGCAATCTTGTGGCTCTCCTTTGCAGACAAAGGTAGAGACAAGCTCCTCACTGTAAGTGAAGAGGATGCTGACAATTACACAGTCTTGAAGAGTGCTCTGATAGATGGGTTTGGCCTAACCACTGAACAGTATAGGTTGAAGTTCAGAGACACCCAAAAAGCTCAGACTCAAGACTGGGTTGATTTTGTAGATTGTGCTCCAAAGGCTCTGGAAGGTTGGATACATGGCAACAAAGTGCATGACTTTTTAGGATTGTACAATTTGATTATGAGGGAGCAGATCCTTAATAATTGTCAAAACCAGCTTTTGCACCAGTATCTGGTGGACTCTGATCTGACCTCTCCCCAAGAATTGGGAAAGAAGGCAGACAAATGGGTCAGAACCAGAGTAAAAACTAGAAATCAGGGTGGTGACCAGAAGAAAGATTCTACTAAGTCCCAAGAGAAAGGTGGGGATAAATCTAAGGATAAGTCCCCTACAGGGCCCCAAAATTCCTCTTCTGGGGGTGGGTCCCAAACTCCTTCCTCTCCTGAAAAGAAACCCTATTGCCATGTCTGTAAAAAGCCTGGGCACTGGAAAACTGATCCCAGTTGCCCCAGGATGGCAATAAAGAAAATGTTCCTCCCACAACTACTACCACCCCTCCTGGTACTACCAGTAGTAATCCTCCAGTTGGGAGTAGTGCACCCAAAAAGTTAGGTGCTTTTGCAAGAGGAACAGAGGTGGGCCCTAGTTTAGACAGGGACCCCTCAACAGACTCCTCAGACTCTGATGGTGGTATAGGATTTGCCACCTTTACCATGGGTCCCATAGCATTGGGCAGGTACAGACTGGAGCCAATAATTAATGGTCAGAAAGCTGTGGCATTTAGGGACACAGGGGCTAGTGTCACCATGGTGGCAGGGAAACTAGTCCCCCTCACCAGCTTTTACCTGAGTTTAAATACCAGGAGACCAACATTGATGGTGTCAGAACAGATCACCCCATGGCCATAGTCAATCTCAGCTGGGAGGGGTCACAGGCCCAAAAGAGTGGCAGTGTCCCCAACCCTACCTGTAGATTGCCTGATGGGCAATGATTTGGAAATTTCAGCCTGGGCTGAAGTTGAACACCAAACCCATCTTAGGATGTTGGGCGTCCCTGCAAAGGTTAGTGGGGCTGTGATGGCCACAGCCCCAGCCCAAGAATTTGGTGAGATGGAGCCTGAAAGAATGGCCCACTCTCCCCCAAAAGAGAGCACAAGGGTTGAAGAAAAGTCTTCTTCCCTCCAGACAGTAGGTAAGGGTCAGCCTCCTCAGGGAACTGACCCTACCCCTAGTGAAGGAACTGCCCCAGAGGTAGTCAGGCCTGGCCTGGCCACACCCCTGATGGCAGAGGACCCTTCCAAGGTGGTACCCAGTCTGGAGCAGGTAACCTGCCCCTCTCTACCCTGCCTCAGCCAGCCCAGGGCTGCAGAGGTCAGGGAGGTCAGTGGACCCCCAGGGCCCCCTGTCCAGAGGAACCCCCATCAGCAGATTAGGGGCACCCAGTCTAGTAGCCCTAGCCAGGTGAAAATTCCTCTCCACACTGAGGGATCCCCCATACCTTTATGTAGGGACCTCCCCAGAAGGACTCTGGTAGGCAAGGGCAAACCTGGGACCAGAAGGTTCCAAACCTGCCATGTCCCTCCAGTGTTCCATCCAAAGGGACCCAACCCCCAGCTGTAGGCAGCCAAAGGTTGACCCTTAGAGCAAAGTGCAACTCAGTCATGGAAAGACAGGCATACATGGTGACCAGTGATCTGAGGAAGCTGAGGCCAACATTCCTAGGGCCTCACTTCCCTACTCAGACACCTCACCAGCCTTGTACTTTACCTAAGCACACCAGAGGTAGTGATTCCCCATGGTGGAGACCCTCTCATACCCTTAGGGTGAGGGATTGCTTAGTGGACCATAACATAGGGGGCAACCATGCTAGTGCAGGTGCTTCCTTATATGGCCACTTAGTCAATATAGGCTCAACTGGCCAAGGTTAGCCTTATCTCCTTTCGTTTGGGGGGGTTATGTAGGAAGGTGGAATCTGACTATATGGTTGCCCCCACTTTTTTTATGGTGTTTTGCTGGTTAATGACTTAGTTGGACTGGGATCCTGCTATTCAGGGCCCCAGTCTATCTGCTTTCTCTGTAAAATGGTTTCCATGTGCCTTAGGCACATCACTGATTGGGATCTGGAGTGCCCTTATAAGTCCCTAGTATATGGTATACTATGTACCAAGGGCATAGGTACCTCAGAGGCCTGCCAGGGGCTGCAGCATGTATTATGCCACCCCTGGAAGGCCATCCAAACTGACACCACAGGTCTGCTACTGCAGCCTGGGTAAGGTGGTGCATGCACCCCTTACTGTGATATAGGTTACCTATATCACGAAATACATACACACATATAAACCTATAAGTCACTCCTAAGGCAGGCCTTATCAATCCTAAAGGCAGAGTGCATGGTTCCTATGTGAGAGGGTGCCCCTGCATGAGCAGGGCCCCTCTGCAGCGTTCGGAGACCATCTCTGATGCTGTTTGTAGTGCAGCCTGACCATATACTCTTAAGCGCATTATATCCTCGCGGTAAAATGCTAACTTTGGAATGGCTGCACCTAAACATGTCGTGTTTGGTGTCAAACATCTTGGAATACTACCCCCCGCCAATCCTGGCGGCGGGGGTAGCATTCTACCCTTCTAGAGGGAAAGACATGTTAACTCTGACGAGTCCGGTAACTTCTTTCCAGAGCCCTGGCATCACAAAATGGATGCTGCTGCCACAGACACAAGTCTGGCCTCCTGCTGCTGGACGAAACTCCGGCAGGGGAGGCCTGGACAATAGGTTTCCTGTTGCAGGGAGGTGTGACCACCTCCCCAGACAGGATAATGTGTATTGGGGCTGGGTGGGTGCACTCTTAGAGTGCTTTGAAGTCCTGCACTGGGGGAGCAAAAGGCTCCTCTGTGCATATGCCAGTTCAAACCAGCTCAGGGGCTACCTGCCCCTGCTCTGGCGCGAAACTGGACAAAGGGAAGTGGGTGTAGCCACCCCTCCCTTGACCCTCCCATAGGTGGGGTCATAGAGTTAGTCCCTCCCTGTTTTACTGGTTAAAATGGGGAACCCTTGCCACAGCAAGATTAGATTATACCTGGACGAAACTCTGAAACTGAATCCTGGACCTTCGACGCTCTACGACAAGATTAGAGGACTGAAGAATCTCCCTTGGGGTCAAGGAGTGACTCCCCTGCTTGGCAGGCACCAAAGAAGCATCTGTCCGGTTCGCATTTCTGAAGCTCCCGTCGGACGCCGAAGTCATCGCATCACCAGAGGTGGATTCTCAGACTTCCCCGAGGCTACCCTGAGTCCCCAGCAAAGCTGAGGCCCGTGGCTATCGTGGGTGACTTGAGACCGTGACCCCTGGACACCGAGCACATTTGCAAGTGCATCATCTTCTGGGTCTCCCAAGAAGTCGTGCTTTGGGCTCCGAGTAGCCCTAGCCTCCAGCACCACTTGCACCGAAGATCACTGGCCCCCACTCCACGAGTGTCCGGTAAGCCAGCTCCACGTGCGGCGTCACGAGGCTCCTTCGCGGTCGCTAGCCCATTGGCTAGTAGCCCTTCACGAAGGCCAATCCTTTTCTTACTTGGCATCCTGGTTGCTCCAGGCCTGCCCTCACTTACCCTCGCTGGGTGAGTTCCACAGACCTTGCTGGTCTGCACCATCGACGATCTACATCTTCATTGAGACTTGCCGTTGCCAAGGCTTGTTGGGTCCAATCCGGTCGCCGACACCTCAGCACTCGACAGACATTGTGTACCAGCCCGAATCCTGCTTCTGGTCGCCGACAACGCCTCCTGGACCTCGTGGCTGAAGAGTCAAGACAACCGTCAACGCACCTGAAGCACTCGACATCGGTGGGCTTCGGTCCATCGCCTTCCTGGTCACTGGCTAGTGACCCAGACTCTGTCCCCTCTGCTTTCAGGTTCTTCAGAACTCCGATCCACTCTTGGATCCACCCGGACACTTTTCTCTTGGCCGCCAGCAGCACTTTGCAGCAGATCGCCATTCGAATCGACGACGAAACCCGACCCCGAAAGGCACCTATGCACCCGGCTTCCCTGGGTGAGGTAACACGAGTACACCGGTGCTCCCGTGGGTAGAGACTCTTCAAAGTCCTAGATCTCAAAGGGTTTTGTCCTAGTCCTCTTTTAAGTGTCCCTTTTCTCTATTTTCCCGATCCCGACTTTCTCCATAGAAGTTAACGGCGTATCGCGGTTGTGTATTTACACTGCACGCGTCTCCCGTGGGTCCCCTGTGTCACTACCTTGGGTGGTTCCTTGTGGTCCAAGCACTTCTAGAGGCTCTAGGCCTAGTGTCTAGTTCAGTCGTGGTTCGCATACCACTTTTATTGGTATATGGTTTGGTACGCCCCTAGGGCCCAAACGTGTATTTGTGCTATTACTGTGAATTAATAACTTATAACTTATGTACTTCGAACTCTAGCCTCATAAAGAGACTAGAGGGGTGTGTTTAGCAATAAATACATATATTTTGAATATATACCTGGTGTGGTGCTCTTTCATTTGGTCACTCAAGAGATTATAGACTGGTAAAACAAGCTGCTTTACATTCCTTCAAGACTTAGCCTGAAGGCTGCTCTCCATAGCTACCACTAGGATAGCTTTCAATAAGGTTGTCTTTAACCTATCTCCAATAAGGGGTTGTTTGGACTGGTGCAAGGTGCCCACTATAATTAGTGGACAGCATATACCAGGCCAACTTCTCACACCCTTCTCACTTGTCTGCTATGTCTCTACTGACGTTCACTGATCATGCAGGTTACCAATACTCAAGTGTTAGTAAAGTGACCTTGAACTGACTACAACTACCATGAGACCCTGTCACTCCAACTCTAAAGAAGCTGATACACTCCTTTTGCCCCTTCTCACTTGTCTGCCATGTAACTACAGATGTTCGCT
This sequence comes from Calotriton arnoldi, assembly GCA_963921515.1. Classification (NCBI taxonomy): domain Eukaryota; kingdom Metazoa; phylum Chordata; class Amphibia; order Caudata; family Salamandridae; genus Calotriton; species Calotriton arnoldi. The sequence continues at coordinate 180,745 of CAWUFW010006715.1, forward strand.
CATCCTGGACTGTGCAATGTACAGACAATGCTCCACTCAGCTATATGCCTGAATGATTTGCCTGATGGTGTCCTGGACCCATCAACTCTTACTAATGATGGCATTAGTATCCTAAAGAGACGATGTGAATCACCTCACCCGTCTCTCTCCTTCTACCTGCCCAAGTGTATCCAAAGAAACAAGGAAAAAAGGCTGGGGCCCGGGAGAGGAGATCCTGGATATAGGTAACCTATATATTCTGTATGTTCTGAATGTGTACCTAAAGGATGAAGAACAATGTCAGAACCTGAAGGAAATTACATAAGGACCCATCCCAAGTTCCCTAGGCTTCTATGACACCTCCACTGGCACACCCATACCTGCAGACACCACATCAATACACACTGACCCCTCCACAGACACAACCATACCCACAGGCATCCCAGTAACAGCCACAGACCCCTCCACAGACACACCCATACCCACAGACATCACAGCAGCAGCCACATACCCCTCCACGGACACAAACATACCCACAGACATCACAACATCCACAACACTCTCACCAAAAAAACGCATAAGCTCACAGTCAGCCACACAACAGCCACCATCAAAACACACAGTGCAAACAGCAGACCCACCACACACTTCCATTCTCTCTTCCTCCCAATCCGAACTCTATCCTGAACACCCTACCCGTTTTCCCTGTGAATCTCTCTTGTTTGTCCTTGCCCTTAACCCTCTGAAACCTGACCCCCCCCCAAAGTCCCAAAACCCTTTTCCACACCCAAACCCCTCCCTTCCACTTCCCACCCAACCCTTGAAAAACAGCCTCCCCACCCCCCTTAACCCAGCCCTAAAGAGACAGAAAGGAAAAAAAACCTCCTAAACCCACCCCAAAAAACCCCAAACCCAAGACGCCTCCCATGGAGAAACCCCCCCCTCCCTAAATCTCTGCCCCCCCTCCCAAGTACCAGCTTCAAGATGCCTGCTGTGACCAATGGATGCCCCTTTGTGAGGAGGTTCCCAGGCAGTGTCAATAAGGGCAAGTTATGTTTCACAGCCTTGTGCTGTGGCACATTTTGATGATATGGACTGGCCATTGGCCTTTGTTTCCCTTGATGGGTTGTTTGAGTTTGAAAGAAACTTACCTTCATTTGGAAGACTTTGGTCATGCCATTACACTTCTATTTGATGTTATTGTATAATTAGTGATGTGTGAGTACAGATGTGTTTGTTTGATCCCTCATTGCTGATCCAGTTGAAGTGGTTAGTATGATTTTCCCTTGGAGCCAGTGTTGGAGTTAGACAGAACAAGTGGAAAGGTTGGATGATGTCTATGTGGGATGACATTCAAATGGGGTAGACATTGCATTGGGTGACACGTTATGTGGTACGTATTTCAGCTTGGCCTGGCCACTGTCAACATCATTTAGCTTGCCCTTCTTCCTATGATATAGGTTGGGTATGTGTTAGGTGTGTTGAAGTTAGATATTTGTGTATCCACACATGGTGGGTATCAACTTGCCATTCCTTTGTGTAGTTCTGCATGGACATGTGCCCATTTTGCAGTGTGTACCTTATAGTTACTTCATCTAGATGTGTGCCACATGCTGTTAGTGCTATGTTTGCTTTCCTAAGTTGCACTTACCCATTGCCTATACAAGCATGGCACTTGGTTCTGCTATTGTTTGTCCCTGATATACGTCAGTTCCCAGGTCCAGTGCACATGGAGTTTGCCAGGCATGCACAAAATGTACTGTGCCCCAGGGCCCCTGCCTTTCAGGCTTCCCCCTAATAGAGGCATAGCTATCCTGCAGAGACTGATTCCATTGTGCCCTTAATATGGCTCTCACACTAATTCTATGTACTCCAATTGACTGACATTGCCTTTTCATGTGGGTAATGTGTTAGAGTCTAATACATAGTTGTTGCAGAGAAGGTGTGTGTGACTTTACTGACACATCCATACAGATGTTTCCTTAACATCAAAACAGACCCTGTGGTGTGTGCAATCATGTGAGTGTGCCACATTCACTATAGCATCTTGGTTAGAGTTGCAATGACAAAGCCTCATGGTAGCTGTAGTCAGTTCACCACACCACAAGAGCAAGACTCTCTACGACAACTTCGACGAACAGAACCAAGGCACCGACCCTACACCTTCCACCAGCACCTCCTCTCAGCCGACCATCCTCACCTGGTCCCCTGTCACCACAGAAGACAGCGCAAAGACCATGAGGAGCATACACTCCGGAGCACCCACAGACCCCTGCCTGCCGCACATCTTCCACAGGGCCAACCCCGCCATCCCACCAGAACTACGCCGGACAATCAACTGCACCCTCGAAACAGGCACGTTCACCGACGAATGGAAACACGCAGAAGTCAAACCCCTCCTCAAGAAGCCCTCTGCAGACCCGACGGACCTCAAGAACTACAGGCCCATCTCCCTCCTCCCCTTCGCCGCCAAAGTCAACGAGAAGATCACCAACATCCAACTGATGAACTTCATAGAATCCAACAGCATCCTAAACACAACTCAATCCGGCTTCCGTAGCAACCACAGCACCGAGACCGTCCTCCTAGCCACCACGGACGACATCCGCACACTCTTCGACCAAGGCCACACGGCAGCCTTCATTCTACTAGACCTTTCAGCAGCCTTCAACACCATCTCCCACCGCGCTGCCAGACTGCATGACGCAGGCATACAGGGAATGGCCCTAGACTGGATCCGCTCCTTCCTCGCTGACAACTGAAAGAATCAGACTCCCGCCCTTCCTCTCCGAACACACAGAGATCAGATGCAGAGTACCCCAAGGATCCTCCCTCATCCCCACGCTCTTCAACATCTACATGCCCCCCTCACAACCATCATCAGAAAACACGGGCTCAGCATAGTATCCTACGCCGACGACACCCAGCTCATCCTCTCCCTCACCAAGGAACCCAACATCACCAGGCGCAACTTCCAGGAAGGAATGAAGGACATCGCAACTTGGATGAGCAGCAGCGGCCTGAAGTTCAACTCGGAAAAAACGGAAGTCCTCATCCTCGGATCCACCCCTTCCATGTGGGACAACACCTGGTGGCCCCCACCCTCGGCACCCCCCCCCACTCCCACGGACCACACCCAAAACCTCAGCATCATACTCAACACCTTCCTCACCAAGAAACCGACAGATCAACGCCGTAGCCTCCACATGCTTCAACACCCTCCGCATACTCTGCAAGACCTTCAAATGGATCCCCCCCGAATCCAGGAAGATCGTCACCCATGCACTCATCACCAGCAGGCTGGACTACAGGAACGCCCTATATGCCGGAATCAACAAATTTCTACTCCACAAACTCCAGACCGTCCAGAACGCCGCAGCCAGGCTCGTCCTCAGCATCCCATAACAAGACCACATCACCCAGCACCTACGAGACCTCCACTGGCTCCCCGTCAAAAAAAGAGTGACCTTCAAGCTGCTCATGCACACCTACAAAGCCTTCCACAACATTGGACCCCAATACTTTATCGAAAGAATCTCCTTCTACGCTCCCAAGAGAAACCTCCGCTCCGCTGACCAGGTCTTGGCCGAAATCCCCCGCATCCACAGAGTCAGAACCGGAGGCAGATCTTTCTCCTGCATTGTGGCCAAGACCTGGAACGAACTCCCCCTCAGCATCAGATGAAGCCCCACACTGCAAGCATTCAGGAAGAACCTCAAGACCTGGCTTTTCAAATGACCTGAGCTACCCAAATCCCCCCCAGCGCCTTGAGACCCTCACGAGTGAGTAGTGCGCTCTAGAAATACCTGATTGAGTTCAATGTCACTTTAGCAACACTTGACAAATGATAACCTGCATTATAAGTGAAGATCAGTAGAAACATGGTGGACAACTGAGAAAGGGCAAAAGGAGTGTAGCATCTTGGTTAGAGTTAGAGTGACAAGGCCTCATGGTAGTTGTAGTCACTTCAATGTCACTTTAGCAACACTTAAGAAAAGGTAAGCTGTATGACTAGTGAAGATCAGTAATAGCATGTCAGACAAGTGAGAAAGGACAAACGTTATGTGTGACAGAGCTTAATTTGTGTGATATTGCTAAGGAGGTGGTGTTGTGGAACACCAAATAATGCACACATCACTATCACTGAATATAATTTGCAAACACATGTCCATTGGTGTACAGTATGCCTGTGCAATACCAGTGTTTTGGCCTAAGAGGGCATCCTACAAATGTATTTTGGTAATTGCTAAGAAACAATCCCAGACAGGGCCCCTGTATATGTGTATATTACTTGAGGACCCCACCTCCCTTCCCTGGTCCATGGCGGTGCATCGTTTTGCAGACGAGTCAATGGCAACAGGTAATTGTATGACTTACTGCCGATTTTGACCGTGATGGACTGGGTTCTGAAGGGGGTCGAGGAGGTAGAGCAGCGGCAAGACGTGCACGATGGGCTCCATGAGGGTAGAAGATGAGTAGAGGGGAGTTTCGTCTTTATACCCCTCCCTTTCTGACATCTCAGGTGTGGTGGTTAGACCGCCACAGTCATGCCAACTGTAAAGGAACTCGTAATTGGGCAAGCGGTTTCACTGGCTGTCTGAGCCTCCCACAGCCTCATAGGCCCGCTCTGTGGTTGCCGCGCTTGGGGTGGGCTGGCGGTCTTCCGAAAGCCAATCTGCACAACCCGTAATACGCCGGTCGGACTGAGCTCACCGTGCTCGAACCGCCACCGCTGATATGGTGGTCCACGGGACCGCCAAACTCATAATAAGTCCCTGAGACTCGTGTCTTGAGATATTCTGACTTCTCTGCTGAGCCTTTTGCTGACTCTTCTCAGATTCAGTCTGAGAGACCCCTTTTATTTATCTGCCTAAAGCTATCCTGTCCCTCTGAGACCCTACTGAATTTCGTGATCTTCTCTATATGGGAAGTTCTAACTGATTAAGAATTGCTTAAAGCTCTTTATGGGTTCTATCATACACGTTTCTTTTACTGCTCAATCTTAGAATAGGAACTTTTCCTTTATGGAACACTGCTGAATTCAATTTTGCTGAATAGTAATTGTCTGTGATTGCTTTATTCACTCTTATTATTATTAATGAGTTTTATTGAGAATATTAATAAAGATTAAAAAAATCGAAGCCTTAAATAAAACTTTGAAAACACACACAAAATCTCAGTATTGACTCCCAGAGATTAAAATAGAAACTGTGATACTGAATTGATTTGAGTTGCAGCTCCTGATGAACCTCATCTACTACAATGGTCTGTCAACCTAGCCCGAGTAAGTGAGGACTTCTGGGTCGATAAGAATTATACTGTAAACCAAATATTTATTTAAAGTCCCTGCTCCACCATAGTTTTTTAAGGACGCTGTCAAAACTGGGTCCAGAAACACCCCTCATCTCTTTGTTCTTGAAATAAGCATCCGACCTATTTCAGACATCATTGCTTTATGTTCAGTGATATAGTGCTTACATCTGAACAGAAATCGTTATGGGGAAGATTATTTAAGATCTATAACCAAGGTACACAAGGATGCTACGCTCTCTTGTAATCCATGGGCATTCTGTCTTAAAAGGACATTACCGTATTTGTGGTATAAAAATCTGTGGACTGACGCTGCAACAATTAAGCCTGATGTTGTTATCTAAGTCAAGGAAGTGTATCGGTCCCTCAAACTCCAGCTATCTATTGCTGTTGTAGAAACCTCACAGTTCAGTGCCAGTTACATGCTTGTAAAGCAAACGATGGGCCACAGAGCTATAACGACTGCATTTTACCCAAAGCATGTCATACCCTATATTTCAAACTTAGAATAGGTGTTTTTCCTACTGGAGTGTATTTCTCAAAGTTTAACAGCAGCAAACCACCAATTGAGCTATGTGATTGTGATTTTGGGGTCCGTCATTCGATATTGCACTTCTTGCTATTTTGCTCAAAGTCTAAAGCCCCACGTTGTCAGGGGTTAGTGCCCTTTTTCAAGCTTTTCTCTGTCACAACTTGTGCCGACACACTTGCACTTTGTTGTAGAACCGATAACCCTTTAATTTATATGACTTTAGCAAATTACATCTGGGCGGCAAGGCTCATCATGAGAAGTCCAAACCCGGATGTTAGCCATTGGATATGAATTTAGGGTGTGTGAAATGGATTCCTTTTTCATGGTAATTTTGCACAATGACCAAAAAAGCAGCACTATTAAGTGTCACCCCTCATATGCCAGTTTTTTCCAGCCTCAATTTGCGTTAAAGAACTTGTTATGAATTGATAATTTAGCAAACTGTATAATTGTTTCATACTAGGATGGCATGTGAGGCATACCCTAAAAAGATTATCTTTGTGCATCAGTATAGTGCAGCTGGGAGCTAAAAGTATTATATTTGATGTGACTATTGGGTTGTATTGTGGCGACCCATAGAGCATTGTCCCCTACAGAAAATCGTATTGTGGAATGAACCAGGGCTCTGGGATTAGTTTCCTATTTTTATCTTTCCCCTAAAACTATTTTTAACTTTTTATCTGCAAGTTTACCTTTGTATATTCATGTGTTATGGCTTTTTGTTGAAAACAATAAAGAGGTAAAGTTTGTATCAAGTGAGCCTGATCTCCTCGGCCACACTGACAAAGGTAAAGAGACAGCCTAGTAATAAATAAATAAATAAACAAACAGATAACTACATTTATAAATACCATGTGTAATTTGTGAGCACTGACAAAATGGAGGCCCCTTCTTGGAGCACAGCAAAACACACAGGCAAACATAAGGCATTCATCCCTTATGAAAAAATGTCCCAAATTCAAACCATAAAAGCAGCAATAATATCTGGAGGCCAGCAAATCAGGTTCCGTGGGGTACTCGGAAAGCACCAGAGAGACTGCAAAATCACATAAAATCCAGGAAAAACAACAACTGAGGCAGGGGATTGCAGTACTTTAAAAAAAAAAAAAATGTGAAAAATTAGCAATAATATCTGGAGCCAATTATGGTCTCAAGTGTCAATAGGATTGTGTGAGGCAGATTGAGAAAAATCAATTAAAACTAAAAACATTACTGATAGCCTACACAGACTGCTTCTTGGCCCCAAACACAACTGCAGAAAATTTCAACAACAAAATCAGTGCCTACAAAACATAATTCAAAAACAATCCCCGTATTACCCACCTGTGAATAATTACAAATATGTTTTTCCAAAACCTCCAGTCATTGTTTATCGCAGAGCTCCCAATTTACAATCTTTTATTGTGAGAGCTGAACTCAAGCAAGCTGTAACAAATGCCGGGGTTCATTGCTGTGATTCTAAATGGTGCATCACGTGTAAATAACTTTTACAAACATCATCAATCACAAGCTCTGTTAAAGAAGAACCCATAGCATAAAACAGCATCTTACATGTTGCTCAAAATGCGTTATTTATTTGTTTTAGTGCCAACCCCAAAGCAGTAATAAACAATATCTAAGTGAAACAGTGAAATGACCTCCCTACACAATTTAGGAATCACAAATCAGCAGTAATTAATAAGATACTTACCTAGCCTGCAGCCAATCATTTTACCCTTGTGAACCATTTGCTATCAGAATTTAAGATTTTCCCTGTGGATCATGTCGTACAGGAAGAATTACTGGACTCCAAAGAAAAACTCTAGATGTACCATTTAAAATCATTGCATACTTGATTACTGCATATCTCAAGAGATCTCAGGACTGCATTGATTCCACATTCCAAATGGAATCTTTCCTCATGATGCTTTTTGAAAATGCAGTCACTGAGCAAACAATCCGCACTGACAGGAAAAACAGACAACGCGCACTACTGGTGCACATTAATTTTAATGGCAAAACTTTTTAATACCACCAACACGTTTTGATCTGCGTCTGCCTTGGTCGCAGTAGTTAGGGACTAGTTCTTCACCAGTCTCAATTCATGGCTCCCTAAGTGGCAGTCATAAATGATTCACAGCTCACTGTGTCTCTGCCTTCCATGTTGGAGTAGTATAATATTTCATATTATTGCAGTTACTCATTCACATTATCGATTATTAAGGACCCAGATATCAACAATTCATTATTCTTTCTGAAGTCCTTATTATTTAATTGTGCTTTGCAAAATTGAGGAACTAAGTGGTTTCAGTTCATGCCCATGATTTTGGATATCATTTTGCTTTCCTTTGCAGTTAATGGAAATTCATCCCTTCGTGGGCTTGTTGCATCTTTTGGATTTCTCCAATGGAGACTAACATCCACACCAATTAAGACCAAATCATCATCCCAATTAACAGAAACATCTTACAAAGAACTTTCAGTTTACTATCCGGGTTCAGACAAGATTACTCTTGTGAAATGAAAATTACAATGTAAACCTGATTTCTGTGTTGTCACTAATCACTGATGGGGTAGTGGATTAAGGGGTATCTCTGCCACAAAAATATAAATGCCATGGCCTACAATATTTTCACTACTGAAGGTACATTTCATTTTATCCCTGTGTTATTGCTTGAGCTCCTGAAGAAGTAGCAATATGCATGTCTCACTGCATTTTTACCGCAGTGCAGTTGAAGCTGCAATTCTATAATGACAATGGAAATACACAATCGCAGCACTGCTTAGTTTTACTGCCCAACAGACTAGTCAATTCAGCAGAGTAGTAATTTAGTGCCAGTTCTGGATTTGATGTGTTGAGACATGGAGTGGGTCCGTCTGCATAATTTGAAACCAAAATCAGTGCACTTTCAAACTGACCACAATGCCCTATAGCTCAATGCCTACAAATAAATGTATGTTTCACCCAAAACCCAAACACCTGATTTGTTATACAGAATGCAGACTCTTCTCTGTAGCACCACAAACAAATCATAGTAAATTGTGAACTTGGGGGCCTGATTTACTAAGATGTTCCCTGGCTCAAGACCATCTTGGATATGTCTAAAGTCAATACATGTTCACCTAACTTATGTACAGTTTTTCCATGTATCAAACTGTCTTAAGACTGACCTTCCTTCTTAAGGTCGCCTTTAGACTATACCTTCTAGCTGTGATAACCTTGCATCTATCTTAGGTATCTTAAGGTAAGCACCTTTGATAACAGACTAATATTTCCTGGTTTAAAAGGGTTGTAACCAGAAAAGGCAGTTTTACAGCTACATGGAACATTCCTTCAGCACTCCTGCTTCTGTCTCCAGCCACAATATAAAAGCAGGTGCTACAATACTAAAAAAACACAGGGCAGTGGTACACTTTCCAGCGATGCTGGTACCATGAAGTAAGAGGTGCAGGTGTCTGCCGCCACACTCACTGTGAGTTCCAGTAGCCCCCAACAGTGTCAGAAAGTTATGTGCCTTATTGTTGCCACCTTCATAGAAGCTTGTCTACGGTTTATGCTTTAGGGCTGTAGCACGCATGTCCACTACTCAGAAGGGCCCTTGAATGCGTCAGTCAAAGATTGTTTCTACATCGCGTCTCTCTCCTTTTTGCTTTCCTACTGTAACTTTTAGCCTCATTCCCAGGGAGGCAAAGTTTCTCAAGTTGACTCATGTTTATGGGCTCCAGCCTTACTCTGTCAGTCCTGGCTTTTGTCCTGCATTGCTGTGCCATTTAAAGTAACTGATTGGTGGTAATTGCATTGTTGTAACAGAACATGGATCTGGCATTGCAGTGCTGCTTCCATTGTGGTGTACAGCAGAATGGAAGTGTGATCTCCCCGGACGTGGACGCGCGCAGCGGGCGCGCCGCTGGCGCGCCTAAGGCAAGCCCGTCTGCGCCCGTCCGCGCTCGGCCCGTGCTCAGCACCAGCCGTGCTGCCGGTTTCGTTTAGTAATGGCGAGTACTTATTTTTATACCAGAGGTGAGCTCCTGGATTTGTCCCGATTGAGTAATAAATGTTCAGGGCCACTTCTGGGAGGCACTCAGAACACAGGGGATCAGACATGCTCAAACTGCAAACTGAAACTAACTAACACAAAAATTAAGCGTTTCTCTGACGAGGATTCTGGGGATTGCCAGAAAGGGCACCAGGAAGGAATAAGGAGGGATCAGAGCAACCCTAAGACTATAAAAAAAAAACGAGGATTATCATGTGCACTGTTAAATGCTCGGTCACTTATTAAACATAAGCATGAATTTGGCCTCTTTGTTAATTTTAATGACCTTGACATCATTTTCGTCACGGAAACATGGGCGGATGAATCCTCAGGCCCTGATCTGGCGATAGCTACTCCACTGGGGTTTGCAATAGCTAGGAAGGACCGTGTCGGCAAAAAGGGAGGAGGGCTGGCGATAATCTACAGAGATTATCTAAAAGCATCTTTTAAAGCTATCCCTACAGACACACATGCCGAGGTGCTCTCTTTTAAGATAGCAGCCAGTCATGTCTTCTCTTTCAATGGGCTGCTAGTGTACAGGCCACCGGGCTCCAGAAATAATTTTCTGCAAACCGTGGGTGAGCTCTTGGAATATAAAGTAAATTCTCAAAACTTCACCATTCTAGGTGACTTCAATTTTCATTTAGACATCACATCTGACAAAGACTCACAAGCCTTGATGGACCTAGTGACAGGTGCAGGGTTAGAGCAGATGGTAGTAGGATCTACCCATACTGCGGGCCATCTCCTGGACGCAGTTTTTTCAGACTGCCCTCTGCTTAAATTCACAAGTAACTTGCAACTATCGTGGTCAGACCATTCGGCAGTAATGCTTACCCTTGATTTACCGTCCCGAACAGGCTCTAAGCATGGTCAAGCAAGTAGCATTAAAAGCTACCTGTGGCAGTGGTTTGATAAAATCGTTTTTACTGATCAATTGAATCAGAGCAAACCCTGCCTTTCTACAGATCCAGAATTAGCCTCCTTACAATATCATAATTGGATTTCAGCAGCAGCCCGTATCACCATTCCCCAAAGAGCTGGAAAATTTAGCAAAACTGCACCTACTGAACCTTGGTTCTCCGAAGAACTAAGATCATTAAGAAGACTTTGCCGTAGTCAAGAAAGATGCTGGCGTAAACATTATGATCCCAGGGAAAAAGAAAGATATAAGTCAAGATTGGCACAATATAAAGAATTGATTAAAAACACTAAAATCAGATATTATTCGGAAAGAATAGAAGGGGCACAAAACAACTCCAAAGAACTGTTTGCAACAGTTTTGAAACTTAGCCAGGTGCAGGAGACAAGCCAAAGAACAACAGATCTAGCATTCTGTGACAATCTGGCCTTATATTTTTGTGATAAAGTCTCTGCTATCTATAACACATTCACGGCTCACTCAGTTAGTACACTAACTGCTCAGGCTCCATTATCTGATATTGAAAATCCACTTTCAGGCTTGCTCATCTCGGCCCATGAACGTACTTCACTCGGTTTTCTAAATTTTACACTAATGTCTCATGAACAAACTGCAAAGATTTTGGTAGCAACTAAGTCAGGATCCCCGCTGGACCCCTGTCCTCCGAGAATAAGCCACATGTTAGCTGAGACACTCGCATGCCCTCTCATGGAGGCTTTAAACACCGCCATTGAAACTGCAACCTTCCCCTCGCTGTGGAAAAAGACATCTATTTTACCTTTATTAAAAAAGCCTAACTTAGATAAAACTGATGTAGGAAACTATCGTCCCATCTCCCGACTACCTCTACCGGCTAAGATCCTTGAAAAACATATGAATCAGGAACTAGGTGCCTTTATTGAGAAAAATCAGGTCCTAGATCCTACCCAGTATGGCTTTAGAAGCCAACATAGTACTGAACTGGCCTTGCTTACCGCTACTGAGGAAATCAAACTAGCAGTTGACAAAGGAGGATCGGCAGCTTTGATACTGCTAGATCTGTCAGCTGCCTTTGACACGGTAGACGACGGCATTCTAATAGATCGGCTCCGTGAGGCAGGAGTTGGTGGGTCGGCCCTCGCACTCCTTAAGTCATTTCTGCGTGGTAGGGAACAATTTGTTGAAATAGGAGGATTCAAATCAAAATGCTTTAGGCTCCCATGTGGGGTGCCCCAGGGCTCATCCCTGAGCCCTACCCTTTTCAACATTTATGTTGCTCCCCTGGCTCGTATGATCAAAACTTACGTCTTTGAATTGGTATCATACGCAGACGACATGCAGATTATTATATCAATCTCAAGCAAAATCCAGGATACTGCATTGAAGTTCAAGGAGTGCATGAGAAGTGTTAGCGAATGGATGGCCGAAAACTGCCTTAAGTTAAACTCAAATAAAACAGAGGTCTTACTTTTTGGCAAGGATACAACATCTTGGTCCTCAGACTAGTGGCCATTAGAATTGTGAACTGCCCCTGTCCCAGTCACTAAGGCTAAAAATCTTGGAGTCATTATGGACTCCACCCTTTCCTTCTCCCAGCATGTAAAAATGATTACTGCATCTATTTACTACACCTTGAAAATCCTGAGGAAAGTACTCCCTTTTATTCCAACAAACTTACAGAAAACTGTGGTGTCAGCCTTAGTGCTATCAAAACTTGACTACGGCAATGGGCTCCTGGTTGGAGCAAACAAATCGGTTGTAGCGAAACTACAGGTACTTCAGAGCTCCGCCGCAAGATTGCTCTTTGGATTAACCAAATACACATCAGCTAAACATGCCCTCAACACTCTGCACTGGCTACCTATGGAGAAGCGAATAAGGTTTAAAGCCTTGTGCATTGCCTTTAAAGCATTACAAAATTCAGGTCCTAGTTACCTGATAAAGCGCTTTAAATGGCACATCCCTGGACGTACACTTCGGTCAACTTCACTGAAGTTAGTAACAGAGCCTACGTTCCACCTTCAGAGATGGGGTGGTAAAAGCTTCTTCAGCATTACTACAAGATGGTGGAATAAGCTACCATTCTATTTGAGGAATGCTTCTGAGCTGCTGTCTTTTAGGAAGAGACTATAGACATGGCTCTTTACTCTGTAACCGTGCATAAGGACTGGAAATATGATATCTAGTGTACACTGTGTGCCGTTTCTTCAAGCGCCTAGACGCCCTCGGGTAGCAGTGCGCTATATAAATACTTAAATAAATAAATAAATCTGGTGCAATCAACCTGCAATCAACATGAGAGAGCTTTAATTGTCCATGGATGTTTATGTAGGTCTGGCCCTGTGTGCAGGTCTGTGTGTGATATTTTTGAAGCTCAAAACGTGCATGTTCTGTGTATTTTTGTATTATTTGGTCTTGACTTTTTCTGTATTGTTTTGCAGCTTTTCATTCATTCCCTACCGTTGTAGGTGCTTTTGACTGGGGGTGTTTTTATGTGGTATTTTCCACTACTATTTAATGTCGACTCATAGGTCTTGATTATGAGTGTGTCTGTTTTTCTGACCTCTGTGCAAACTTCTGTTTGCACAGGGATCGGCATTACGAGTTGGGTGATAATTATCATGCCCTCTCAGTATTGCCCTGATAAATTCCGGCAGGTCAAACCAGCCCAAATTTATGGAGGGGGGCACAACATGTGGAATTCCATATGTTAAAAACCGATTCCATATATTATGGCTTCATATCCTTTTTAAAACTTGGAATAGGAGGTATTTACCACAAGTGGTATATACCTCATCCTCGGGTAATGATATTTACCATGTGTGGTAAATGCCCCACCCTATTCTGACAAACATGTAAAGGTAATGTCTGGGTAATGGTGTTTACAGCATGTGGTAAACACCTCACCTTATTCTGCCTAACTTGTAATGAGAGCCTTAGATGTTTAATTCCCTTCAGAATATGACACCACTCTATATTTACAAAGTACAGGTGTGGCATAATGAATTATCAACACAGCTTAATAGACATATCAACACCAGATGCTGGAGGCAGCAGTAACTGTCAGCCTATAATAGTGCTTCATATAGAATGCCATCCAGCTCCAATACTAGCACAATGTTTGTCAGCATGATCAGGTCAATACTGCCCATTTTCTACATCTGACATTTGCCTAGTGGACTGGAGCCTTTGGAGGCCATATTGTTGTGGCAGAGGGCTGGTGGTGGTGCCTCTGCCACTTCCTATAGGTCCCACAGGTAATTACAGGAGACATGTGAGAGTTTAGATGGGAGAAAGAGAAAGAAAAGGAGAGAGAAGAAAGGGAGTGGCCTGGTTTGAACATCATAGCGATGGCTGACTTTGGTTCCCAGTCTGGCCCTGAGCATGATGCTGAGGCATGAGAAGGGACAGGAAGTAGATGCAGAGATTGTGCACTGTGGCACCACCAGTTATTTACTGCTGTCAGAAATCCCTAACAGCACGTCATTCACCCATTCACAGTTAATAGAGTGTGTGAGGTTGGGCAACACAGTCTTCTGGGTTATATCTCTGTATGTTCAAAGTAGATTTTTACAGTTATGTTGCGTCTTTGCCATCTGCCGGCCATCCTACTGTGGATTTTATTCTGATGATGGTATCAAATATTCATCATCATCTTTATTCAACTTTAAAAAAGTCAGAAAAGTACAGATTCAAAATAAAGTACAATCATCACTAATTAATGTATCATTTGACAAATTGTATGCAAAAAAGTATAACATTCATCAAATAGTCAATTTCATCACTTTGCACTTGATAGGTTTTGGTGATGTGCACATCTGCTTCCAAATGACAGCACTGTTAAGGGTTTGTACAGGTTGTTTGTCTCTACTGGATCGGCTTAAGTTGGAAGGGCACCTAGTTGTTCAGCAACTTCAATCTTACGTGAATGGAAGACCAGGGCATAGGTATATAAGAAGGAGGTGCTTTTGCCAGCTTTTAAGAAGTCAAGGATCAAGTATGGGGCAACCCTGTATTCCTAGAAACCTGGGCAGTAAATACACTTCATAAAACAAAGGCTCCCTCTTTGAGAGCTCAAGCCTAAGCTCTCCAGGTAAAACAAAGCAAATCTTGAAGGACCAAATATACATACAGCTCCATTCGTATCAATGTATTTCTTTTCAAAGATAGATGAGTAAATGACAAAAGGTGCTCCAAAATAACGGTGTAATGCAAATGTGACAAAGATGATTAAATGTGCTCATGCAATATTTACAGAGAATTAAAAACTGTCAACTGCTTGGTAGTACAATTGTAACCATACAAAGCTCCCATATTGAGTGTGCTGTACATAAATCCACAATAAATGACAGTTAGCAAATCAATAAATTGATGTTTCGATTCCCTATAGCCACTTCAATGGTATCTTCATCAGGACAAATAAATGGTAGCAACCCTGGTAATAAGTACACTACTCCTGCATAAGGTCCTGCTCTGTCAGGACTCCATGAACTTTTCAAAATGGAGAACACCTATTCTCCAGATCAACACACACCTTCATATACTCTGTGTGTAGACCGCTATTAAGGCAGCAGTCCGCACAGTATTCTGTATGCTGATACAATGTATTGCATTGTTTTAACTGGAGAGCTTAGGCTTAAGGCTCTCTTCGAGGGAATCGTTGTTTCATGTAAGGGTTTAAAGGACAGCAGCCTCTTGGATAGAAGGGAGTGGGGTCATTATCAGATGTCTTTTGGCAGCATCATGCTAAATCAAGGTAAATCCGTCCCCCTTCATTTACCTGGTGAAAGACTGCTTTTAGGCTCCGTAAGCATATGATTCTTGATGATGCAACAGCGAAGCTTTTAGTATTAAGTGTGACAAATGCCCATTTTGGGATTTACTGCTGAGTGAATATTGGCGGGGCTCGTGTAGACAGATTACTGTTGCCTGCTGCACATTTCTTGTTAATGCCATTGTTGCAAGTTTCAACAAGGTCTGCGCAAAGTCTCCATTTTAACTACACGTTTTAAATTGACATCTTTTTCTAATGGTTACTTTTTATATGCTTTGCACTTACGCGATAATGCACTTAGATATTATTCTGCATACAGTTCATTTCTAAGTAAGCATATTATCATGTTGCCTGTACACTCTGTCCAAAGTTAGGAAAACTGATAGCGATGCCCTTGCATTTGGTTGTCCGGTTGGAGACAGTTCTAAGGCTCCAGACAAACAATAACATCAATGCTGCACTTTTGACACTGTGCAATTGGAACAGTGCTCTTATTATATAAACTGCCTCTGTGCTACATTTTGGCAGAGGAGCCCTTCTGCTGGGATTATCCTGGAACGCTGTGCACTGAAACAGAGAAGCAGCCCTGCTGACTTTAACCTTCATCCTCCAAAGGACGATAGCCTGCTCCACACCAGATCGGCTTCCTGATACATCATGCACAGGTGTGGGGGGTTAGGCTGTTCCAATGGATCTGGCAGAGGGTACTCCCACTATGCTCTCGATAGTATAGGTACTATTAGATAGGAGTGTAAGTATAATTATGATCACACAGAAATGTTATAATGGTTGAACTGTTTATCTTCCTCCATTCTTGCAATGCTGGTTACAATGCTTTGTTTCTTCCTAATAATAATTGCAGCTCACTTTTCCTGTACAATAATACGATTGTTTCAATAAAAGTTTGAAAAGCCAATTGGTATCTTCCTTGTGTTTACCTCGGGCATGCAAAATTAAACAACAAAAAGGTAGATCTGTTTTCACAAATTAGAGTAGTCATGTTCGAGGTTGCAGAAACCATCTGGAGCCCTGGTAAGGTTAGGGGTTCAGATGGGACACTGTGAGCTAGCAAGGAATTGGTCCAACATATTCTGATGATATGTGTGAACTGAGTTCCCATATTCTGACGTTTAAGTTGTCCAGATACACAGTTCTACTTAATTCAGAGGAACCGTATGACATGGCACCACCAACGTTCCAGGTCAGGTACTTATTTAATGGGTCTGCAGTTATTGCGTGTGCCCAACGCTCCCCAGCTTAATAGGTAGCCTTATTTTTGTCTGAACATTATTTAAGCTTGAACATTTAAAAGGATTAACCCACTATAGTACTTTCCTTTCTTTGAATTCCATTAATTAAATATGGCGCTAGCAGCAATTATTCCTGCAAATTGCAGACAAGCTGCTACAGCACTATTGCTACAAAAGAGCTCCTTTTTGGAGGGGGAGATGTTATATTTGTTCTTGAGGCCCATGAAGCATACAAAACAGAGGTATTCTATTCTTGTATTAATTTTTCTGAAGTTGATGCCAGTACACAAACATTACACCCATGCACTCCAGTTACATTACCAGGCCAATATAGGGCTTATGAAGATTTAGAAATATCATTAACATATCATGAACATCAGAATTGGTTCCAAGATGCCCTCCCACATACACTAAACAATGTAAGACTAGGTCCTCTCAGCAATGAGGGAGCAAGGTGTACACCATACCCGTTAGCGCCATTTAATACTTCAAACCTCAGTGTTCTTTACACAGGTCTGGTGAGACTTTACAGATGCTTAACTCAGTTTGTTATGCGAACAATAACACCAACCCCAGCGAGGCCTGTTCAAGCTGCACAGCCACAGTTAGCTGTACCTGCAATTAGTCCAGTTACTATCAACACAATTATAGGTAAAGTTCCCGTCAGACGGGAGACAATTCTATTCTGGATTACACCAAAAACAAACTAGCTCAAAGCAGAGTTTCCCGATCTGGGACCCCAAGAGGAACATAGAATTCAAACAATGTGCCTACCATGTGGTATGGTTCCCCCAGTAGATGATTGTGCCACCTGGGGCTCAGGCTTCGCTGCCATTTATACCTTAACACATGGAACCCCATCTATTGCTGTTTTGCCTGAAGTACTAATACAGATTCAAAATGAATACAGGGCTGCCTCTGCCCTGGATTTGGGGATGAAATTAATCAACAACTATGCCACAGTTTCCTCAATTATTTTAATAAATATTAAAGTGGAGGCAGCAGTGCTGGCAGTACCCCAACGCCTCAAGCAGGTTCCCGTTGTGGACCAAGAGCGTAAATTACCCAAATTTATCGCTGAAACCTATACATCTGTAGGTCGAGATAATTTGTGAGCCAGACCAAATAAGCCGCAGCTTAATGGTAATTCTGAATAAGATGACACCAAACAGGCACCTGAGTCTTCTAAAAAACACTGGGGCAAACAGAAAATTAAAGATAAAACAAAAACACGGGTGGATCTCTGCAACCGGAGTCCACTGACAAACATTATAATTTGTGTAAATTGACTCACTTGAACAGCCTAATAGGTATCAGTATACTAATACAAGTCCTTCTTGGTCCTTTCAGAACTCACCCAACAATTGCTTGGAGACATGGGGATGAATGAAGCGCAGGCATGAAGAGTATGTTAAACCGAGAAAGGACTCACACCACTCATCTGACATCATTTTGAAAAAGGAAGAGAAACTTCCACAACAAAACCCCCAATTCAAAGAGAAAACAATAGCATGTATTTCCACTAAATATGCCACACATATTGAAAACAATCCTACTGAACAAGACAGGGGTATTGACACTGCTAGACAGCGCAGCAGAAGTCTTGAAAGTTCACTAGAGTCTTCAAGAGTTTCTGGTTTCGAGAGCAACTAATTAATTTATTCAAGTTGAAAACTCCAGATCAGCAGGTTAGCCCTCCCAACAGACTGTATGATTTGGACGTCCAAATAGAGGGTGACATACCATGTACTATTAAAGTAATATTCTGGGAAAATTTACCCAACACTTATAACATTCTCTTGGCTGAAGTGGATGGGCCACCTGAGTTTGTTAGAATAGTCCCACATGGGAAGGATGCAGTAATACCTTCCTTCTCTGTTCTTGTTCCTGAAGTTGTCAAACAAGTGTATGCTTCAAAGTGGGCTCTTGCATAAGCCCCAGCATTATACCTGAATCATGTAGGCTGGGATAAAGACTCACCTTTTCACATTATACCCATAAGATCCACCCCGCAAATGCAACCACAATATCCAATTAAACATGAAGCAAAACACCCAGATAGAGAAATTCCAACACAACTAGAAAATCAAGGCGCAATTGAACCTTGCATCTCTCCAATGAACAACCCATTGTTTCTGGTAGCTAAACCTGATCATTCCTATCGCTTAGTCATAGACTACCGACATTTAAACAGTCATAGTGCGCAAAAAATACAAAACCACTTTGGACATTTCCAATGGCTTTTTCTGGCAAAACATAGTGCCTAAAAGCAGAGACTTGACAGCTTTTACTGCTTTAGGTGTTGAGAAAAGATTTTGCTGACTTCCTCAGGGGTATATGAGCAGCCCAGGCCTGTTCTCTGTCTAAGGAACATCAATTTTACATGAAATTGACTTGGAAGCATTGTTCTGTGTTGATGATATTTATCTCACAGATGATGACTTAAACACACACTTAGGGCCCGATTACGATGCGGTTCAGAAATCATTCCGACCAAATCGGTTTGGGAATGGTTTCCGACTGACTCGGATCGGGAGAGTCCGACCGACCGATTACGATGCAGCCGGATGCTTCCAGATACGATTCAGTCGGACTCCCATTGACTTCAATGGGAGCCTATGTTCCGAACGAATGCATAGGCTCCCATTGGAATGCATAGGCTCCCATTGAAGAAAGGGGTTGCTGGGTAACATCAGCCATCCTGTGGTGGGCACTCCCTGGTGCCTGCCACACTGTGCATGGCTGGTAAGGGGGGACCCATGGGTACCCTCACGGGCCCGATTGGGAAGGCTCCAGGTGCCGGGGGCCCGCTACAGGCCCCCAAAGTCTGACTCCGACTGCCGATTCGATTCAGATGGCATGATTCGGAAAGGCTGTCCGAATCCAGCATCGTAATCAGTCTTTCGGAAACACGGCCCGTAGAGACATACTAGTCTGCTCCGTACGGCTCGGTCATTCCGAATGCCGTTGGGTTCAGATTAGGATATTCCTAATGCCTAACTCGCATCGTAAACGGTCGGTCGGAAACCTTTCTGATTCGGTCGGAAAGACACGTTCCCGATCCGATTCAGACGGAGCAAATGCCGTTAGGAGGCCTTCCAAAACTGCATCGTAATCAGCCCCTTAGCCATAATAGATCGCATTGTTTTGGGATTTGCTGGACATGGCTACAAATTCAACTTCCAAAAAATAAAAATTGCTTTTCTCAGTGTCCAATTCTTGGAATATGAGTTGTCCAATGAAGGCAAAAGCGTGGCACCACATTTCTTGGAGAAATGTGCCCTTTTACAACCACCAAACACCATAAAAAAGCTACAATCACTTTTAGGCTTTCTCAACTTTGGTAGAACATACATACCAGACTATGTACAACGGTTAAAACCATTTTATAAATTAATTTGTCCAGACTTTTCCAGTACACATTAGATATCAGAAAACACACAGATTCTGAGAACACTGCAAACTGACATGCTTGCATCCAGACACTTACACACTTGTTTCAACACAACAAACTTGGTGATCCGCATAATTGTGGGATCCACTGGCTATACTTATGTCACCTTTAATGAGGGTGATACTGTACTGATTGTAAATAAATTGTATTTATATTCAAATGCTGAAATGCGTTTAGCATCTGCAGAAAAACTACTGACTGCTTTCCAGAAAGCTGTTATAAAGGAGAGACCGTTGGCTCAGGGAAACACATAATTGTGGTTTCTCTGATTTCAGCCTTAGAGGCTATCACCAAGGCAAGCGTTCCTAATGTGAAAGCCTTATATCTAAGATGGATACAGTGGGCCACCTCTTTAACAGCTACTGATGTTGACTATGTCTTTGACCCCACTTTACAATCACAATAATTTCTCCAATATGAACAGGAATACCCTGTGCCCAATGACATTTAGCCTCTTGATCAGTATGATTATATCATATATAATGATGGTTCAGCCCAGTCAGCAATTTGGAACAAAACAATGATTTTCTTCCATATGTGCAGCAGTATGCAGTGCCATCAGAAATGGAGAATTCAATCCACAAAAATCTTTTACACAATCCCTAGGGGATTGTACCTCTCAACTGACTGAATTGAAAACTTTTAATTCTGGCACTAAAAATACTGATCCTGAATTCCCCACATTCATAGTGTGTGATTCGTATTACTGTGTTCGGTCTTTTAATAAACATTTACATTATTGGAGCTTAAATGGATTCAGAGATTCTAAAGAAAATACAATCAAGCATAAATTGCTTTGGGAAAAAGTGGCACGTCTTAAAGAATGCTTGCCACGGGCTCATGTAATTCATACATTGAGTCATCAGCGTGTTGGAATACACACCACAGCAAATTCACTGGCTTATGAAGCTGCAAAAGCAACAGTTTAGACTGCTGTAGTAGCTGCAAAAACTCGTTCATACACAAGGGTGGATGGTGACATCATGGTTGCTGTCAATGCTTCATGCAGTGGCACACCAGTAACTAAATAATTTCCAGCAAGATACTCCTATCTATGGAATGCTCAAAATATACCTTTTGCTTGCAATCCTGGAGTGAGGGATCGAGTAATATCCAACCAAGACCGCATGCTAGAATTAATAATAGCTGCTCATGTGGGATTAGTGCCTGTCCATACAGGTGTGGTGGCTAAAGTTTCTGTACTACAGAAATACTATTGATGGCATGTTCTAAGACTAAGAAATATGTCCTTAGTTGTGACATTTGTCAGCAAATTAAAAGTTCCACCACAGCTTGCCCACTGCATACACCCCTTTTAGTCTCAAACAAACCTTTAATTTGTTTCTATCTGGATCACCTCGGACCTCTAAATTCAGATGGTCCATTTAAATGTATTCTATTGGCAGTTGATTCATGTTCTAGATTTCTATGGGTGTCGCCACGGAGATCATCTGATGCTGGAACTGTTATAAAAGATTTGTAAGTCTTTATCTGGACACATGCAGTAGCAGCATTCCACTTGGACCAGGGTCCAGCATTTGCCTCTAAGGCTTACTGGGATACCATGAGTGTTGCTGTGCATTATTCCTCCCCCTATCATCCTGTGAGAAACTCCGTAGAGGTAAGGAAAAACTGTGACATTAAGCAGTCCTTAACAGCTAGAGTATTAGGTTCAGGTCGTAATTGGATCCGTCACTTCTATAGAGGCCAGAGAGCTTCAAATAATCTGCCTGGATGATCCTTGGATGGCCGGACCCCCTGTAATGTCCTGTTTTGCATCCAGATGTACATTCCGGATCTTGATAACCCCGGCACAGAGTCAGCAGATACTCCTTTTGACATCAATGAACATTTTGCTGTCTTACAGGAACTACAAGACTTCCGAGATGAGCGCTCAAATAATACTGCTAAACATTCTGCCACTGACAAAGTTAAGGAGCAACCAGCATATTCTGGCTGGATTCCTAAAGTTGGAGATCTAGTTCGAGAGAAGATTACAGAGAAGAAATTATTTGGCTCATCATACAGAGCACCTGTGCCAGCCCTTGACATTCAAGGTACCAAAACTGTGATTTTGCAATCGCTTGTTGGTTGTAGAAACAAATGATTTGTTTCCATAGATCTCATCAAACCACACAATGTGACCAGTCCTACACAGTAGGCCACGAGGATTCCTGAGTAGTTACCTGTCTCCTCTCACTACCATACAGGAAATCCCTGAACAAGTATTAAATAATACAGAAATTGCTACTCCCTGGTTAGGGACACCAGATGCTACTCCTAACAACAAAGCTGTTTATTATCAACGACCTTTGGCAGTGTTTACCAGTTCTCCTTTACCACGTGAACTGGAACCAGACTGTCTCAGATTACTTTGCTGACACTTTTTTTTAAAGCTTTATTTATTCAATCAATCACAGACCCATGATGTTAAAAAGGATAGAGTACAATCTCAACGACAATTCAAATACGGTAAATAATAATGTACAATGAAATTCTTGAGTTCTTTGGGATGGGCATCTGTATCCGGGTACAACAAAAATGTGATTAAAAAAATATAGCGTACTGGCATACATAATATAATCGAGATTCTTATTGCTACTGCAAATTATGTATATCTAGTAGATATATGTAGAGTGTGATCAATAGACCGTAATAACATGTATAATAAATAGTTATAGTTGTTGCCAGTTATCCGTGTCCATTTCTTCACCTTATGTTTTTGTTGTGGTATCTACAAATGTTTAACTCTAGTCTGCTCCCCATATTTGTACAAATTTCTGCATAGCCCCTATTCTAAGAGAATATAGTTTTTCTCTTTCTTTTGTGCTTCTCATTTTGTCTACACATGGGGGCCGATTCCGATCTCGGCCGGTAGGGCTCCGAATCGGATTCGGCTTAACCGGATCCGATTCGGAGCCCTATTTCCCGACCGATTCGTACGCGCGTCCGGGCGAGCGAGTACGATGCGATATCGCTGACCGACTCGTCCGGGCGTCCCGACCGCTCCGACCGACTCGTTCCCGGGTCGAACCGCACCGACCGACTCGCTCGGACTCGACTCGCACCGCGCAATGGAGACGTTCCCCGGCCGGGTGAGTACGATGCGCGCCGCGAGCAGTCCGACCGAGCCGCGCACTCCGGCTCCAAAGAGCAGTCGGAGACGTACTTTGGGGTCCGTGTCGGACCCCCTGTATGCGTAGCCGCGCGAGTCGCACACAGGGGGACCCATGGGTCCCCCTACCTGTGCGTGTACGGTGCAAGTCGTTTCGACGCGTACCCGCTGTAGGGGGCGCCCTTGACCGCCTCGCACCCATTGAGTCAATGGGAGCCCGCGTGCGCGTTGTACGACCGGCTCCCATTGACTTCAATGGGAGTCCGACCGACTCGAGTCCGATGGCATACGTGCGCATCGTACTCGTTCGGTCGGGCTGCCAGAGTCCGAGTTCGGTCGGAAATCTCTCCGAGTCCGGCTCGGTCGGAGAGATTTCTGGCCCGAATCGGAATCGGCCCCTTGGTGTGAATTTGGGTGAATCCGGTGAATTCCAATTCTGTAAAATCAAGGATCTAGCTATTAAAGAAGCATTAAAAATAAATTGTTTTGTCGCACCGTTAAAGTGGGATTCGAGATCTGAATAAAATAGCCATGAGATTGGGATCTATGTTATGTTTAAGTTGCCGACTAACCAACTGAAAGACCCTAGTCCAGTAGTCGGTCAATTTAGGACAAGAGAAGCAAATATGAAGCCAGTCTCCTCCTTGATAATTACATCTAGGACAACCTGATGATATTTCTGGGAATAGTTTGTGCAATTTCTCGGGGGTGTAATATATTTGCCATTTGGAGAAGCGTGCCATACATTTAAAATTCGCCCCACGAATGGCCGTAATGGACCGTTCATTGTAGTCCTTCCATTGGGCTGCTTCTATATGACACCCTGTGCTCTCCTGTATTTTTAAAAGGGCTCTCAGCACTATTTGATCATATATTTGTTGCTGGAGAATATGATACCAGTTCCCAATTCCCGACATTTGTTTAACATATAGTGCATGGGTAACAGTTGTGGGAAGTGAGCCCTTAGGGAGCCGCAGTTTTTTTAACTAAACTCGAGATTTGGAGGTAGGAAAATACTAGGGTCGAGACTGCTTCTGTTTTGTCTTGGCTAATTTGTTCCCATGACTTCATCTCTCCTTGAACTACTAGATCTTTTATTTGATAGATTCCCAACCTTTCTCATCTTTTCAATGTCTGTATATCAATTACAACTCCTAGTTCCCTACAGTGTATCAGTTGAGTTTCTTGATGTAGAGGTGTGAATTGATATTCTTCCTTCATTTGCTTAAGTCTATTGTGAATTATACGGGCGTCTTATATCTGTATCGTTTGGGGAGCTTGGGAATTTTAATAAAGGGTTTTAGATCTATATTTTTTTCCCAACAGCATTTGGTGAAGATAAAAATTGGGACTATGATCATGAGTTGATGTTGCTCATCCACACCTATCCAGGAAGGCGGCTTGGAAGTATTTTTGAATGTGTGGGAGCCCTAAACCACCTTCTTCAGGACTCAATTGCAATGTTATTAATTTTGTCCGTGGTTTCTTCCCTGTCCTGATGAATTTCCACACTAATTGATCTATTTCTAAAAGGTAATTATGTGTAATCTTGATAAGGACATTTGAAAAAATAAATAGTGGAAGTACCTTCATTTTTATTAATGAGGCTCTTCCAATTATAGATAAGGGTAAATTATGCCAGCTATTTAAGATATTTCTGACCTTATTAAGCGTTGCGGTATAATTAAGCGCACAGAGCTCTGAGAAATCGTGTGAGACCCAAATACCTAAGTATCGAACTGGGTTATTTTTTGCCACCCGAGTTTGAAGGGCCTGGGGTAGAATCTGGTCATGGCAGTTAAATAATAGGATCTCAGATTTACTGTCGTTGATTTTATATCCTCCTAATTTGGAGAATGTTTCAATCATGTCGAATGTTAGTTTGATAATTGTTGTTTCTGCTTCAAGATAAAGGATTAGATCATCTGCAAATAATTTCAATTTGGGTGCCCCTATTATTGGTGGCTTAGTTGAGGGGTTTTGGCGTATCAGATTCGCTAATGGCTCCATATATAAGGCAAATAAAACGGGGGACATCGGGCAGCCTTGCCTGGTTCGTCTTTGGATCTCAACTATAACAGCAGTGATAGAGTTAATTATTATTTTTGCCTGGGCTTTATCATATAATTTATTAAGTAGATCTACAAAGTCTAGGGGGAAATTGAATTTTTTTAATGTTGCAAAAAGATTATTCCAATTGACCAGATCAAAGGCTTTTTCTGCATCAATCATAATAATTGCTGCTTTTGTATTACTATTTTAAAAGAAATCGATGGCCTGAACTAAAAAAATTGTATTATTGGTAAGAAATCTTTCTGGTAAAAAGTCACATTGGTCCTCATGAACCAGACTTGCAGCGACTAAGGTAATTCCCGTGGACATAATTTTCATGAATAATTTGTAGTCGTTATTTAGTAAACTAATAGGCCGATAAGATCCGGGTGTATCTGGGGGCTTCCCCTTTTTTAAAAAGCTGAATATAACTGCTTCCACAAATGTCTTTGGGATGTAGCAGGCTTCCAAGATTGTATTGTATAAAGAGAGCAATAAATTTGTTAACTGTGACAAGAAAATTGTGTAGAATTCAATCGGTGTTCCATCGATTCCACAGGCTTTGCCGCTAGGTGTATTTTTTACAGCTGCATGGATTTCCATCTCTGAGATTGGTGCTATCAACTGGGCTTTCTGCAGGGAAATTAGATGGGGTAACGAAATTGTATTAAAAAATTTAACGATTTCCTCTGAAAGTGTGGGTATTGAAGCTATATAAAGTTTTCCATAGTATGACGAAAAAACCTTATTAATCTCGTCAGCCTGATGGACATTTTGGCCTGCCTTGTCATCAAAAATAGATTTTACCATGGCATTATTGAGATTTTTCTTTGCAGACCATGCCAGTAGCTTGCCAGCATGTTCGCTGTCCTCATACCAATTTTGGAAGCAGGTTTTTTGGTTTATTATTTCCTGATATTCATAAAAGTTTCTGATATTATGACGAGCCTGGTTTAAATTAAGAGCCATTATTTCCGAGTGAGATAGAAGATTAATTCGGCTGGCCTGATCGAAATTATGCTGAAGATGACGAGCTGATTCTTTTTTCTCTTTGATGATTCTGGCTTTACGAGAAATAGCTTCCCCTCTGATGAAAGCCTTACAAGAATCCCATACAGCACAGGGAGTGGCTGTTCTCACGTTTATAATGGCAAACTCGGTAACTAGTGTCGGCATTTTTTTGATCCAGCCCTCTTCCGTTATTAAGATTTTGTCTAGTGTCCATCTGGGTCGCTCCCTTGAACCAGCTTTTTCCTTAATCTCTATTACTGGGACAGAGTGATCAATCAATCAATCAATCAATCAGGGAATTGTAAGCGCGCTACTCACACGTGAGGGTCTCAAGGCGCTGAGGGGGGGGTCTGCAGATCTGTTTAGCCGAAGAGCCAGGTCTTGAGGGTCTTCCTGAAGGTGTTCAGGGAGGGGGCGCGTCTGATGTCTGCCGGTAGCTCGTTCCAGGTCTTGGCTGCAATGTGAGAGAAGGATCTTCCGCCTGCTCTGGCTTTGTGGATGCGCGGGGTTTCGGCCAGTGCGAGGTTGGAAGATCGGAGGTTTCTTTTGGGTACGTGGAAGTTGATTCTGTCGTTGAGGTATTTGGGTCCGTTGTTGTGTAGGATTTGTAGGCGTGAGTGAGGATTTTGAAAGTGACTCTTTTCTCCACGGGGAGCCAGTGGAGACTTCGTAGGTGTTGGCTGATGTGTTCGTGTCGGGGGATGCCGAGGACGAGTCTGGTGGCGGTGTTCTGTACTGTCTGGAGTTTGCGGAGTAGGGACTTGTTGATGCCGGCGTAGAGTGCGTTTCCATAGTCTAGTCTGCTGGTGATGAGTGCGTGGGTGACTGTCTTCCTTGACTCAGGGGGGATCCACTTGAAGGTCTTGCGGAGGATGCGGAGGGTGTTGAAGCAGCTGGAGGTGACGGCGTTGACCTGTCGGTTCATGGAGAGTGATGAGTCGAGTACGATGCCGAGGTTCTTGGCGTGGTCTGAGGGGGTAGGTGGGCTTCCGAGGGCTGTCGGCCACCAGGTGCTGTCCCATGCAGAAGGGGTGGTACAGAGGACGAGGACTTCTGTCTTCTCGGCGTTGAGCTTCAGGCAGCTGTTGGTCATCCAGACTGCGACGTCTTGCATTCCTTTCTGGAAGTTGAGTTTGGCAGTGGTGGGGTCTTTGGTGAGGGAGAGGATGAGCTGGGTGTCGTCAGCGTAGGATACAATGTTGAGGCCGTGTTGTCGGACGATGGCTGCGAGGGGGCCATGTAAATGTTGAAGAGGGTGGGGCTCAGTGATGAACCCTGTGGGACTCCGCAGGTGATTTTCGTGGGGTCGGAGAGGAAGGGTGGGAGTCTGATCCTTTGGCTTCTTCCGGTGAGGAATGATCGGATCCAGTCCAGGGCTGTTCCTTGTATGCTCATGCGTCGTGTAGTCTGACGACTAGTGTGCGATGGGAGACGGTGTCGAAGGCCGCTGATAGGTTGAGTAGGATGAGGGCTGCGGAGTGGCCTTGGTCCAGGAGGGTGCGGATGTCGTCTGTGGCGCCGAGTAGGGCGGTCTCTGTGCTGTGGTTGCTTCGAAATCCGGATTGGGACGGGTCGAGGACGGCGTTTTCTTCAATGAATCGTGTCAGTTTCCTGTTGACTGTTTTCTCTGCAACTTTGGCTGCGAAGGGGAGGAGCGAGATGGGCCGATAGTTCTTGAGGTCGGTGGGGTCAGCTGTGGGTTTCTTGAGCAGGGGTCTGACTTCTGCGCACTTCCAGTCATCTGGGAAGGTGCCTGTTTTGAAGGTGGTGTTGATGGTGCGTTGTAGTTCGGGTGCGATGGCGGCCACGGCTCTGTGGTAGATGTGAGGGGGGCAGGGGTCGGTGGGGGCCCCCGAGTGGATGCTTTTCATGGTCGAGGCGGTGTCTTCGGCCGTGATCGGTGTCCTGTTGGAGATGGTGGGCTGTCTGGTGTTTCTGGGGGGCGGGGGGCCGTCTGTGGCGCCTGGTGGATGGTCGATGAAGTTGTCGTAGAGGTTTTTGATCTTGAGGTGGAAACAGGTTCCAAGCTTGTCGCAGAGGTCTTGGGATGGGGTGATGTCTGTGGCTTCGCTGCGTGGGTTGGTGAATTCTTGAATGACACTGAAAAGTTCCTTGGAGTTGGTGGAGTTGGCCAGGATTTTGTTGTGGATGAAGTCCCTTTTGGTGGCTCTGATCTGGTTGTGGTAGTCCGTCATGGCGTCCTTGTAGGTGGTGTGGTTTTCGGTTGTCTTGGTGTTTCTCCAGTTCTTCTCCAGGCGTCTGCAGGTGCGTCTGGCTTCTTGGAGAGCGGTTGTGAACAAGGCGGCTTTCCTGGGGCATTGTCTGTCGGGGTTGCGTAGCGGGGCGAGCTCATCTGCGCAGTTGGAGATCCAGGTGTGGAGTTCTCTGGCTGCGTCGTTTGCGCTGTTTGCGTCGGGTGCCCAGGTGTGGTTGTCTCGGTTGAGGGTGGAGTTAAGTTGCTCGTCGGTAACCTTGCTCCAGTTCCTTCGTGGTGGGCGTGGGGCTGGTTCGGGTGCCTTGGGTTTGTTGATGGCGAAGTGTACGCAGTGGTGGTCGGTCCATGGCGGCTGCGTTGTGTGGCTGAAATTGACGCTGTTTCCTGCCGCGAAGATGGGGTCGAGGGTGTGTCCTGCTCTGTGGGTCAGTGTGTTGACGAGTTGTTTAAGTCCGATGCTGGCGAGGTTGTCACGAAGGATAGTGGAGTTGGGGTCGCTGGGGTTGTCGAGGTGGAAGTTCAGGTCTCCAATCAGTATGTAGTTTGTTGAGGTGATCGCGTGGGGTGCGATGAAGTCGGTGATGGTGGAGGCGAAAGGTGTTCGGGGGCCGGGGGGTCTGTAGACGAGGGTTCCTCGGAGTGTGGCTTTGGGGGTGGTCTGGATCTTGAAGTGCAGGTGTTCGGCGGAGGGGAAGGTTTCGCTGGAGGTGGTGAGGCGGAGGGTGCTCTTGTGGGCGATGGCGAGGCCCCCTCCTGGGTGGTTGGGGCGGTCTTTCCTCTGGATCTTGTATCCGTCTGGGATGGCGGTGCTGATGTCGGGGGTGGAGGATGCATTGGTCCAGGTCTCTGTGAAGAAGGCGATGTCGGGCGAAAGAGAGTCGAGTAGGTTCCAGATTTCCATGGCGTGTTTGTGTACGGAGCGTACGTTGAGGAGGATGCATTTTAGGGTGTCGCTGGTGCTGGCGTCGGCGGTGTTGGAGGCCGGGGTGGCAGTGAGGGTCTGGCGGCAGTGGAGGCAGGAGAACTGGCCGTGGGTCGTGTTCGGCGAGGCCTGTTGGCATTCTCTAAGTCTTCCAGGGTTGATTGCGAGGAGGGTGGTGGTGTCGTAGTGATGGGTAGTGGGAGGGCCAGGGTTCCTGGCGCTGGCCGGGGTCGGGTCACGGACGGGGGCAGACGGGCTTGCCTTTGGCACGCCAGTGGCGCGCCAGCGGCGCGACCGCGCAGCAGCCGCCATTAAGTAGGGGAGGTGGGAGGGAGGAGAGGCTGGGAGGCGGGAGCAGGAGAACTCGGGGGAATTCCGGGGAAATTCCGGAGGGGAAATTCCGGGGGAATTCCGGGGGAGGGGCCGCAGGGCAGCAGCGGCAAATGGCAAAAGGAACAGGCAGGCACGAGAAAATAAAAACAGTGGTGGAATTAGAGCAAGACACAGATGGGCACAATAACAGTGGCACAACAGGGAAAAAATTAAGAAAAAAAGCGTCTGAGAAAGGTTACGGTGGTTGGAGGCAGTCTGGTCCCAGTTGGAGCGGGCAGCAGGCGCAGGAGCGGGCAGCAGCCTCGGACCTCCCAAGGAGGAGGTCGGGGTCTGGAGGCAAGAGACGGTACAGCGGAGCAGTGGGGAGAGAGTGAAGCTAGACCGATAAAAAAAGGGATTAGGAATAAACCAAGATTCCCCTTTTTCGCATTGATGGGAAATTAGAGAGAAATCTATTCTGGATGCTGGGTTGTATTTTTTTGAAAAACAAGAAAATTCCTAACAAGCAGAGGGCAGGCCGTCCAAGGATCTATTAGCGCAAAGTCACGAATCATACTATACAGATATCTAGTGGTAAATGGTTTGTTTTGGAGTTTATTTTTTTGAGAGGAATCTAATCCTAGATTCTGAATATAATTAAAATCCCCTCCAATAATAATAGCTCCTTGTAGAGAAATTAGTAGTTGGGTTATGTTTTTTCAGTGCTAGAATTTCATAGTGTATAGGACCGTAATAGCTGATTAGGTGAAAAGTTTGCTCCCCCAGTTTCAAATTTGCCATCACCCATCTAGCAAGGGGATCACTCATTATCTGAAGAGCTTCTCCTGATAGTAACAGGTAATAAGAATTGCGACCCCCTGACAGCGGCATCTCCTGAGGCCAAAAAATCTGTTTTATAAATTTAGGCCATTTGGGTACAGATATACTTTTTTGAAATGCATCTCTTGAAGTAGAATCACATGAGGTTGGTTGCCCATTAACCATTGAAGTATGGCTCTAAATTTGGTTGGGTTATTGCCCCCATTTACATTACATGGTACAATACAATACAATACAAAGCATCTGTTGCTCAACTGGACCAGTTATTGTTTCCTGGCTCTTGATCTTATTGTAGATTCCTTTACTTCCACCCTTACAGGTAAAAAAATATCCTTAATTAGGTTTGTGATTGTTTTTTTTTTAAATTCTTGCTTCCCTCCACCCACCCTAAGGTGTCCCCCTCCCTTTGGTCTCCCTTCAAACTTGGTCTTGCCCGCCATAGACCCTTGCCTCCCCCTGTGCCCTGGATCTATCTCTCCCCCCAGTGTCCCCCCTTACCCTTACTATTGTACCTTGACAGGGTACTAAGAGCATCCCCCCACCTCCGGAGGAGATGACAGCAAATACAACTAATATAAAGTCGAAGGATAGAAATATCGTCAAAATTAATAGGGCGTATATGGCATACATGACGTGTTAAAACCGTACCTTTAGTATACAAAATTTTCTCCTACATTTCTATTACATCTAGATCTGCACTTTTTATTAACCTGGATTCTACTTGCTATTTCCTCTTTCGCCCCCCTCCTTAATCGAGAGAAGCAGTTCACAAGCTCGTTCAACGGACATGAATATATACGATCTCCCTTTAAGCCAAAACTTTAAGCTTAGATTGTTGGATTATCCCAGTCGATGCATTATGGTGCTTGAAATCGTCAATCATGCCTACGAATTCTTCACGCCTTCGTGCTGTAAAAATTGACATATCCGAGTAAATCCTGAAAGAAAAGTTTTCGGGGGCGATGAACGATTTTTTTGGGAATGCCTGTGATAGAATCTGTTCTTTGATTCTGTAGTCCCCGAAGTTTACCAGAATTGTTCTTGGAAATGTAGGGTTCAATGGGATAGTTGCTGGTACACAATGAGCCCTATTGATAGTCAAGTCCCCTATATCTTTTGCACTTTCGGGCAGAACCACATTGCGTATCAATTCATTTATAAGCTGGACTGGCAATTTGCCCGCTTCTCAATCTTCAGGTATACCAGTGATTGTTAAATTGGTGCATCTGGCTAGATTTTCCATATCATTCAGTTTTAGTTACAAATCTTCAAATTCTGTTTAAAATTTGCTCAAATTGCTTCCATGATCATTGTGTTTTGTGTCAAGTGAGGATACCTTGAGCTCAGCCTGTGTCAAGCGAGTTAAGAGCTGGTGGAAGTTTTCATTGGGCTGTCCCAGTTATTCATTGGTTTTCTGGTGCAC
This sequence comes from Calotriton arnoldi, assembly GCA_963921515.1. Classification (NCBI taxonomy): domain Eukaryota; kingdom Metazoa; phylum Chordata; class Amphibia; order Caudata; family Salamandridae; genus Calotriton; species Calotriton arnoldi. Next base: position 212,851 of record CAWUFW010006715.1, read on the forward strand.
CAACTCCTGCGAGAGCTTCATATCACGTAGTTCGAGTAGGATCTGATTTAGTGTGGTTTCGATATTAGTGGTTGGCAAAGAGTGGACAATCATTTCTTTCGCTTCTCCCTCTGGTGGGGTTGGTTCTATTACATGTGCCAGTGTATGCTCGTTGGGTAGACCTTGTTCAGTTGCCACATCGTAGGTAGTGTCTCGAATGGGTATCGAATGTGGGGGGCCAGGTATTGGGAGATTAGGTTGGAACATCCCCTTTGACCCTCCCACAGAAAATAGAGGATATATTGATTTTTCTACTTTCTGTGGCGTGTCCTGTGGCTGTGGCTTTTCGTGGTGACCTGGAGGCGGTAGATCTGTATGCACTGTACTAGGATCAACTTCTGCCATGGGTGTTGCATCCATGAGAGATAGGTTGTCCTTATTAGTACTTTTGACAAGATCCATTTTGATCTTCCTAACCCATAGGGCTCTGAACCTGACTCTTATCAGGAGATGGGGATGGAGATAGAGATGAGGATGGAGAAGGAGTTGATTGATTAGAGGTATGAAATTCGGTACCTGCAATATTTTCTTTTTTTGATTGAGATTTCTTCCTCCTTGTGATGCCTTTTTTTTTGAAGCCGTGGGATCTCTCGATAAGCGCTTCATTGAATGCACATTGCACACGCTGCTAGTTCCTTGCTTTATTGCGACTTCGTCGTGGTTTATTGTGGCTGTTTTAGTTAGGGGAAGCACAGGAGTTAGTACAAGTCGGTCGCAAGCCGCATCCGCAATAGGAGGACCATCTCCAGAGCCAGCTCAACTCCCTCGTCTCTGGGGGTTGCCTAGAGCTCACCCTCTGAGCTGCTTAGCCCCCTACTGTCCATTTGTGGCTCTCGGCCCTGCACTCCTCTTCAACTCCTCTATATCTTCTTTATGTTACAGCAGAACCAGCTTGGCTGATCTTTATAGTGCTTATAGTGCTCTCTGACCCAAGCCACCCCCCCCTGAAGAGTCTGTCTCTTTTTTATACAGTTGTGCTGGTAGATTCTAATAATGTATGATTATGATATGAAAAGGTATAGACCCCTGGCTTTGAGTATAAGGATCTTAGAAAGAGGAGTGAAAATGGTTTTAATAAGTAGATTAAAGCCAGTCAATTGTCCCCTCTTAATCAAAGACTCACCGAAGCCTGGTGTCATTACTGAGCGTTGAGCCTTGAAAGAGGTTCCCCCTTTTCTCTCCTTGAATGCGTCTGCGTCTAGGTCTGTCTAGCTCCAGACGTCCCCCACTCAGAAGACAAAAAGCACTTAAGAAGCAAGTAAGAAAAACAGACCCTCTTTCATGATCACTATGTGTAGCTGGATTCTCTCCTCTCCTCCCCTTTTCTCTCCTTGGCTGCGTGCAAAATCCAGGCACCCCCACTCAGAAGATGAAAAACAAGTAGAAAAAGCAAATGCTCTCTCGCATTAGTCATGTTGATCCTTAACTGCCTCCACAGCAAGAGCGCCAGTAGTTATATAATCATTGTAATGGCCATGGTGCCCACACATCGATGAGACACTGGCCAGAAGATTAAAACCACTAGTGGTTAAATATGCGGACGCAAAAGCTATATATACAAGAATATTAATCATTATTTTAGTGCGACGCTGAAAGAGTAAAGTCAATCAACAAAAAACATCAAAAGCTCACTGAGCCAGGAGCGAGTGAATCGCTTCTCCTGGAACACCGAAGCAACTGAAAGCCGCCGGGTGAAGGAGACGCGTGGTACATAAAGGAATATGCAGCGTCCACGTGCACGTCTCAAGCGTGGATCACGAGGCAGTCATCAATTGCTATGAAAAACACACGGCAGCTTCAACCACTTAGGAAGCTGTCGTGCTCAGTGAAGGCGTAAACTTGTAACGCCTATGCCGGTGGTGCGACGTGTGGTTGCTGGAATATGTGGTTAAAGTGAAAGTGTATCCTTAGGATTACAGGCTGGTTGGCAGCTTGCTTTGAAATAAAATCAAGAGCAAAAACATAGGATAAAGGACTCACCAATTACAAAGTTGCTAAATGCGTAATTCCAATGCTCACCATTGTGTAATTGTATAGTTAAATACACGATAATCCAATTAGTGTTATTAGGATAATAGCTGACCACATGCTTAACATGTCTACAGCTGAAAAACCAATTGGTATAACAATGTGTGTCAACACCTGTATTGTACAAAACATATGTCAAAAGAAGTGTTAAAGGTATAGTCACACATTAGATTACGAGTGTACATTCTGCACCACTGTTGGCTGCATTCAAACTACGTTATTTACATATATATACATATATATACAAGCCATATACAGAAGATACAATTGGGCAATTATACCATTCAAATGGTTACATTCCCCTAAACCTTGGTTGCTCTATAATACCATATCAGGAGTGTCTATACCAGAGGGGCCTATAGTGTGGAAGAAAGAAATGGGCTCTAACTAGATGCGAACACTAAATACGTTTCTCCCAGTGCAGTGGACCCGACCTGAACTAGCTAGTAGTGAATCAACCCATATTCAGGAGGGAAGTTTGTCTGGAAATTTCCTCAGATTCGTTGAGCCCATTGTTCACTGTATCAAGTAAGTGAATCCACTTGCATTCTCTCAGGCTCATGGTGGCTGACAAGTCGCCACCTCTTGGATTGCGTAGTATCCATTCCAGGACCCACCACTGTATACTCTCGGCTGTGTGATTCCTTAGGCTAAAGTGATCAACCAGGGGAGCACCCTGCGTATTACAACGGACTCTGGAGCAATGTTGAAAGATCCTGGTTTTCACCTTCTGACGTGTTTGTCCCACATATAGTTTATCGCAGGGGCAAATGATGGCGTAGATCACATCAACTGAGTTACAATTAGTGTGGTGTTTTAGGGTGTACTTGCGATTAGAGTGTGTAAAGTCTTTTCTCTCAATCGTAAGTGCACATGCTTCACAGAAACCACACTTAATGACCAATCAAAGGAGGGAGTTGCAATTGGGATCTTAGATCGGGGGTAGAGGCTGTTTGAAGGTATGATTTCACCACAAAGTCCTTAATGTTTCTGCCCCTGTTGAAAGCAAAAAGTGGTTTACCTGACACATCTAACTCATCAGCAATAAGATCCCAGTGGTTGTTAATAATCTTTTTTATCTCATTGCTTCTGTTGTTGAACATAGCGACACACACTATTCTGTTCTCTGAGGTATCACAATTGGGTTTAACCTTTGCTTTCGAAAGGAGCAGAAACATTAAGGACTTTAGCATCATAGAACTAATTCATGGATTGTCACATGCTTTTGCCATTTTCTAAAGTGGTCTCCATCTTGTGCTCTGCTGTCACCAATCCATATTTTTCAATTGGTCCTAGTGTAGTGGTGTAGAATAATCAACCTTACACATATGCTGACCATTCGTTTACAACACCTACCAACCATTTTGAGGACATACATGTATTTATGTTTTGTAGCTATGGTATTATATATGTTGAATTGTCTTCTTGTATGGTGCATGCTGCTGTGCTGTGCTTATTGTCTCTCTGACCTGGAAGACATCAGAGTCCTGGCCACATCCCTTTGAGCAGACATCTGGCTGAATGAAGTGAGTAATCATCTCATGTTCTCAGTAAATCTGGGTGCCAACTGTACCACACAGGCAACTGTCTATCATGTGGTGGTGGCCCTATTGCATGTTACATGACATAGCTACAGTACATGCAGTGACTGTACAACAGTTACCATTGGTAAGTACTAGTCATACAGTGAAATGAGAGTGCAAACATCACTGGTGCCATCAGCATTAGTGCCTACACGTTGGCCAGTGTGCATTTGCCAGTTTATGGTTCATCTGCAAATGTATTTCAAAATCACTCATTCACTGACTGGTGACATGCATGAGGGGTGAGATGTAGAGCTGTGCGGATCCTATGTGAGTGTCTATGCTGATCCTTCCAAGGCAATCTGAGTATGCAATAACAAAGAGTGGTGTGATGTGCTTGCCCATTGGGACTCAGTGATCCCACATCCCCATGTCATAGATGTTCAGGGAAACCCAAAGCCTTCAAAGGTGTATTAGCTTGTGGATATACATACTATGACTGGAATCATCACCTGTACCAAGCAGGATTGGGGATGTTCATATGGCTATAGAGAGCGCTGTGCTGTGCGAATTCAGAATATCTATTTCCCAAATGTTAGGGCCTCAATGTATTCTGGGAACTTTATCAGCTAAGTGTGATACATAGATAAAATACATGAGTACAGCTTTCATTTGACTTTTCAGGTACTGGGCATATGATGTAATTTGCAGTGCAAAGTGTCATCGGTGTGCAATGAGGATTTGCATGTAACATGATGTCTGCCACAACAGTAAAGGATGGTACATAGGTGTACCACTTGACCTTCATGACATCCTGATGTGTCATGAGTAGTAGTTAGATTTGTTTCATTCTGGGCCTTGTGTGAGCATTATGTAAATCTCACACTTGGATCCATCCTACTTGGTTACATCTTTTTACAATGGTATACAACAAGTGCCAAAATATGCAAGTTGATCAACTATCCTAGTATGGACATGAGAATGGAGTGTAGAGTATTCCATAAATGCATTTAGGCCTGCCTGTGCTTATGACATGAGTGGACCCAACTGTTTGCAGGTCATGTAGCATGCATGCATGTGCTCATGCTCAATGAGTAGCCTGTGGAGTGAACCATGAAGATGGTATGATATGTGGACTTCTTCAATGTTTTCCGGTCATTTGTGATGGTCAGGTGTAGAAATGCAGTTGCAATAAACCAGAGCACAAGCAGAGGAGAAGGAGCCCACGTCAGTGGGCACACAGCTGGTCACGGAGGTTCCAGACGTGATACGTTAGACACACATGGACCCAGTGACCAGGAGGGTGCAAGAGGGTGCCCCAGAGGACATTAGCCAAAGCTCTTCATCATCTGAGTCATCTTCCGGTGGACACTCCCAAGTGGTGGCAGACTCAACAGGATCAGTTCCACCTTCATCCTTGCCCGTCACCCCCAGTTCCATCGCCACCCTCCCTGTTGTCCACCCACAAGTTGGCCGTTCCAGCTCCCCTAAGAAGGGAGGGGTCTCCTTCACTCCAGGCAATTCAGCCCCTGCCCCTGTTAGCCCCACTGTCCTGAGTGAGGAGGCTATTGACCTCCTGAGGAGCATCTCTGTGGGTCAGACTGCAGTGCTGAATGCCATCCAGGTGCAAGGCAACAAGCTGACCAAGGTGGTTGCCTACATGGAAGGCATTCACACTGCCATGTCTGGCATGCAGAGAACATTTCAGGCTCTAGCCTCCTCCCTCATGGCAGCCCTCCACCCATCCCAACCTTCCACCCCCCTCCTGCCCCTTCCCCATCCACATTTCCTATTCCCTTTCCTAGCCCAAGCACATGCACACCTAAGCAGGTGCACACTTCAACAGACACAAGCACCCCACACAAACGTAAGACTTTAAAATAACTCAAACATACATGCACACAGCAGACACTAACCCCCCTCACCACCCCTACAGCCCCAGCATTCCCCAGGCACCACAGAAACACATACAGAGCCCTCCACAGACACACCCATACCCGGAGACACCACACTACCACCCACAGACCCCTCCACAACACCAAGCATTCACACAGACACTGCACTAACAGTCACAGAACCCTCCACAACACCATATCCCCAGACACTGCACCAACAGCCACAGAGCCCTCCACAACACTCATATACCCAGACACTGCACCAACAGCCACAGAGCCCTCCACAACACTGATATCCCCTGACACTGCACCAACAGCCACAGAACCCTCCACAACACCCAAATCCCCAGACACCGCACCAACAGCCACAGAGTCCTCCACAACACCCATATCCCCAGATACCAGACCAACAGCTACAGACCCCACCACAACTCCCAGCACATCCACAACACTCTCACCCAAAAAACAAACGCTCAGAGTCATCCACACAACAGACACCAACACAACACACAGTGCAGACAACAGACCCATCTCACACATCCACTCCCTCCTCCTCCCAATCTTAACTCCATTCCAAACACCCTACCCTTTTTCCCCGTGAATCTCTCTTGTTTGCCCTTGCCCTTAACCATCTGAAACCTGCCCCCCAAAGTCCCAAAAACCCCTCCCAAAGACAAACCCATCAATTCCACTTCCCACTCCACCCCTGAAAAACAGCCTCCCCACCCACCTGTACCCAGCCCAAAAAAGAAGAAAACCTCCTAAACCTAAGCCCAGCCCCAAAGACCCAAAACCCCAAAGGACAAATGCTCCCTAAGCCTCTGCCCCACCCCCTATCCAAATACCATCTTCGAGGTGCCTGCTATGCCCAATGTATGCCCCTTTGTGAGGAGGTTCCCTGGCAGTGTCAGTAATGGCAAGTTTGTTGGCACAGCATTGTGTTGTGGCATATGGACTATGAATGGACTGGCCATTGGCTTTTGTTTCTTTTTTGGATTGGTTTAAATCCATTCATTAAAAATTATCACAGTTTGGAAGACATTAGTCCTGCCATTACTTTTGTATGTATTTGATGTTATTGTTTAGTTAGTGATGTGTGAGTTCAGTTGTGTTTGTTTGATCCCTGATTGCTGATCCAGCTGAAGTGGTTAGTATGATGTGCCCTTGGAGCCAGTGCATGCTGGAGTTAAACGGGACAAGGGGAAATGTTGGATGAATGCCTATGTGGGATGACATTCAAATGGGGCAGACATTGCATTGGTTAACATGTTATGTGGTAGGTATTTCAGCTTGGCCTGGCCACTGTCAACGTCATTTAGGTTGCACTTTTCCCTATGATGTAGGTTGGATATGTGTTTGATGTGTTGAAGTTAGATATTTGTGTATCCACACATGGAGGGTGTCAACTTCCCATACCTTTGTGGAGTTCTGAATGGACATGTGTCCATTTTGCAGTGTATACCTTACAGCTACTTCTTCTACATGTGTGCCACATGCTGTTAGTGCTGTGTTTGCCTTCATAAGTTGCACTTACCCATTGCCTAGACATGCATGGCACTTGTTTATGCTATTGGTTGTCCCTCATATATTTCAGTTTCCAGGTCCAGTGCACATGGAGTATGTCAGGCATGTGCAAAATGTACCGTGCCCCAGCCTTTCAGTGTTCCTCCTGATAGAGGCATTGCTATCCTGCAGAGAGTCTTTCCATTGTGCCCTTAGAATGTTCTCACACGGATTCTATGTAATCGCATTGACTGACATTGCTTTTTCATGTGGGTGATGTGTGAGAGTCCAATACAGAGTTGTAGCAGAGAAGGTGTGTTTAACCTTATTGACACATCCATACAGGTATATCTTTGACATCAAACCAGGACCTGCGATGTGTGCAATTTGAGTGTGTCACATTCACTATAGCATCTTGGTTATAGTTGGAGGGGCAAGGCCTCATGGTAGTTGTAGTCACTTCAATGTCACTTTAGCAACACTTGAGTAATTGTAACCTGCGTGACAAGTGAACTTCAGTAGTAACATGGCAGATAAGTGAGAAAGGGCAAAAGTTATGTGTGACAGAGTTTAATAGGTGTGATATTGTTGAGGTGGTGATGTTGTGGAACACAAAATAATGCACACATATCACTGTATATAATTTGCAAACACATGGCCATTTGTGTACAGTGTGCCTGTGCAGTACCAATGTTTTAGCCTAGGAGGACATCCTACTGATGTATTTTTCATGATTCATAAAAAACAGTCCCAGGCAGGGTCCCTGTATATGTGTAAATTACTAAGGGACCCCAACTCCCTTGCCTGGTCCATGGCGGTGCATCGTTTTGCAAAGGAGTCAATGGCAACAAGTAGTTGTATGACTTACCTCTGATTTCGTCCGTAACGGAATAGGTTTTGAAGGTGGTCGAGGAGGTAGAGCAGCCTCAGGACGTGTCCAATGGGCTCCATGACAGTAGAAGACGAGTAGAGGTGAGTAGAGGTGAGTTTAGTCCTTATATCCCTCCCTTTCCGCCGTCTCAGATGTGGTGGTGTGACCACCACGGTCACGCCGGCTGTAAAGCAACTCGTAATTGGGCGGACGTTTTCACTGGTGGTCTGAGCCTCCCACAACCTCATAAGCCCACTTCACGGCAGCCGCACTCGGAGTTAGCTGGTGGTCTTTGGAAAGCCAATCCGCCCAAGTTGTAATACGGCGGACCGACCACCAGGCTCACCGTGGTTGGACCGCCAGCGTGGCAGTCCACAGACCACCAAAATCGGAATCAGGCCCAAAGTGTCTTTGATTGCAGCTGTAGGAAGCTCTCACAGCCCTGAAGGACCTTTCTGCAAAACCATTCCAACAACAACTGTGAATTCCACATGTGACAATGCCCTCAAGACACAATTCAACACACCTCAACATCACCAACTCATCTGTTGCCTCACCCAAGGAATCATTCAAAACTCCCTCTCAATTGGACAAATTCTGACCCTCAACAAGAAATCTAACTTGGATCCCCATGAAATTACCATCTTCTTGAGTGAGATCTTTGGAAAAGCAGGCACTACTTCATGCTGTACAAAAGAAACAACACCCTGGGCCTGGGACCAAACCCAATAAAGCATAAACACAGTCACCATTCAAGTAGTCAATTAGGTAGTGCAAATCACTGACAACAGCAACCTGTGTCTCCCGTTCTAGTTGTTCTCTCTATAACATTGAAAATCATCTATCATAAAACCCAACTCAACATCTCTTCTCAAGAACTGGCTTCAATGGCACTTTTTTTCAGTTGTACTCATCATACCTTAAAAGCACATTCCAGCTCAAGATGAGCACCTCCAGATACTAAATGTTCCCTGTGACTTGCAAAATACCCCAGGGGCCCTAACTCCAGTAATCTTCAACCTCTTCTTGGAATCCCTGGAAGCCATTCTGCTGAAAAAATCATCAGTAATTGAACAGAGCTCAACTCTGAGAATCACTTCGAGAAATTATATCATCCAGAAAAGATTGCCTCACTTTCATTCAGACATGACTGTCTAAATGTTTTTGAAGTCCAACCCCCTGAAGACAGAGCTCCCTCTAATCATGAACAACAAAGAGAAACATGTGCATGAATGTCTTTTAGACATGAAGCTTGATGCCTTGACCACACAGCTGTTCACCTACACCAGTCCATAAGATTCCACATTGTCACCACCTTAAGTTTCATTATTGCACATCTCCAAAAAAAACATAAACTATATGGCACCATCTCATCGAGCTCCATAGGGCGAAAATTAAACAGTCATAAAATCACTGGTCCTATCTGACCTCGATACAGCCAGCTCCTGGTATGCCAGTTTTCCACTGAAGAGTCCCTTTCGTGCTGCTACTCAACTGATCACCACCTTCACAACACACACTTACAGAATGCCATCCACCCTCAAAGAACTCTTTTCCAGTCTGCGCCACCCTCAGAGTCTGTTCTGCCACCTACACAGTGGTAACTTTAGCAAGCAAGATTGTAGTAGTAGCAGGCAGGGGATGAAAAGACACCAAGCCTTCTCTTGCTGCTCTCTAAGGACTGGAACTACTCCCCACTTAGATCTGGCAGTATCGCTCCCTACTGCTCTTTCTGATGGAACTGAAGATCCTCTTCTTCAAACAGCACCTCATCCATGCTGAACCATCCAGGTGATGGACCCTAGTTGGTAATCCCCTTATCCCCATTTTCTCCTAGTATCCTCTCAATTATATCACTTTTCTGGACTCCTACTAAACATAAGATACCCAATGCATTTGTGTCATTAATGGTGGGATGTGTAATTTACAGTCAACATTGCTACATTAGAATGGTAAATGTTGAACAGAACAAACCCTTCGATCCATCCAGTCTTAACAGAGCCTTTGGTGCCTGACCCTCGTGGTTTCACCTGCTGGCAATGCAGGCCCTGCAACGTCAGCGACACGGGAGCGAGGAGGCGGGACAACTATGCAGGGGGCCCCAACACTTCTTGGGCCCCCATTCAGCCCAAAACCAATGAATAGGTGTGTGATATGGAAGACTAAGTGCTGCCCCATCACACTCTTGCCATCTGAAGGCGACTGTTGCAGTTCCTAAGATGTGTGATAGAAATTACTTTTGATAGCACCACTCAAGTAGATTTTATCGAAATTTCTTCTATTTTGAGGTGTTGTTACATCGACTTTAGTTGCTTTGCACTTTTCCCGTCGTTATGATTCTGCCTATTTATATCGAAATAAAAGGCCGGTTTGAAGCGATCAAACATATTAAGGCACGAAGCCTTTTACCCCGCAGTGCTATTTTCATTTTAATAACCAGTGCAGTCCTTTTCTTGCCCCCGTGATTCTTCTCTTCCCCCAATAGCCCTAAAACATTACTGCAATTTCCCGAGCCTCACGGAAGTGTGTGTCCCTCTAAGAAGCTCAGCTGGAGAAAACACGAAATCGAGCGATATTGTTAGCAGTGAAAAAAAAATCTTTTCTCGTTCTGGGGCAGCATTTTCATTTTCCTCTTTGCTGCCATAATATCGCATTCTGTGACCGCTCATTGTAAAAGGGCAGAGCTCGCTTATTAAGGGCCGCGTTCAGCAGCACTTCACATTAAACATCCATTTGCCTGCACAAATATATCACGGAAGGCTTGGATCTGTCTGTGAAAAGGGCACATTAGGTTTGAGCATTGTACGCCTGCGAATTTAGCAAGGTGGTAACATGTCTGTGCTGCATTGCACAAGACAAATGACTTCCATTACTTTGTTTCCATAGCAGTTGTTTTGTGCGATTTTCTACATTTAAGCGTTTGGATACTTTGTCTTTTAGTTTCACTTGCACTGTTTAGGTCTGGCCTTGGAGACAGCTTTAGCGCCTCGCCTATTGTTTTCCCCCCAAAATATTATACAAAAAACAAATACACAGATAGGCTTTTGGTCAGCAGGCTTCATCCACTGGTTTGATGAACTCTCATTCACATTTTGCTAATGCCCACCACAGCATACTTACTGCATGGGGCAAAGTGTCAGCCTACTTTGCCTATTGGCTCCCATCACTTCGAGTGACTGCACCAAAGCCTGTGTATATTGTTCACACCCACCAAAAAATAGTTTTTTTCTCTTCAGTTGTACATCTGGTTACAAGTGTGCTTTTTTATTCATTTTTATATTAACTTTAAATACCTGCTATTTATTTTGCCTGAACTCGTTTACAAAGTTTATATTATACAGCAGTGCTTCCCAAACGTTTTAGAACCGTGACCCAATTTGTAGAAGAACAAATTTTACGTCAAGTGGTAGCGCATTGTCATTTACAGACAGCACATTTTCCATTGAAATGGCCACTAAATTTGCACAGACATACAGATTTACTGATAAAACTGTATAGCACACAAATGATAACATGTGGCAATCGGGTTTCTGTGAATATTTATCATTTGTGCATCACCAAGGAAAGTGACTTGATTTGTTTTGAGCATATTAAAATCTCTGTTTCCAACACCCTTCAGAATTACAAAAAGAAATGCTTTATTTTTGCTATCCTACCTGCTAAATACATACAGTTCGTTTACAGTTATTTACATTTTGTGTGTTACAAAAAAAAAACATTCTACTGCCTATCCTTTCTTTCACACTCTCTGTAATCCAGCAAAATTGGCACATAACTCACTTCAATAATTCCTGTCACTTTGCAATCAAAAATAGAAAGGTAAACACCAATCCCTATGTTAAAAGAATAAGCAGCAATTTGTCACAATACATAGCCTGCCATTTGACCTCTGTTTTTCAAGTACCTGCAAGTGTGACAAGATAAACACAGAATTTAAAGGCATCTTTTTTTTAATTGCTTTGCCTTTCCCGACCCACCAAAAATTGGCTCGGTATCTACCTGTGGGTCACGACACACAAATTGGGAAACATTGTTACAAAGTGTATAAGTGACTTTTTAACATTATAGTTGCTTGTGATTTGAGTGTTTTGGTTACACTGCAAATTATTCTTGTAACCATTAAATGCACGGCTCAACTAAAAGGCTTGTTGTTTAAAATACATTGCTGCTAAAATTGCTGCATGAGAGAATGCATTTTAAATGTAATTTTGTTTTGCAAGAAGAAGGCAACCACATTTAGGTGGTGGAATATTTTCTTTTATTCTACTATTTTTGTGTCATATGCTTGCAATAAAATACTTTTTAGAAATTAGCATTGAACTAGCTTGCTGGTGCGAAACGTATTGGCTTTGCCAATGGTTGTTTTGTTTTACCAACTCTCTTTCCTCGAGCGTTATCTTATTACAGCGTTGCACGTTAAGTGAAATTCATAAGATAGTACATGTGGTTATGGGAAATGTTTTCGACTTGGAAAAAAAATGCAAAGTCTAAATATAAAGTCTAAATCAGCATATTATTTTATTCCTTTGTAGATTTGTGTCTGTAACGGAGTGTAGGGAATCTACGTAGTTGGTTGTGGGAGAGAGAGGACACACTTTGATGCTATGCATGAAGAACTCACTCATAATAAAGTCAAGATGGGTCACAGGGCTATACAAATCTTTATCGACATTTTACCCAAAGAGTTGCCTTTTGGAACCCGGCCAAATATTAAATATACCCTTCAGAGATAAGTAACTGTTGAATTTGAAGCGAATGATAAAACTATCAAGCAAAGGATTAAGGGCAGACTATGGTTTGAAAGATGACCTGGCAAGCCTGTAGTGTGTTGGAGGGAACATGTCCGCAGCACTGATTTGGCGTTTGCTTCCCCAATGACAGATTGTTGTCGTGTACTTGGAGGCTTCCACAAGTAGGCTGAGAACTGCTGTAGGTAGCAAAGTTTTATGCAACTGTGCCCTTACTGCATGACACTCCCTACCTTTGACTTTATACTCCTGAAGCTGGCCCATATTGCCTCTCCATGACTCTGATGATATTGACACCTCCGTATGCATGACTCGTACACCTCTTCCCTCTCCACTCGCAGTCATTTACCACAATAGTCTAAAGCCCTCCTTTAGCACAGCCTCCAACTTAGCGTGTGAAGCACTGTCAATTAGTGTAAGGATCTCTTCCCATGACACTTTTAAAACCATTCTCATCTACCGTCCACCTGGTCCCAGGGGTATATTTCTGTATTCCATTGATACTCTCCTGGAGGAGGGGCTGTGTGCCTCCTCTTTTACTATGATGGGGGACTTCAATTTTCATTTGGAGGATCCTTTGGACTCGGATAATATGAGGTTGAAGGAGATTATGAATGGAGGGGGCCTAGAGCAGAGGGTAACCAGTCCTACGCATGCAGCCGGACATACCTTAGATGGAATTTTCTCCAACCATTCTAGTCTTTCTATCATTGAGGTATTACCACTTACTTGGACGGATCATGCTGCGATTATTTTTACGTTATTAAAGACTCCTCACTCCCAACATAAACTAAAACCTAAAGACAAGATAGCCGTACGGTCTTGGAAAAACGTAGATAGCCTTGAACTAGAGAAGATCTTAGTTGCAACCGCCCCGATTCTCCCAGTTGAAGTGGAGGAGGCTACAGCCGCTTATTCGGGATGGATTGAGGCTGCATGTAACATCTTAGCACCGGTTAAACTACACATTCCCAAGCGAGCTCGTCCCTCTGCCCCCTGGTTTTCGGACAATCCTCAAAAACACAAAACGGACTGCAAAAGGCTTGAACGGGCATGGAGAAAGGGGTATAAAATTAACAACAAGGAGGCTTATAGAGCAAGCCTCGCAAACTATAAAACATTACTTATGGAAACAAAAAAACTATACTTTGCAAAGCAGATCAATGAGGCCAAATTCTCATCAAGAGAATTGTTCAAAACTATTACTAAATTGACGAATCCTGTTAGACCCCTAACACCTAGCAGTTCTGTCCTTTGTGAATCACCATCTCTCTTTAGAAATAAGGTGGAAGCCATCTTTTCCTCCTTTACGCAACAGCAAAGAGGGGAGGTGGAGGTCTTAGTTAGGCCAGGACCAATTGTCATAAACTCTGTACCTCTGTTAGAGGGCTTCACACCGCTCAAGACGCAAGATTTAGTTAATCTCCTAAAGGCATCTCGATCCGGATCGCCCGTGGACCCGTGTCCAGTGTCAGTTATTAAAAGTGTCCCTGAGGCCATTGCCCCCATCCTTACTCCTTTGTTTAATACCATCTTTAACGCTGGCCACTTTCCTAGGTCCTAGAAGTTAGCCTCAATACTTCCGCTTATAAAAAAAACGAAATTGGACCCTTTGGATCCTAACAGCTATAGTCCTATCTCGTGCCTCCCATTACCGGCTAAAATGATCGAGAGGGTTATGAATGTACAACTCAGCACGTTTATTCAGCTCAATAATGTGCTAGATCCCACACAATTTGGCTTTCGTGCTGAACACAGCACAGAGCTTGCCTTGATCAAAGCTACGGAGGAGGTGCGAGAGGCAATGGACCAAGGTGGCACAGCAATTCTGATTATGCTAGATTTGTCAGCAGCCTTTGATACGGTCCACCATGAAGTTATGATGGACCGGTTATTGGCGGCAGGGGTGCAGGGTAAAGCCTGGACCCTCCTGAAATCTTTTCTGGCTGACAGAATTCAGACTGTGGACTTGGGTAGACACAGGTCTAAGCCGTTTTCCTTTCCTTGCGGGGTTCCGCAGGGCTCCTCGCTCAGTCCCACACTTTTTAATATCTATGTGGGCCCGCTGGCAGCACTAATAAGATCTTATGGGCTCCAGCTTACATCTTATGCGGACGATACACAAATTGTGTTGTCCTTACAGCGTGGCAAGGAACTCGAAACTGGCCTAAAATGCCGCGAATGCATGAAAGCTATTGCCGGCTGAATGTCCTCAAATTGCCTAAAACCTAATGCAGGCAAGACGGAGGTCATCATTTTCGGCAATAACCCCAACATCTGGACCCCTGATTGGTGGCCTGAAGAAATGGGAATCCCCCCGGCCCCCACTAGGAAAGCTTAGAACTTAGGGGTGATTATGGACAGTAAACTAACTTTTGGAGACCAGGTTAGTGGAGGTGTTTCAATAAGCTTCTATCTCCTCAGAGTTTTGAGGAAAATAACATTCTTTTTACCGGAGGAAAGCTTTAGGACGGCAGTTACAGCGCTCATCTTGTCCCGGCTGGATTATTGTAATAGTCTGTATGCGAACCTTCATAAGAAACATCTAAATAGACTCCAGCTGGTGCAAAATGCGGCAGCCAGGCTGATTACTAGCACGCCCAGATTTGTTTCTGTTAGGAAGGAACTCAAGCAGCTTCACTGGCTACCAGTGAAACAGCGTGCTCAATTTAAAGTACTTTGCACGGTGTTTAAATCACTGATGGGCAGGGGCCCTGACTATTTGAGGAAACGTCTTCAATGGTATGTCCCGGGGAGAACATTGCGATCCGCAGAGGCAAAACAAGTGGTCGTCCCTCGAGTTAAAAAAGCCACCTGGGGCGGATGAAGTTTCGGTGTTGGTGCTGCTAAAGCATGGAACAATCTGCCATTACATCTCAGGAATAACACTGAGCTCCTATCCTTTAGGAGGGGACTCAAAACTTGGCTGTTTTCCCAAACAGCCTTTTGAGCTATAGTTTTTTAGTATACAGTCAGGCATCGGCCAGCGCCAGGACACCTTTGGGTAGAAGTGCGCTTTAGAAGCTTATTAACATAACATAACATAACACATGTGATGCAATCTCATATTGCCCCTCCTTCCTATCACTTCACCCCCTTTACCTCTCCATTCTCCCTGTCTCCTTGCCTGTGACTCCTCACTTTTTCAAGCTACTCCATTCCCCCAGACTATGTGGGTCTTGGAAAGGTATACCCAAGGATAGGATATCTTTACAGGACCACATTTGAAATGGCTCTGATGCCCTAGGATTTTCAGTTTCAGGCCATAATTTTTCACATAGTGGTTTCTCAAAGAAAAAAAGCTTTCAGAAATGGAGTATGAGTACTAGAGAATCAAGCTAGTGATACAATACCAACACTACCTTAATATAATTAAAACTCTTTGGCTGTTATGTGGCCATTCACCGCTTACACTGCCATCCACAAATAATAACACAAAATAACCTTTCAGAATGAGAAATTAAACTTATGGCATGTAGTTTCATTCCATAGATGGTGAACCTTCAGTCAGAAAATAGACATGCTTTCAATAAAGCATCAACAAAGCCGATTGTTTGTCTTTTGTAGCATGAACAGTTTTTATCAAATATCCCTTATTCACACAACAACTCCAAGAGATGTCTATTTTTTTTAATCAATTCTTATATAAAAGCATTGAGCAGACTGTTAAATATAATTAATTAAAATTTCTGATTGGCCATTACGAACCTTCCCATAATCTGGAAAGACCACCTCCCCATCTCCTTCTTTGTGGACTTCCTTTTGAGAACAACTACTAAAGCAACAGTAACCACTTACAGTGACCACCTTCCTGCAGACAGTGGTACAAATTCAACCTTTCAAAACTCTACTTCCATCTCTTTTGCAACCAAACAACACAAGCAAAATAGCCCTTCAACTGACTTTCTGAAGGGTTCAAAACAATGATACCCTTCATGATGTCTGCATGTCTTAACCACAGACTAAGGGCCTCATAGCTCAATGAAAAGATGAAGAAACTAAAGTAAAAACCAGGGTACTATGTCAAGGCAAACATCATAAAAGCAATTAACAAAACACACCTACAGTACCATAATAGGACGTACAAATCGTCCATGTAAAAAGCAAAAAGCACTGCTAAGATATTCCTGAAGTTCAGTTATTTTCCCTTCTATTTAGTGCTTGTTTCAGTCTGCAGCAAGTCCTCATCAAGTATTATTATATATCCTCTTGAAACAATGCAGATGACACACAGCCTGGAAGATAGAGAACCTACAGGAACTTGACACCTCAGCACTAGATCAGAAAATATCTGAAAATGAACCCTGTTGCACATTTGCCATTTCTGCATGGTCACCACAGAATGTTTGGCTTTTTCTGGATCTTATTTTTGCTGGACTTACAACTCTGAGCACTGTTACTCCTACTAGGAGTAAAGTGCCTGTGCTTCCAATTTAAACATGGTGAATGAATGAATGAATGAGGGGATTTGAATGTATGAACAAGGGGATTTCTAAAGCGCAACAGTTACTGCAACAGTGTCCCGGAGCTATGGCAGGTGGCTAATAGAACTATCCCACACCCTACAGCTTAAACATCCTATTGAACAGGTATTTGGGTCCCGGCATGTGCCACCATCAGTACTATGAACCTAATCATCTTTTTAACTGGTAGCCAGTGCAGTTGATTACGGTAGTGGGAGATGGTGGCATGCTAGAGAAGTTTAAACAAAAGGCTAATTGCCATATTCTAGACCATTTGCCGTCGATGGATTAGATAATCTGGGGCCCCTTGCGCCGAATGTTTGAGTAGTCTGGAAAGG
Organism: Calotriton arnoldi; assembly: GCA_963921515.1. Taxonomy (NCBI): domain Eukaryota; kingdom Metazoa; phylum Chordata; class Amphibia; order Caudata; family Salamandridae; genus Calotriton; species Calotriton arnoldi. The sequence continues at coordinate 230,259 of CAWUFW010006715.1, forward strand.
ATCAAGGCCTGCACTACTGTATTTTGGGCTTCCCTAGGCAGGAGCTTCAGACATTTTTTCACCATCCTCAATATCCAACAGGGGTTTTGACCACCGTGAGATCTGGGATTTGAAGAATAATTGAGTGTCAACGAGCACCCCTAGATTCTTAGCTACCTTTTTGGGCGGGGGCTGTGAGGTGCAACTCGCCGGCCATGCCCCTAACTAGCCAGGCAGCGGGTTGACACCAAGCAACAAGGCCTCCGTTTTCTCCTGGTTGCATTGGAGCAAGTTGAACTTGAGCCATCCCATTACAGCAACTATGCAGGCTGAAAATTTTGACCTAGAGTATTATTGTCATAAGTTAGCAGTAGCTACGTGTCATCTGCATATGACATCAGTTGGCTATCGAATGATTCAATAAGGTATGCCAGTGGAGTCATGTAGACATTAAATCAATGAATTAATCAGTACATGTAGAGCGCAGCTTATCACCTGCAAGTGTATCCAGGTGCTTTGGTTGCTGTCGAAGAGCCAGGTCATGAGTCTCTTCCTGAAGTCCGTCAGCAAGGGAGATCTTCGGAAGTGGAGAGGGTGGGCATTCCAGGACTTGATAGTGAGGTGGGAGAAGGAGTAGCCACAGCTGTAACTGCGGCGGATGCGGATGCATGGTGGTGGGAGGCAGAGCATAGGTTTCTAGATGGTTGGTGGAAGTTCAAAAGGTGGGTCATGTATGCTTCCTTGGTCATGGAGGGCTTTGTAGGTGTGTGTCAGTAGTTTGAATTGGCATCTTTTCTGGACGGAGAGCCAGTGGAGGTCCCTCAGGTGCTGGGTGATGTGGGTCCATTTGGGCAGGTTGAGGATCAGTCTGGCTGCTGAATTCTGTATCGTCAGGAGCCTCCTCATAAGTTCAGTGGTGGTACCGGCGTACAGTGCATTGCTGTGGTCCAGACCGTTGATGATAAGGGCTTGCGTGGCTGTTTTCCTTGTGATTATGGGGAGCCATTTGAAGATTCTTTGGAGAATGCGGAGAGCGTGGAAGCAGGCAGAGGAAACTGTGTTAATCTGTCATTTCATGGTGAGTTTGCTGTAGAGGATAATGCCAAGGTTTTGGGTGTGATCTTTTGGTGTTAGGATGGGTCCGAGTTCAGTGGGCCACAAGTTGTCGTTCCAGAGTGAGGAGTGGTTGCCAAATATCAGCACTTCGGTTTTTTCTGTGTTGAGCGTCAGACAGTTGTCCTTCTTCCAAGCTGTGACTTTCTTCACACATTTGTGGAATTTGGTCTTAGTGGTGGTGGGGTCTGCTGAGAGTGAGTGGATGAGCTGGGTGTCATCAGCATAGGATATGATGTTGATGTTGTGGGTTCTGACGATGTCAGCTAGATGTGTCATGTAGGTGTTCAAGAGGGTGGGGCTCAGGGATGAGCCTTGAGGGATACCGCAGATGGTGCTCTGGGTTTCGAGGTGAAAGGTGGCGGATTCTGTGTGTGTGTCTCAAGAGGAATGATGCAATCTATCTGAGTGATTGCCCCTTTATTCCAATTTGGTGTAGTCTCTTGATGAGTATGTGGTGGGAAGCAGTGTCGAAGGCTGCGGACAGGTCGAGAAGGATCAGGGCGGCTGATTGTCCTCTGTCAAGTAATGTGCGGATGTCATCAGTGGCGGCAATCAGGGTGGTCTTGGTGCTGTATTTGGCTCAGAAACTGGTTTGGGAGGCGTCTTGCAGGTTGTTTCTCTCCAGGTGTTTGGTGAGCTGATGGTTGATGGCCTTCTCCAGGACTTTGGTGGGAAACGGGAACAGTGAGATGGGGCAGTAGCTCTGGAGTTTGCTGGGGTCTATGGAATGTTTCTTGAGAAGGGGGTCTGTGGTGAGAAGTTCTAAAGCGGTGAGATGCTGGTTGGGGTAGGCTTCTGTTGAAGTGAGGAGGCTGAGGAGGTCAGTGGGTTGGGGCTCGAAGTTCCTGTAGATGGTGGATATCTTGTTGTGGAAGTGATTAGCTAGAGTAGCACAGAGTTTCTTTGAGGAAGGGATAGTGTTCTCGGTGGCTGTTGGGCAGGAGAACTCTCTGAGGATGGTGAAGAGGTCCTTGGTGTGGTTGGAGCTATCCTCAAAACAGTCTGCCAGGGTATCATTTTTCACGTCTTTGAGTTGGTGGTGGTATGTGTGAAGGGCTTACTTGAAGGTGGGTCAGTCTGTATCGTCTCTGCTGGTGCGCCATCTTCTCTCCAGCGGTTTACAGTTGTGTTTCATTGGGCTGAGTTCCGGTGTTTACCAGCTGGCTTGTTTGGTGGATCTGCGGGTTTTGTTTGGTTTGATGGGGGCAACTCAGTTGGCCGCGTGGGTGATCCAGCTGTTGAAGTTTTCGACTGCCTGTTTCAGGTTTGTTGCAGTGTCAGGTTAGGTGCTGCTGAGGGCGTCCGTCCATTGTTCCTCGTTAACAAGTGTTGGTCACAGGACCAAGCCCTGAGGCACTCCACACTTAAGGATCTTCACCCCCGAATAGAACGGCTTCAGGTACACAGCCTGTTCTCTATGCTTCAAATGCAAACTCAACCAGCCTAGAGCAGACTCCTCCACGTCAATAGCTGCCAGGCAGTAACAGGATCTCATGTGAGATTGTGTCAAACGCCGTGGAGAGGTCAAATAAAATCAGGATGGCGTTTTGACCGGCATCCAGTGCAAATTTAATGGAGTCTGTTATTACCATGAGCGCTGTCTCCAAGCTGTGGAGAGCACTGATGCCACACTGTGAGAGGTGGAGGAGATTGAAGGTGTTCAGGTAAATCGACAGTTGGGTATTTGCAATCTTCTCAATGATCTTACAGACGCCGGGAGCAGAGAGATGGGTCTAAAGTTAGCAAGGATTTCTGCATCTGCATTTTTGAGGAGGGGGATGACATTTGCCTTTTTTCAGGAGGCGGGTACTATCCTGGGATAGAGGTGGCAAAGAGATCCCGGTAGAATGGACTTAGGTTTTCTCCTAATTCCTTACAACATGAGGAGGAAAGGGGATCCAGGGGGGAGCCTGATTTGCACTTGTTGAAAAACCCTATTAGTTCAGATTCATTTGGAGGCTTGAGCTGTAACTACGTGCCCTGAACCATGGGCATTCTTATAATTTGAGCATCACTAGAGAGCTCACTATCCCTCATTTCTAGGAGATTGTTCTGGATCTTTAGGATTTTGTCTTCAAAAAAAGTACTCAACTTAGTACATAGGCAGGCCTTCATCTCAAGAGAGGGTGCCGTAATTTTTGGGTCTGTAAAGTCTGTCACAATTTTTAAAATGTATTTTACGTTATTGTTAGCTTCAACAATTTGGTTAGAATAGAAAATTTGGGGGCATATTATCAAGGGCTCTATCGCCGCTTTAGCGGGACTTTTTCCCGCTAAAGCGGCGATAATTCTAACGCCCTATTAGCAAGCTGTTGCTAACTGCTGTTAGCGACAGCTCCTAGGCGATAGCGACCGGGTTGGGTGCCGCTTTGCATGCCAGCGATATTTATCGCTAATGGCATGCAAAGTAGGCGTTCCCAACCTAAAAGCGACTGGAAACAGTCGCTAAGGTCGCTATCGCCTATTAGCGAGGCAGGGGAGGTGATTAACGAACCAGCGCTAAACATGTTTAGCGCTGGTTTGTTAACGCCTGGTCCAAACCTGACTTAGCCATGTAATCCAATGGGAGGTGGATTACATGGCTAAATCCCCCTCGCCCTATCACCTAGCTAACACTGGTCACAGTGTGAATATCGCTTGTTTTCAAGCGATATTCACACTGTTCTCCAGGGTTTCTATCGCTTAGGAGATTAGCGTTGCTGATAGCACGCTATCTCCGCGATAGAAACCTGCGATAGCCGGCGATAATTATCCAAGGGTTAACTGCGCTTAGCGATAATTATCGCCGGTTATTGCTAATAGGCCCCTCGGTGTGCAAGCTTCAGATTGTTGTGGTAGGTGCTCAAGGCAGTTTTGTACAGGTTCTATCTATTTCAGAAATAGTGTTTTCTCCATAGTCGTTCTATTTTCTTACACTCCTTCCTTTCTCCCGCCAGTCGTGAACCAGCGGGCGGCGGAACACTGTCTGGTGGTTCCTAACATGGTTTCAGGGGCAACCATATTGGCAGCTTCTGAGAGCCATTTATTCACTTCCACCTCGCCTGACAGCATCACTAGTTGACACTGGTTTGGTAGATGCTAGGAAGACCTTCAGCGAGGATATATGAACTTTGTTCCAAGCACGGTTCCTACATGGGGGGACCCATTCTCATCTTGTTCTCAAGAGCGGACCAGGGCCAGGAGAATGGAAGTATAAAATGGTTAGACAAGGGACCTCTCTAGGCTTTTTGTGATTCATTAGAGTATTGGAAAATATAGTGTTGATTATGTGACCAGCTCTATGTGCAAGTCCCATGAGGTTCATAGACAAATTGACAGTCGCAGAGTATCTGTCAGCTTCTGTGCTGAGCTGTCAGAGGGGTTGTCTAGGTGAATGTTGAAGTCACCCAGGAAAGTGACGTTTGCATAGTTAATGATTTTGTGTACAAGTGCCTGGGTGATAGCTTTGGTAAAGTCTCCCGCATATCCCGGGGGGGCGATGCAACAGGACCCCTGCACAGTAGCAGTGGGCGGAGGGAGAAATGCAGAATCCCAAAGCCTCAGCTCCTATTAGTTCTTTGACCTGGAACGTAGTGCAGTTCAGTGACTTTCTAACTGCTAGTAGCCTAACGGCTAGGGCGGTCGATCTCAAATCTGGGGAACCGGGTTCGAGCCTCGGCATTGACGCTCAACATCCTGTGATTCTGGGCAAATCACTTAAGCTCCCTGTGCCTAACAAAAATGAATGTGTCGTTGTGTAACGGAACTGGTGCTCATGTAAAGCGCTCTGATACCTTCAGGTCAAGTTGGCGCTATATAAAACTACGGGAAAAAAACAAAAAGCCTTGCTGCCCCTCTCTGTCTAGATGTACATAGGCATAGTTTGGGGGGGAGGGCCAGTTGCAGATCTGGACAGGAGTAATCATTAAGCCAGGTTTCGGTCATAAAGAGGATATCCAAATGTTCCTCTTCAATCAGATTATATATGTAAGGTGCATGCTGAGGGAATGAGAAATAAATTGATTAGGGCTGCTTACAATCTCATTGGTGTGTCAGACTCTCCGTCCTCTCCCTGACTCCTAGGTTTATTAGAAGGTGGTGTTTACAAAAGAGGAAAGTGTCAGAGCCTACACAGTTCAATAGTACTGGGTTATCACAATTCCTCCTACGGGATCCTAAATCATGTAGCTATGCAGAGGTATAAGTTATGAGGGGACTCACCTTTAGAGTGCAACTGGCATTATGGCTGGTGCTGGCCGCAGTTCAGACACGGACGGGCGCAAGGAGGCTGTGCGTCTGCGTTGCGGCCATAGTTTTATAGGCATACTTGTCAGGGCAAGCAAAACTCTAGAGCGTTGCGGATGGAGATGGCGCCTCCAATATTCAGATGACCCGCCCTCTTCCCGCTACCACAACGAAGCCTCAGCACCATATGTAAATGGGGAGAGCACGAACGGTGCAAACAACCCAGTAAAAAAATTATAAAAGCGGCGAGTAACTAAAAACGTTCTAAAAACCAACTCCCTCGTCTAGCAAAAGTGCATCAAATTCTGATCCAGTTACATGTTCAGTGCGCAGGACACTTACTTCTTAATCACGATTCACAATTTTAAAATATAATTAAAGTTTCACCAGATAGTGGAAAATACCTCCAGTATCGTCCAAGTGCTTATATTGGCTTATCAATATTTGACAAAGTTAACCCCTTCGCTGCTAGGCCTTTTCCCCCCTTGTGCTAAGCCTTTTTTTGGCTATTTGGGGTAGTTCGTGCTTAGGCCCCTGTAACTTTTTGACCACATAAGGTATCCACGCCAAATTTGCGTCCTTTTCTTCCAACACCATGGGGATTCTAAAAGTACCCAGGGTTTGTGGATTTCCCTGGAGGGGACCCAGAAATTAGCCAAAATACAGCTAAATTTAGTTTTTTGGGGAAAAATGGGAAAAAAGTGATGCAAATGAAAGCGTCTGGTTTTTTCCCTTCAAATGGTATCAACAAAGGGTCTGTGGGGCTGAAATCACCATTTGCCCAGCTTTTAGGGACTGACAGACTTTTGTCAGAAAACCAACATTTTTTACACAGTTTTGGCATTTTACTGGGAAATAGCCTATTTTTGCTATTTTTTGTGCTTTTAACCTTCTTCCAGTTAATGGTAGAAATGAGTATGAAATCAATAATGGATCCTGGAAAGCTATACATTTTAGAAAAGTAGACAAAATTCTGAATTCATCAAGGGGTCATTTGTGTAAATCCTTCAAGGTGTCTTTATAGAAACTAACAGTTGAATATAGGAAAAATTGAAAATTAGTTGAAAAAAACAGCCATTTGTGCCAACGTTTTGACCTGTAACTTCTTATAATTATGACAGCTGTTTGAAAGCAATATACTGTTACATCCGCTGGACCTTTTTGGTTGTGGGGATATATAGGACTTGTAGGTTCACCAAGAACCCGGCGAACCCAGAGCAGTGTCTGCAATGGTTTTTTATTATGTACCGGGTATATAGCAATTAATTTGGGAAAATATATACATGGAAAAATCGGTATGAAAGACACCTATGTATTTCTGAAATTGGAACAAAATATAGAGTTTAGAAACAGTAGATATTTGCACATTTCCAAAATTGTGAGTACCCATACTAGCATGAGAATTATAGGTCATTTTTCAAAGTGACTTATTTTTTACACATTGTCTTTCATTTGGAAGGCAGAAATGCATTGAAAGTCAATAGGTAATAACAGATGCTCTACAATTATGTGTTACCCTAAGTCTCCCGATAAAAATGGTACCTCACTTGTGTGGGTAGGCCTAGTGCCCGCGACAGGAAATGGCTCAAAACGCAACGTAGACACACTTTATTTTAACAGTGAAAACTGACCCTTTTTTTGCAAAGTGCCTAGCTGTAGATTTTGAACCCTAGCTCTGCCGGCACCTAGGGAAACCTCATAAACCTATACATTTTTGAAAACTAGACACCCAGGGGAATCCAGGATGGGGTGACTTGACTGGCTCTCACCAGGTTCTATTACCCAGAATCCCTTGCAAGCCTCAAAATTTGTCAAAAAAAAACAAATTTTCCTCACATTTCTGTGGTGGAAAGTTCTGGAATCTGTGTGGATCCACAAAATTCCACCCACCCCACATTTCCCAAAGTCTTCCGAGAAAAATGGTACCTCACTTGTGTGGGTAGGCCTAGTGCCCGCGACAGGAAACGGCCCAAAACGCAACGTGGACACACCACATTTTCACAGTGAAAACGGACCCTTTTTTTGCAAAGTGCCCAGCTGTAGATTTTGAACCCTAGCTCTGCTGGCACCTAGGTAAACCTAGCAAACCTATACATTTTTGAAAACTAGACACCCAGGGGAATCCAGAATGGGGTGACTTGTCTGGCTCTCACCAGATTCTGTTACCCAGAATCCCTTGCAAACCTCAAAATTTGTAAACAAAAAACACATTTTCCTCACATTTCTGTGGTGGAAAGTTCTGGAATCTGCATGGATCCAGAAAATTCCACCCACCCCAAATTCCCCAAAGTCTTCCAAGAAAAATGGTACCTCACTTGTGTGGGTAGGCCTAGTGCCGGCGACAGGAAATGGCCCAAAACGCAACGTGGACACACCACATTTTCACATTGAAAACGGACCCTTTTTTTGCAAAGTGACTAGCTGTAGATTTTGAACCCTAGCTCTGCTGGCACCTAGGGATCCCTAGCAAACCTATACATTTTTGAAAACTAGACATCCAGGGAAATCCAGGATGGGGTGACTTGTCTGGCTCTCACCAGGTTCTGTTACCCAGAATCCCTTGCAAACCTCAAAATTTGTCAAAAAACACATTTTCCTAACATTTTTGTGGTGGAAAGTTCTAGAATCTGCGTGAATCCACAAAATTCCACCCACCCCGCATTCCCCAAAGTCTTCCGAGAAAAATGGTACCTCACTTGTGTCGGTAGGCCTAGTGCCTGCGACAGGAAACGGCCCAAAACGCAACGTGGACACACCACATTTTCACAGTGAAAACAGACCCTTTTTTTGCAAAGTGCCTAGCTGTAGATTTTGAACCCTAGCTCTGCCGGCACCTAGGGAAAACTAGCAAACCTATACATTTTTGAAAACTAGACACCCAGGGTAATCAACGATGGGGTGACTTGTCTGGCTCTCACCAGGTTCTGTTACCCAGAATCCCTTGCAAACCTCAACATTTGTCCAAAAACACATTTTCCTCACATTTCTGTGGTGGAAAGTTCTGGAATCTGCGTGGATCCACAAAATTCCACCCACCCTGCATTCCCCAAAGTCTTCCGAGAAAAATGGTACCTCACTTGTGTGGGTGGGTCAAGTACCCGCGACAGGCAAGGGCCCAAAACCTATTGAGGCGACATCAAAATTACCTTTCACAAAACAACCTGGTTTTGCAAGGGGAGTCCCATGAGTTTTTGGCCCCGGGATCGGCCGCCATCTAGGGAAACCTACCAAACCCTCATATTTCTGAAAACTAAACACCCGGGGGAGTCCAGCAAGGTATGGCTTGCGTGGGTCCCCCAACATTTCCCTACCCAGAATCCCCTGCAAACCTCAAATTTTGTTGAAAAAATCAAATTTTTCACACATTTCTGTGTGGGAAAATTGTAGGATCACCGGGCAGACACAAATTTCCTACAACCCAGCGTTCCACCAGGTCTCCCGATAAAAATGGTACTTCACTTGTGTGGGTAGGCATAGTGGCTGCAACAGGAAATGGCCCAAATCGTACTGTGGAGACTTCAAAATTACCCATAACAAAACTACCTGGTTTTGGGGGGGGGAGCACCTGGTTTTTTGGCCCCGGGCTTGCTGCCATCTAGGGAAACCTACCAAACCCACACATTTCTGAAAACTAGACACCCTGGTGAGTCCAATGAGGTATGGCTTGCATGGATCCTCCAATGTTTCCCTACCCAGAATCCCCTGCAAACCTCAAATTTAGCTGAAAAACCACTTTTTTCATACATTTTTGCGTGGGATCACCGGGCCGCCACAAATGTCCTACCACCCAGCGTTCCCCTTGTTCTCCCGAGTAAAATGATACCTCACTTGTGTGGGTGGGCCAAAGGCCTGTGACTAGGAAGAGCCCAAAACATAGGGACTAAGGGTACAGCACCGAGAATTCTAAGCGCTACATTTTTAGAAAAATACAATTTTAGCCAATTCTGCTTTGGACACCCACACAAGTGAGGTATCATTTTACTCGGGAGACTGAGGGAAACGCTATGGGGTAGGACATTTGAGCCAGCACGGTGATTCCACGCAACAATATGTGGAAAATGTGTTTTTTTAGCTAAATTTGAGGTTTGCAGGGGATTCTGGGTAGGGAAATGTTTGGGGATCCACGCAAGCCATGCCTCATTAGACTCCCCAGGGTGTCTAGTTTGCAGAAATATGTGGGTTTGGTAGGTTTCTCTAGATGGCGGCGAGCCCAGGGCCAAAAAACCAGGTGCTCCCCCCAAAACCAGGTAGTTTTGTTATAGGTCATTTTGAAGTCTCCACAGTACGATTTGGGCCATTTCCTGTTGCAGCCACTATGCCTACCCACACAAGTGAGGTACCATTTTTATCAGGAGATGTGGGGGAACGCTGGGTGGTAGGAAATTTGTGTCAGCCCGGTGATCCTACAACTTTCTCACAAAGAAATTTGATAAAAAATAGATTTTTTCAGCAAAATTTGAGGTTTGCAGGGGATTCTGTGTAGGAAACGTTGAGGGATCCACACAAACCATACCTTATTAGACTCCCCAGGGTGTCTAGTTTTCAGAAATGTGTGGGTTTGGTAGGTTTCCCTAGGTGGCCGCCGAGCCCGGGGCCAAAAACTCATGGGACCCCCTTGCAAAAGCAGATAGTTTTGTGATAGGTAATTTTGAAGTCTCTACAGTACGATTTGGGCCATTTCCTGTTGCAGCCACTATGCCTACCCACACAAGTGAGGTACCATTTTTATCGGGAGACCTGGGGGAACGCTGGGTGGGAGGAAATTTGTGTCAGCCCAGTGATCCTACAACTTCCCCACACAGAAATTTGAGAAAAAATTGATTTTTTTCAGCAAAATTTGAGGTTTGCAGGGGATTCTGGGTAGGGAAACGTTGGGGTATCCACGCAAGCCATACCTCATTCGACTACCCAGGGTGTATAGTTTTCAGAAATGTGTAGGTTTGGTAGGTTTCCCTAGATGGCCGCCGAGCCCGGGGCCAAAAACTCACGTGACCCCCGTTTGCAAAACCCTTTTCGTTAGGGGGCATCTGAGTTTTTGGTCCCAGGGTCGGCAGCCATCTAAGGAAACATACCAAACCCACACATTTCTGAAACCTAGACACCCGGAGGAGTCTAATGAGGTATGGCTTGCGTGGATCCCCCAACGTTTCCCTACCCAGAATCCTCTGCAAACCTCAATTTTTCTCAAATTTCTGAGTGGGAAAGTTGTAGGATCATCGGGCTGACACAAATTTCCTACCACCCAGCGTTCCCCCAGGTCTCCCGATAAAAATGGTACCTCACTTGTGTGGGTAGGCATACTGGCTGCAACAGGAAATGGCCCAAATCGTACTGTGGCGACTTCAAAATTACCTATCACAAAACTATCTGCTTTTGCAAGGGGGGTCCCATGAGTTTTTGGCTCCCGGCTCGGTGGCCATCTAGGGAAACCTACCAAACCCACACATTTCTGAAAACTAGAGACCCTGGGGAGTCTAATGAGGTATGGTTTGGGTGGATCCCCCAACGTTTCCCTACCCAGAATCCCCTGCAAACCTCAAATTTTGCTGAAAAAATCATTTTTTTCTCAAATTTCTGTGTGGGAAAGTTGGAGGATCACCGGTCTGGCACATATTTCCTCCCACCCAGCGTTCCCCCAGGTCTCCCAATAAAAATGGTAACTCACTTGCGCGGGTGGGTCAAGTACCCTCAACAGGCAAGGGCCCAAAACCTATTGAGGCGACATCAAAATTACCTATCACAAAACAACCTGGTTTTGCAAGGGGGGTCCCATGAGTTTTTGGCACCGGGCCCGGGGCCATCTAGGGAAACGTACCAAACCCACACATTTCTGAAAACTAGACACCCGGGGGAGTCCAGCAAGGTATGGCTTGCGTGGGTCCCCCAACATTTCCCTACCCAGAATCCCCTGCAAACCTCAAAATTTGTTGAACAAAACAATTGTTTCTCAAATTTCTGTGTGGGAAAATTGTAGGATCACCGGGCTGACACAAATTTCCTACCACCCAGCGTTCCCCCAGGTCTCCCAATAAAAATGGTACCTCACTTGTGTGGGTAGGCATAGTGGCTGCAACAGGAAATGGCCCAAATCGTACTGTGGAGACTTCAAAATTACCTATAACAAAACTACCTGGTTTTGGGGGGGGGCACCTGGTTTTTTGGCCCCGGGCTCGCCGCCATCTAGGGAAGCCTACCAAACCCATACATTTCTGAAAACTAGACACCCTGGGGAGTCCAATGAGGTATGGCTTGCATGGATCCCCCAACGTTTCCCTACCCAGAATCCCCTGCAAACCTCAAATTTAGCTGAAAAAAAGCACATTTTCCACATATGTTTGCGTGGAATCACTGTGCTGGCACAAATGTCCTATCCCACAGCGTTCCCCTCAGTCTCCCGAGTAAAATGATACCTCACTTGTGTGGGTGTCCAAAGCAGAATTGGCTAAAATTGTATTTTTCTAAAAATGTAGCGCTTAGAATTCTCGGTGCTATACCCTTAATCCGTATGTTTTGGGCTCTTCCCAGTCACAGGCTTTTGGCCCACCCACACAATTGAGGTATCATTTTACATGGGAGAACAAGGGGAACGCTGGGTGGTAGGACATTTGTGCAGGCATGGTGTTCCCACGCAAAAATGTATGAAAAAAGTGATTTTTTCCAGATAAATTTGAGGTTGGCAGGGGATTCTGGGTAGGGAAACGTTGGGGGATCCACGCAAGCCATACCTCATTGGACTCCCCAGGGTATCTAGTTTTCAGAAATGTGTGGGTTTGGTAGGTTTCCCTAGATGGCGGCGACCCCGGGGCCAAAAAACCAGGTTCCCCCCCCAAAACCAGGTAGTTTTGTTATAGGTAATTTTGAAGTCTCCACAGTGCGATTTGGGTCATTTCGTGTTGCAGCCTACCCACACAAGTGAGGTACCATTTTTATTGGGAGACCTGGGGGAATGCTGGGTGGTAGGAAATGTGTGTCTGCCCGGTGATCCTACAACTTTCCCACACAGAAATGTGTGAAAGATTTGATTTTTTCAACAAAATGTGAGGTTTGCAGGGGATTCTGTGTACGGAAATGTTGGGGGACCCCCGCAAGCCATACCTTGCTGGACTCCCCCGGGCGTCTAGTTTTCAGAAATGTGTGGGTTTGGTAGGTGTCCCTAGATGGCCGCCGAGCCTGGGGCCAAAAACCCATGGGACCCCCCTTGCAAAACCAGGTTCTTTTGTGATAGGTAATTTTGATATCGCCTCAATAGGTTTTGGGCCCTTGCCTGTCGCGGGTACTTGACCCACCCACGCGAGTGAGGTACCATTTTTATTGGGAGACCTGGGGGAACGCTGGGTGGTAGGAAATTTGTGGATCCACGCAGATTCCAGAACTTTCCCACACAGAAATTTGAGAAAAAGTGAATTTTTCAGCAAAATTTGAGGTTTGCAGGGGATTCTGGGTAGGCAAATGTTGGGGGACCCACGCAAGCCATACCTTGCTGGACTCCCCCGGGTGTCTAGTTTTCAGAAATGTGTGGGTTTGGTAGGTTTCCCTAGATGGCCGCTGAGCCCGGGGCCAAAAACTCAAGTGACTCCCCCCTTGCAAAACCAGGTCCTTTCAAAATAGCTAATTTTGATGTCTCCACAATACGCTTTGGGCCCATCCCTGCCGCGGGTACTTGGCCCACCCACACAAGTGAGGTGCCATTTCTATCGGGAGACTTGGGGAAATGCTGGGTGGTAGGAAATTTGTTTCTTTCTGAAGCGTGAAAATTTTAGCACAGTAATGCAAGGAAAATGTGACAGCCACATTTTGAGGTTTGCAGGACATTGTGGGTAAGATAACTTGTTGGGATCCACAAGAGAGACATCACCATGTACTCCCATGGGTGTTTAGTTTACAACAATATCTACAGTTGGTAGGTTTTTCTTAGATGGAATGTACACCTTGGCAGAGAGACAAAAAAGACATATATTGCTGCACAACCATTTATTCCTCAAGCACACACACATACTGGTTGGATTTGGCACGAGGGTGAGTGATGGTTCAGTATATACAATTGTATTAACAAGAGATTTCACAAAAATGAAATGCACTGTTAATAACTGAAAGGACGAGAAACTGAACCATTGACTCACAGCTCGTGAGCTGTAAAGCCATGACAAGGCACCAACCTCTTTACAAGCCATTCATACGCCTTTCATACATGTGACACATACAAAACCATTCACACGCCAGCCGCGGGCCCATCACATTACAACACTCACATCAGCAGACAGCGCCATTCAAGGGCCCATCACTTTCACACGCCCACATGCCTGACACAGCAACCACACCAGCTGACGGATTGTGTGGACTGGCGTTTGGCTACCAGTGTGCGTAGTGACCAGCAGCAAGTCACTACTCACACACCGCCAGCCAAGCGCCAGTTCATGCACACCACTAGCCAAGCGCCAGTCCATTCACACCACCAGCCAAGCGCCAGCCTACGCACACCGCCAGCCAAGCATCAGTCTATGCACACTGCCAGCCAAGCGCCAGTCCATTCACACCACCAGCCAAGCACCAGCCCACGCACAGCACCAGCCAAGCCCCAGTCCACACACACCGCCAGCCAAGCGTCAGCCTACGCACTCTGCCAGCCAAGTGCCAGTCCATTCACACCAACAGCCAAGCGCCAGCCCACGCACACCGCCAGCCAAGCCTCAGCCCACGCACACTACCAGCCAAGTGCCAGTCCACGCACAGTGCCAGCCAAGCGCCAGTCCACGCACACCGCCAGCCAAGTGCCAGTCCACGCACACCGCCAGCCAAGCGCCAGTCCACGCACATCACCAGCCAAGCGCCAGCCTACACACACCACCATCACATTTAGGGGTTTTTTTATACAAAAAAGAAAACACAAACAAATTGTGAATAGATACAAATCTACTAACACAAAATCTAAAACTAAATACATTGCACAAATGCCAACCGTGAAACTGAAAAAAAATATATAAAACAATACAGACCAGGCAGTTCACTTTACCACTCATGGATGCTCCCAAAAATTATTTTGCGTGTGGTACATTCTAAAACAAGCAGGCACACACAGCGCAGGATTAGGACACTTGGGGCAGTACATACGAGTCTCCTTCCGCGTACCTCTTTGCCAACAGACTCTACATCTCCTACTGGGAAGGTCTTTTGAGGGTGTGGGAGGAATGTGATCAGATAAGTGGCAATATTTAAATCTAGTCACATCCTCCACCACTCCAACTCTAGGAACACTTGTCTGTTCCACTACAACAAGGCTGCCTATTAGACTCCTGAAACTTAGCAAAAGTCATCTTTGACTCAGGACAACAGTCCTTAAATACAACAAAAGCATTAAAGGTTGCCAAGTGGAAAAGATGGATAGCCAACTTCTTATACCAAATGTAAGCCTTACGAAGAGCAGTATAAGGTTCCAACCTCTGATCTACTCTATCAACACTACCCATGTGCCTATTATAGTCTAAAATGCACACAGGTTTGCGCGCTTCAGCAACCTGACCCCAAACAGCCACAGGTGAAGTGCTTTCATCATGGATGGTAGTCAGCATGTAGACATCTCTCCTGTCTGAAAACTTCACAGCTAGAAGTTCCTCGCTACGCAATGCACTGCACTGTCCCCGCACAAGCTTTTGACAAACAAGTTCTTTTGGGAAACCTTTACAGTTAGAGCGGATTGTGCCACAAGCAACAGTGTCCACTTTGGCCAATTCCCTGAACAACTGCACACCAGTGTAGAAGTTATCTACATATAAATGGTGACCTTTGTTAAACAGTCCTCTACCAAGTTCCCACACAATTTTCTCAGTCACTCCAAAAGTGGACGGACAACCAGGGGGGGTCAATCCTGGAATCCTTACCGGTATACACCCTGAAATTAGAGACATATCCAGTCCTACTGTCACACAGCATATACATCTTAATTCCATAGCGTGCCCTCTTGCTAGGAATATATTGCCTAAAAACCAAGCGGCCCTTGAACAAGACCAAAGACTCATCCACTGCTATTTCTTTCCCTGGAGCATAGATCTCAGAAAATCGATCTACAAAATGATCAACGACTGGCCGAATCTTAAAAAGACGGTCACAATCAGGGTGATCTCGTGGCAACGCTATACCATTATCGACAAAATGCAGCATCCGAAGGAGAAGCAAATACCTATCATGACTCATGACTGCTGGAAATATAGCTGTTGCCATCAAGGGACTAGTAGACCAATATGAAGACAATGATGGCTTCCTTAGCAAGCCCATCAAAAAAGTTAAACCCAAGAACTTCTTCATCTCTTCCAGATTTGTGGGAGTCCACCGGGTAGCTCTGGAGTGGGGCCTAAGGCTGGCACTGTTGTCTCTCAAAAACTGTTCGGCATACAAATTACTCTGTTCAACAATCTCTGCCAAAAATACATCGTCCATAAACAACTGAAAAAGATTTATAGGCAAAAAGTTTTCAGTATCCACTCTACACCCTGGAACACCAGTAAAGTCTGGCAATGTCGGCTGCACCATGCCTGGGGCAACCCAGAGGTCAGCACTTGCAATGGGAGGCCTTGCAGCCCCAGGCTGCAGCCCAGAAGCCTCTTGCTGCCATATCGGCACATCAATGTCCTCCTCTAAGACAGGCACTTCATCTGCACTAAGAGTGGCTTCATCATCCGATGATTCCTCGTGGACAGAAAACTCACTGCCAGAATCTTCCACTGCCCCCACTGCCTCCTCTGCCTCAGATGCAGAGTCAGTCTCTGAACCATGGTCAGAGGAAGACTCAAAAAGCAAACCAACAACCTGCTGAGCAGTAATCCTGTGGTTAGCCATAGTCCTTACAAAGAAAGGAGACTTCACAAACAAGTCAACTACAACAAACACTGCAAAATAAGTAATAAACAAAGTGTGGCTTTAGCACAAAGATCTATATACTCAAAGACAATGACTCACTTGCCAAAGATAACTACACTCACCAGCACCTACTCTGCAGAGACACATCAAAAAGCAACAATATCCCACTAGAAAGAAGAAACAAAACTAATTACTCACAAGACAACAAAATACACATCGAGCACAAATGCAAAAAGATTTTGACACTCAAAAAACAGAAGCCAAACATACTGCTATTATTACACCATTTGCAAAAAACACATTCATGCAGGGAAATGAAACTCATTTACATTGTACAAAAAAAAGTCTCTTACCAAACACATGCAACTACACAGCAGAACCACCAGTAACGAAACCGCAACCTGGAACAGTCTATAGAGGAAAAGCCTTGAACTAGAACAAAAAGGGAGAATAAAAGCATTACAATTGCAATTCACAAGAAATAAAATAATTAACATAACACGCTATGTCACTACCCAAATGGTCAATCTGCCAGTGGGCCTTCAAATAGGGCTGAGAAAAATGGGGGGTGATCTTGCCCAAGGGATCGGGTGAGGTTGTCTGCCAGGCCGATCTGTCCCCAAGGTGGGGCAGAAAACAGCAGACAGAAATGTGCCCCCCTTGCAAAAGAAATAAATCCCCAGTGCCTAGTAGGGTTTTCAGCCTCCCCCCTAGGGCAGAAAGGCCAAAAAAAGGGGCAGATCTGTCCCCAGGAGGGGCAGAAAAAACATTAACCAAATTTTACCCCCTTGGAAGCAACCATGTCGCTTCCATTACACACAAAACAAAATCCCTGGTGCCTAGTGGGGTTTCCTGCTCCCCCCGGGGGCAGAAAGGCCAAAAAAATGGGCCGATCCGGCCCCAGGGGGGGCAGAAAAAATATACACAAGACATCAGTCCCCTGGAAGCGACCCTTGCCCAAGGGGTCGCTTCCATTTCATTTAAAATAAACTCCCTGGTGTCTAGTGGGGTTTTCTGGCAGAAAGGCCAAAAAAACGGGCCGATCTGCCACCAGGGGAGGCAGAAAAAACATACACAAAATATCAGCCCCCTGGAAGCGACCCTTGCCCAAGGGGTCGCTTCCATTTCAATTAAAATAAAGTCCCTGGTGTCTAGTGAGGTTTTCTGCCCCCTGGGGGCAGAAAGGCCCAAAAAACAGGCCGATCTGCCCCCCGGGGGGCAGAATAAACAAACCAAAAATATCTGCCCCCTGGAAGCGACCCTTGCCCAAGGGATCGCTTCCATTTTAATTTTTAAAAAGTCCCTGGTGTCTAGCCAAAAAAACAGGCCGATCTGCCCCCAGGGGGGGCAGCAAAAAACAAACAAACATTGTGCCCCCTTTGGAAGCGACCCTTGCCCAAGGGGTCGCTTCCAATACAATTGAAAAAACTCCCTGGTGCCTAGTGGGGGCATTTCTGCTGCACGATCACGACGCTGTGCGCGATCGTGAAGCAGAAATGCCCTGCACAGAGACATCAGGGGAGAGGAAAAACTCTTTCCTCTCCCCCGATGCCTCTGTGCATGCAGGAAACCCCCCCCAGGAGCAAGGAAACCTACCTTCTCCGTCGAGACCCTGGAAGCAAATGGCTTCCAGGGCTTCCTGATGACGTCGGCACGCGCTGTGTGCGCTGACGTCATGGGATTGCCCGGGGGGGTCGGGGTGGCAGCGGAAACTCTTCCGCTGCCATCCCCCTTTGTGGGGGCTAGATGGGCTGCCCATGGGGGGAGCGCCAGCGCTTCCCCCATGGGTGGGTGCCATGACGGAGCAGTTCCGTCATGAGCACACGCCCACCGTGGCTCATGACGGAACCGCTCCGTCATGAGCACCAAAGGGGTTAAGTTGCCTGCAGGTCCCTGGAATATAGTGTAGAAAATGGATTCAGGTTCTGGAAGTTAAATGCTACATCTAGACTACAACACCTCAGAATGGGCCTGTAAAACATGGCTTTAGCCCTACCATGTTTAGCCTGACTGCAACAGACTAAAAACCTGCTTTTAACCCTGCCAAAATTACCCTTTATGACAGGCAGAAAACCCTGCTTTTAAATAATAAGTCACCCATATGTACACCTTGTTGCCCACAAGGCAGGGTGCCTGATATTTAAAAGTGGAACATGTGCGAAATTAAAGTTGACACGTTCCTCCAGTAACTAGCCCCCAAAAACTATTTTCATTGGTAAGGTTATAGCTGAATCCTAGAAAATGTCAGCATA
The DNA here is from genome assembly GCA_963921515.1 of Calotriton arnoldi. Lineage (NCBI taxonomy): Eukaryota > Metazoa > Chordata > Amphibia > Caudata > Salamandridae > Calotriton > Calotriton arnoldi. The sequence continues at coordinate 248,681 of CAWUFW010006715.1, forward strand.
CAGATTTTAAAGTTACATCAATAACTTTTGAAGAAACGACTACAAAAGTCATAGAAAGATTATTTTTATTTTTTTATTAAAAACAATTTCATGGTAAAGTTAGATTTTTAATAAATATTTAGCAGAAAAAACTTTTAGAAAGTTACCTTTTACTTGCCTGAGCCTTCAATAGGTTGATTAGCTGGTATGCCAGTGCCTGACCTTAATAAGGTGTGAAAACTGCTACAAGACCAGAAAGAATAGCTTGGGTATAGAGAGTTGTTTTTGTTCCCCTTGCAGGAAGGCCAGTTAGGATAGACCCGGTAAATTCATTAACTTGTAAAGGGGCTGCCCTTTCACAAGAAATGTAAAGTGGGACCTGTGAAAGGTAAACCTTTGTTCCCCCAGCTAGGCTGACTCCAACCGACTGGGAGGGATGCTACCCCCAGAACCAGCTTTGAGTAACCACAATGGAAGAGGCTGCTTGTTTGTTTGGGCACACCTCTTAACAGGTAGAGAGGCTCAGCACAATGGAGAAAGGGTTTCCCCATCTTGAATTTTAGGAGTGAGGTGTGCTATGGGATAGTCTGCAGTAGGGAAACAGAAACTTCTGAAAAAGAGTGGGTTGGATTGCCCTTCTGAACTTTTATCCCATTGGCTATGGAGGAGCCAGGAGTCACCCCCATCCACTAGCTAGTGCCAACGACAAATGTGGTAACCCGAGCTGTGGAAGATCAGAATAGGAATGAACCTTGCTTGCTGTAACCTGAAAGGAGCTCTGAAGGACTGGACCTACTTCCTCCTGTACCCAGTACAAAGAAGTGGACTCCACTGGGCAATGGGCTGACTTCCTGTTTGGCTACATGGTCACAAGCTGAAGAACCACTTTTTCCTAGATGACCAGTTGCCCAGTCACTCCTGGACCTGCACTGGGCCCTGCACAAGGCCTTTGATGAACCCAGCTATGAAGTCCTAAGTAAGCCTGGGCGGAGTTCGCGGACTTCCGCCCGCCATGCAACTCGGAGTTCCGCAAGTGGCGGAGTGCATTAGATAAATGCTGTTCGAGGTGATTAACAGTGCCAGGTGCTTGTCCGCACTGTGCAATCATCGCGAATGGCACCGTGCACAGCGCAAGCGGGCTCTGCTTCCTTTCTGCCACTTGAGTAGATTTTTACTCGAGCAGCATCTTTCTCAACGCGAACGGACAATTTCTCAACACGAGCGGTTGCGAGCATACGCGACCAATCGCAATGAGAAATCTGACCGCCCGCGTTGAGTAATCTCGCTGGGAGCTTGATTTTCCACGCTCGCGCTCGCCAGCTTGATGTTGAAGATCGTGAATGAGGAAAAAAACTGGAGCTGAGTTTTTTACAACTCCGCGAGCTCCGTGTAACGCGGAAAACTACGCAAACTCCGTGAGCTGAGCAGAGTTCATCGCCCAGACTTAGTCCTAAGAGCCCTCCTAAAGCCTGGGGGCTGTAGGTGAAGAGCTGAGGAAAAGGGGCTTACCTCTGCAAATTTTTGAGACTTAGAAAATTTCGGATTTCCAGCCACCAGAAGACCGGAACTAAACATCAAAGCTGAACTGGTAAAGGCGTGACTTCATTAGGCTGAAGAAGCAGGTTCATTGGCTTTGAGCTTTTCCACAGCAGCAAATTCATTTCAGCACATCCTCGGCCAGAAGGTATCCAAACCTGTGAAGCTCTTTTCAGATATAGCCTGCCATATTGAGCCACTGGAGAAATCCGAGTTCCATTTCAGAGACTAAATCCCAAGGTAGAAATTTGACCGTGCATAGAATATGACCTATGTGACGATGGCCCCGAGAATGAAATTTGATTTTTTTCCTGCTCAGAGCTTTTCCTGCCAAAATCATCTGCTTTCGTGGGACCTCGCGCAACACCTATCTGATTTTACTGAGACCTTCCCAGATACAACCAGCTGCCTTGCTTCACTGAGAGATTTTGATATCCAATTTACAGGCTAAGTCTGAAGATTAAATCCTTGACCAAGCTGCCCCACTTGATGTATTTGACCTTGGGACTGATTGAGATCAGACACAGAGTACACCTATGTGCCTGTCTGCGATCATAGAATGTCATTGGTACCTAGCTCTATTTAGCATAATTTTCAATTACAACTTTAAACAAGCATTGGCATAGCCAATAGGTCTCGCCTTTGGGCCATTATAAGTGTTTAGCCATGAAACAGTTGATGTTGCACCAAGGATATTGTGCTGCATAATTAAATACTTATAAGGTCCCAAAGGTGAGACCTATTGGCTATGCCAATGCTTGGTTTTTTTGGTATAGCAGAAGCCAACACATTTTGATTGTACTAAACTACTAAACAAACCCACTCACACTCTCATTTATTGTAGGTGCTTTTAGTCAGCCCCTTTATAATGTAAAAGGCATTGACTAACCCAGAAGGCTGCAAAAAAAAGCAGTCTTTTGCTTTGCCAGTGCTTGTTTTATTTGTTGCTTTTTCTTTGCAAATGACAGTCGTATGCACATCTGTCTGCAGCTCTTCCCCGTCCTTTTAGATCGGAGTCTCCAACTGGAGTTGTTTGGCAATATTTTCTCTACATGTAAGTGTAACTCAACCCACTCAGGAAGCATTTCTGCCTCGCAACTGGCGAGTTGTGGCTTGAGCGCCTGTGCACAGGACGAAGGAAGCACAAAGGTCAATTATTCAAGGACATTTAAACCTGGTAGCCATTTCAAATCCTCTAATGGCACGTTGGGTCGGCAGACTTCTGAGCCTGTCAGGTTACAAACATGGGAAAAGAGTTTTGTAAATCGTGTAGGCTCCAAAGATTGCAGTCGCTGTGGCCTGGTTGCCATTTACATCACACTTTTTCGTAAAACGCACACTTTTGTATCAGTGCCATAGGTTTCCTGGGCTCAGTGGTGCAGCAACAGGCTTGATGCCCAACAGCCTCTCAGTTTATTAAGGCGAACTTCCGTTTTTTATTTCACTCCTTAAACCTTCAGCGTCTGAAGGACGTGATGCCTGTGTTGCTTTGCCTTGACTTGATAAGCTCACGAACTTTGATTTGCCCATGAAAAATCGGGACTGCGTAATCTGTTCCCTCTGCCACGTAGGACTGCTCAGAGGGAGCTGTGGAATCTTTGCCTTGTTGGATGCTAACAGTTGCTGCCAGTATTTTCCTTCATGATAATTAATAAAATGGGCCAAAGGCATTTAAGATGCTGAAATCAGCCAATGAACGACCCAACACCATGTCATCATAGTAAAACCGCTACAGACTACTTAGCTGATTCCTGGTTTGTTGACAAGGCGCTTCAAAGAGTCGAGTCCGAATAATACAAACGTTATGTGTGTTTTTATTGAGCTGTGATGATTAAAAGCCTGCAAACTAAACTGATATAGCTGGGTTTAATTTTGTAGATGTTGGAGAAGGGTGAGGAATGGTTTTGCGAAGCTGACTTTTTAGATAAAGATGCAATACTGCGTTGTCGCCGTAGCCATTTAAGCAGAAACTGCTGTCTGGCGTTTCTTAAAATATGCACTCGACATTATCAACAAAACTCCAGGAGCCTCCTTTAAAAGCCAAAACACATTCTTGTCTTTCAAAAGACAGACTATATTTCCAGAAATGCTTACAGTTTATGCTCTTGCATGAGCAGCCAAGCACAGATAACAGAAACAAGCGCGCGCGCTCGCGCTGAAAGAGGAGGAGGCAGCAGGGGAGGGAGAGAGGAGGGGCCTGCGCCTGTTTCCTTGCGGGAACCATCTGTTAATTACAAACAGATGGTTTCAAAGCTCGCTCCCGCAAGGGAATCGCCAAGCGTGCACGCGTTGCCATTCAAAGCAATGCAATGCGTGCACGTTTTTGCCTCAAAAGCTGAATCGATTTCTAAAGGTCTCCTCCTATGCAGCGCATGCGCGCTGCGTAGGCGAGACCTAAAAATTATATCTCTTGTTTCCCTTATTGAAATGTTGTCATTGTTGTGCCATTTTGTTTATTAGAATGCACTCTATTTTTATAATTCGTTTTGGGATTTTTATTGTTTGGTGTTTTGACCAGTATGCTCTGTGCCATGCCTTCTGGGGGGTTGAGCTCAGGTTAACTTAGTGACTTTTGGGATTCATCCTGATGGGATAGTTTTATTAATTCCTGATGTAGGTCACTGCACATCCCAAATAATATTCCACTTTCATATAAACTCTTCCAAAAGTAAGTTTGGTGAAAGGAAGAACTATCAAACTCTCCTGAATTCTCCCCACCGCCCATAACATCAATGGAATTAGGAATTTTAGGAGTGAACATTAACTCCAGACTAGTGCTTTACACAACATGCAAGCTTTACACAATATGCAAAATGCTACTTTTCAGTCATCTTCCCATATAAATTGCAATGTAAAATCATCCTTATCCTGTCTCATCTGGAGTACACAAAGGGACTCAACCTAAGTGGTCCTTCTAAACTAAAGACATCAGATATTCCAAAATGTAGGAGCAAGATAACCCATATGTCCATACCTGCATGGCCACCTCCTCATGCTTCACTGTTGACATTCCACTGTTAAGGCACTCTGTGTTGCCCAAAGAGCCATTCAGTAAGAATGACAAAAAAACTATGAGTGGAATGCTTAGATTAATCATATTCACTGAAATTACTCTAGGCTATCCAAAGCCCCCATTAATTACATTATAATAAAATGGCAAAAGAACTTACAGAATAGGTCCTTTTGGCACTTTAGACTGGGACCAGTACTTACAGTCCTATCTTACAAGAAAGGATGAATCTATGGAACATCATTCTTCCCACAGGAAGCATAATAGTAACAGAATTCCCTCCCGGCAGTGACATGAAACATCCATTACTGGAAATTCAGGTTGGGAGTCAAGCCCTGACTACTTACAAACAGATGACACAGCATTGCACCAGACAAGAACCAATCAGCCAAACAAGCAGGGTAGGCACTGCCGGGATGGAAAAGTCCCCTGCATGATAACGAATGTGCACCTTATCCTAGCTGCATATAGATCTGGAACTCTGGTTACGAAACTGGTAATGCAACATACACGGATCATGCGTGCATGCCATGACCTATGCCTACCTTGTTTGACTGGTCTACCATAGACCGAGACAGCTGCCAAAAGTGCTTTCCTCAGAATGGGTTGGGCTACTAATCCCAGTGGAGACCCAGAGACGAGGATCACAGCAAGGTGTGAGGCCAAAGGTCCTTCTGTACTGACAATTCTGTAGGACCCCCACTGTGCATTAAGGACCTTTCATCCTTGTTTTGTTGGCAATCTCCCATCGTTGGGGATGTCACCTGCTAGCACCAATTGGCGGCCGTCACCATTGGATGACTGGATTGTCGCTCAAGTGTGTCATCGGAGCCATTGCCCAATAAACCAACTGAACTCATGGGTACTCCCCCCATGTCCACCAGGAGAGGAGCCTGCTCGACTTGAAGCCGCCAACCACGAACCCGAGTGTGCGCCAACAAACCCAAGGAGCCCAGGAGCTGCTTACCTGCCTTTGACAGGTGCACCTTCCCTCCAAGGCAGATTCTGCAAAATCAGGAGGCGCCCGCCTTCCTGTTGGGCTGCTGACTCCTGCCAAAGGAGTCCTGCCCCTCCAGAGAAGGTTCCCGCATTGCTGAAGGTACTCTGCCTTATGCCAGAACACAGCACTTCCGTCCCGGCGCTGAAATCATCAGAACACACGCCGGAGCATAAAAGGGGACTGTTACATTGCTGCTACCACCTGGGTAGGACACATCGTGCAGGACTCATTAAGATGTAGGGACTAGAGCGAGATGCGCCGTACATGAGAAATTTGTTAGAGACTTGAAGGCACTTGCTAAGAACTTTGTGAACACAAGCCTCGAGCAGGGTAGATTGCACCTGTGGGAGAGTCACCTCCTATATGATCTAGATGCTTCAGAACAGGGGAGCGGGCCTAGAAAGGAGGGCTCTGGGTGAACTCGCCCAAAGTGCTAGAAGTGACTTTTCGAGGGATTGTGTTGATTATTTCACTGTGATAGTTGTGTGTAATAAATACTTGTTTTTCCATACATCTCAGTATTGGGATGGACCTGATATATTGAGACTTGCAGGAGGGTGCGATGAGTTGTATGTTTATGCCTGCACTGACACTATATCTCCCCCTCAAAAGCCTTGTTGCTCGACCCGTGCTACCACTGACAGTCAAGTCCTTAAAGAGTAGTACTTGGCCCAGCTGCGCAGAGCTTATAGTAGGCTGGTCCCTAGTACAGCAGGACTCCTCTTTGGTCTAGTACATGCTCAAGTGCAGCAACATATTACAAGATAACACTACCACTCAGGGGATCTTGCACAACACAAGAACACTTCCTACATAAATCACACCGCAAATTGACATCCTTGGATCCTAGCACAACCTATGCTGTACCATTATACTTGTGCCAGTGTGCTTTAGTCATGGTTTAAATCAGGTTCCACTTAAAACACCTGAGTGCATCTGGTACATACCACACTCAAGTTCAATAGTGCACTCCACTGAATAAGATAAGGTTGTATCCCTAAATGACTATTTTAAATGAATTTCTCCAGTGAGTGAATGTGACCTACTGGCTCAGTTGGAGGTTTCAAAACAAGAAGATTTATGTCTGCTAAAGTACCAAAAAAGTGTGGAAAATATTTTTTGTTTCATCTAGCCTGACTGAATAAAATAATTGATCTGATTTCCAGGTTTCCTCTTTTGGCATATCGTAATACTTACCAGACAAGCTTATCAATATCTACAGAGAGTCTAACATGGGAATTCAAATATCCAAGTTAAACAAATATAAAAATTCAACGAGATTTGAATCACATACTTTTGGGCATTTAAATTTGATACATAGATTAAAAAATGTGACAAATATAACAAATATGTCATTAAAAAGAATAAACAAAAATTGGAGAGCATGAATTACTGACCCAATCTTGCAATTTAGAAACATGTTTTTAAATGAATCTTGCTCCTATATTCAAAAGGTATCTCTTGAATCACTGCCCCGGGCACTCCTCAATGGGATAGATGCTGCACCGTGCCTAACTGCATGTATTATAAACTGTAGTCGAAAATATCATTATTGTTATCTTTACTTCTAAGAACTTAATAAATCTTTAAAACACTTCTGGAATGTTTTGAAAAAACTCATGTAAAGTATAGGTATCCTTATACAGCAAAATTTAAAAACACTGAAATTCCCCAGTTATGGTTAGGTAAACCTGTCATAACTCATAACCATGTCATGCCACGCTTATTACCTTACATATGACATCACTTATAACATGTTAAAAGACGTCTTTAATCAAAGCTAGCATAACTTTAATTTAACTTTTGGTTTCTTCAGTGTTTCTGAGGTTTTTGGATCCTATTTCATTTATTCCATGTCAGAGCTTCGCCTCCAGCCAGGGCCCTGCATTCAATATGCCATTGGCAGTCAACCCCCGCAATGTTACCACTTTAGGCCATGCACAACGGGGTTGGACTCAACGCCTGGCTATCGGCCAGTCTGTGCACTGACACCACTGTGGGTGGCCCACCCCTGAAGGGCATTCACAGCCGGAGTTGGTCATAGGACTACGCTATAGGTGAGGCCCTGCATCCATTAAGCCACTTGTGGCTAACCCTGGCTGCACATGTTGGACTAACTGCAGGGCGTGGTCTATGGACAAGCCCTGCATCTCACCTGGCATGGGCAACCAACCCCTGCTGCCCACAACCTTCAGCTACCCGCAGCAAGGATTGTATGCAGGCTAACCATTTGGCACTCTGGTTCACAACACAGCATAGTTGATAAAATCATTTTTGTGTGTGCTTTTAAGCTTTTTATGACTTTATTTTTGCTATTTTTCAGCTTTCATTGAACCTTTTTTTCTTTTTGTTTGTTTCGTCCTAATTGGACTTTATTTTAAAGTATATATTGTTTTTTTTATCTATGGTGTTTCAAACTTCAAAAAAGCGATGAAGGGACTTTTTCAAGTACCAGGTTATCAGTAAAAAGATAGCTCTTTCTGTTTTCCTCAACAGAGCAGATTGTTTTCATGCATTCTCTGCAATAGGTTGCAAACATGGTCAGCTGTGAATGGGACACCTCCTCATGTGCCTGAAGAACTTCTGCTTTAGCTTATTCTACTTTGAAACTCCACCTCTGCTGGAGAATACTTGTTTGGATGTGAAGCACGTGGGTGTTTGATCACACCAGGTGTCCCAAATGAGCACAGGCCTGAGTGCCCTTTCTGCAGCATATTGTTGCATAATTTGCATTCCATGCAGTAGCAGCCACTCGTATTGCTAAGTGTTGGGACGGGGGGAGGGGGAACACACAAAAAAAGACAACTATAAATAAAGAAAATAAGACTTACCTGCTCCGACGACCGCCGAATTTCTCCCGATACTCGCGTCCCCTCCAGGAACTGCTGGACACTGCGCAGGCTCCCAGCTCCCAATAATATTCCCAGCATGTGAGCTGCGCTGGGATTGGTCTGAGTGCCTCGGTTCGGCACTCAGACATAGACTGGAAGCCTGTGTTGGTTTCTCCCCCCAGCTGTACAACACAGCTCGGGTGGAGAAAGGCTAAGTGTGCACGAAGGTTTAGCCGGCCCCAGAGGGTCGGTCAAACCGTCATGCGCACTTGGCAGGGCCCACCACTCCTCCCTTCTCCCTGGTGCTGCAGCATCAGTATGGGAGGCCACACCCCTACATCTGCTCGCAGCCTGAAGGGCTAAAAATAAAATGATAATAAAAACGTTTTAGCATTTTATTTTTGTCCTTTGCCTCTGCTGGCTTTCAGCAAGAGTGGCGACGCTCCTCCACCATAACGGAGGAGCCGCTCCTGTGCCATGTTCTGTGCATTAACTTTCTTTTCTCCCCTTTTGTGGGTGAAAAATTTCCAAGCGAGGGACTCCCTTATAAGGTTTTCTGGGGGTTTGAAGGTGCCAGAATTTCTACATCTGCTTCTTTCTCTGCAGATGGTGGAGATTGTGGGCTCCACCGTGCTCCGTGCTGACTTTGTTTGACGTCTGTTTGTTTAAAAGTAGATTTAATGTGGTACAAATGTTCTTCAGAGAGTGAAACTCTAAATGGCGCCTTCCAAAACGTGGTCTCCTTTCATCTAGAGAGTATGGACTTGTTTTTTAACTGTAGAGTGTGCAACCAATCAGACCTCTGCTTTTTTTCTTGGAGCTTTCGGATTCATACGTCCATCAGAAGGCAGAACTTATTTTCCGAGTATTGTGATCATAAGAACGTCTACTCCGTGAACTGATGAAAACCAAAAGTTTCGTATTATTCTAGGATGTACTTTGAAAGTAGTTTGAATGTAAGAAGAACCAAAGAGACATTTATGTGCAGTTTGTTTTTAATGTCAGCACTTGTTATTCTAATAAAGGTTTGCAGTACTGATTTTGGATTCGAGGCTCTCATGCAATAGCTGAGGCAGGACCTCCATTCCGAGTTCAGTGACACCAAATACGAATATCATGAACACTGCAAGGTTAAAAAAAATGAGTTTGACAAGAAAACATATTGTTCTCAATAGCTTTCATGTAGCCATGAGATAAATTCCTAAAAAAGTCACAGTCCTGTAATCATATTTGCATTTTAGCACGTTTTAAGCCCTGTATGTTTTGCAGTTCGTGACACCTGTACCCTTACTTGGTGCTGGCCCCACCCTGGCCACTTTTTCTGGGTTTGATGAAGGTTTACACATCCTGATGAACTATTGCAGAGGGTAATTGTTTACTGAGGATGTTTTCATACCCATTCTAATAGTTATTCCGTCTTTGACACAGTTCATCAGACATTTTCGTATTGCATCATCCTGTAGCAAAGGAGACATTTAAATTTTTTTTTGCAGTGCTTTTTTTTGTGGAACAGTACTTTGTGTTCGTCAAATATAGTTTCTGAACAAGAAAATCAGGACAGAAGAAACACAGAATAAGAGAGGGAAGAAGAAGATGCAGTGGTAGATAATGAGATTGAAGGTTTTAGATCACTGCTGAAATCCATTGTACAGTAATGTTTCACTATTCGACCTGCAGAAAAATATTGGCATCCAAGTATGTATCTTTCAGTTTGTGTGAGAAGAAGCTCAGCAGAAGCAAACAAGGAAAATAAAGCTTTGCAATAACATCGATGCACAAGCATCGTAAAGCTTGGAATGAAGCGAAGGGCACATATTCTGCAACTATGGCATCTGCTATCCCTCTTGGGGATCATTTGCCTGGAGGAATTTGATAGGATGAGCAGGAATCCATCAATTTCTGCTATCTATCTGTGCAAAACCATTGTTTAGTGTGGGGCATGGTCATCTGCTGTGGTGAACAAAATTGGGATGCTTGATTGAAGCAAATTAGAGCACAGCAGTCGATTTACAAAAATATTTGTTTTTCATTTATTCTAGTTTTTGATTCCCTTTTTAAATTTTATCAGAAATGCTAGTCACATGAAGCTAGGACTGTTCTAGTTTCCTCAAAAAATAAAAATTACAGAAATATGTATTTAAAAATTAAAAAATGGCTCTTTTCAGATCCCAAAAAATAAGCATATATGTTGTTTGTTTTGTACATGAGTGTGAACAAATCAGACTTAGTGAAACTGATGAACATGAGGAGTGTGTGCTAGTGAAAGAGTGAGTCAAACAAGTAGTGACAGAGTGCATGAAAGTGAGGAAACTGAGTTAGAGGGAGTGAGTGTGAAAGAGAGAGTGAGAGAGAGGAATTGAAAGTGAAAACAGGTGTGAGGAAGAGGGAGCGAGAGACAGAGTGCGTGAGTGAGAAAGTGATTGAGTGACTGAGTAACAGGGCATGTGCAGAAGATATTGACCTGCTAGTGAGGTTGGGCACATGTACCCAATTACCTATGGGCAGCCAACTTCTGCAATGCACGGCCTTTGGCCATGCACAATGGCGGTTGGCTGCTCAGCTTGCCCTCTTGCCAACCCCTGTGCCCAAATCTGTTCAGGCAGCCAACCTTTGCCTGCAGAGCTTGGCCAGGTTGTGTTTTTTTTATATATTATTCAGAATTTGTGGATTCTGTCACTAGAGTCATGGTTACAATGTTGAACATTCAGCTGGATCCATGGATCTGGTTTCGCGTCTGTGGACCCAGCCAGCATGGGTCCCTGAAGCTTGCTGCGTGTTTGCTATCCTATGTCAGTGAAACTTGCACTGGTGTCACTGTTCTTAGCCAGGATTCATGGATCTCGGCGGGACACTGGGGAGTGTGAATTTGTTATATAATTTAAATACAGTGGTTCCATTTTTATCCCATACTGAAGTCAGTCAGAGGGCTTTCATTCTGAAATGGGTGACAGGTGACAATGCTCCCTTCAATGGGGTTTGAGTATTTTTGAAATTGTTCATGTCTATGGAGGTCCACAAAACCAGGTTTGTGGAAGTCTGCGGATTAACATTCTATATATCTCTAAAATACACCCTCTTCATGTCTCACCGAGACTCTGAACAGATTTACATCAAACTAGGAGACTTCTTTGAGTAAAGTATCTTGTTGCCAAATTTGGTGTAATTCCGTTCAGTCACTTTTTCTGTATCACAGATTACCAGGGGAATTAAAAAGAGAAATTACACTTTTGGGACCTCTATTTTTCGCCCCCACTTGACAGTTCTGCACAACACTTGTCATGAAGAACTCAAAGTGAATGTGCTGTTCCGAAAGGGAAGCCATTCACTTTTTCAAATGAGTTATCACCGCCATTGAGGTGTCAGTAAGTTTTTAATGGTTTGATACTGGAATTGCAGTTTGGAAGGAGACCTATACACGCTCCCTCCAAATTGTGATTCATTATCCATTTGTAAACCCATTTTGTGATTCTGTAAGCCCTTACCAAATTGCTAAATGGGTTTAGTAAATATCAAAAAGGCACAAACTCTTTAATATTGCAAAACACACAGGGGCATATTATCAAGGGCCTATCGCCGCTTTAGCAGCACTTTTTTGCCGCTAAAGTGGCGATATTTTTATCTCCCTATTAGCAAGCTGTCACTAACAGGCGTTAGCGACAGCTTTCTAGCGATAGCGGCCCGTTTTTTCATCGCCAAGCATGTTAGCGATATTTAATGCTAATGACATGCAATGTAGGCGTTCCCGTGCAAAAAGGCACGCAAACACCACTACTCCATATTACCAAGGGGTTCCTTGAAATTCCAAAGAGCAAAAAAACTGGCTCTAACTGGAGTTAGAGCCAGTTACTTAAGACCAGAAAATAGCTGGTCTAAAAAATGGAGATAACACTTGGGCCCATATCTCTGCAGGTTTTGGCGCTGGCCAGCGCTGCAAGACATGTTGCAGCGCTGCCCTGCGACAAAACTACAGTGCAGGAATGCGCACAATCAATAAGATAGTGCACATTCCTGTGCCCCAGTCATGAAAAGTGTTGCTGCGCTGTGACAAGACAGCGACAAGACAGCGTTGCAACACTTCTCACCACGCCCTTCTTGCGACAGCATGGAGCACTGTATTCACTGGACAGCGCTCCATGACGCAAGTAATGACAGATACGTCTGGAATCCTGACGTATCTGTCTGCGCTAAAGTCATGCATTGCTGCAGTTGTGTCACAACCATGTCGCAACTCCAGCAATGCATGGGACCAGCCTATCCCTGTGGCACTGCGTCACCCTCATGCCTGCCATCAGGCAGGCGGAAGGTACTGACGCAGTGTCGTTCATGAGGGGTGCCCGAATGTCGGCGATGTTGGAGATCCATCGGTGGTGGTTGCGGGCTGCGGTGTCATCGTTTGCAAGCATTGGTGGAGTGTTGGTGTGGAGGGAGTTGACGAGAGGTTCTTTGGTGGCCTTGATCCAGCTGCGAGGGGGTGCAATGATGGGGGTGGCGTCCGGTGGGCAATGTGAAGACGTGATATCACCAATGATGGCGGTCCAGGAGAGTCCGGTGTTGTAGCTGTAGCTGAAGTTCCCGCTGCGGAGGTGACGTGCTCGACCATGTGTCCTGCTATGTGGCTTGTTCAGGTGACTTGCTGCTTGCGTCTGATGTAGCGGACCCTCCCCAGGACGGGGTGGTGTTCTGGCCACTGGGGTTGTCCAGGTGGAACTTGAGTTCGCCGAGTAGGATGTCATCGGTGGATGGGAGACCCTGGGGTGCAATGAGGTCTACATTGGTATTGGAGAATGGGGGACCATGTCCCGGGGGGCCTGCACATGAGGGTGCCGCAGAAGATGTACTTGGGCCTGGTCCGGATCTGGGAGTTGAGGTGGTCCATGCTCACCCTTGGGTCATCAGAGTGCGTGGTTAGTCGGAGTGTGCTTCTGTAGGTGATGGCAATGCCTCCTCCTTGATGGTCAGGGTGCTCCTTGCGGGTGATACCGCAGCCGTCAGTGATGGCGATGGCGATGTCCGGTCCGGAGCAGAGGCTGGTCCTGGCAGGCGAGGTGGCGTCCAGGGTTGATGGCGAGGAGGGTGCTGGCGTCGTTGCGGTGGAGTGTCCAAGAGGAAGGCTCCTTGGTGCTGGGCGCGGTCCAGGGGCAGACGGACGCAAGCGGCGTAGCCTATGGGTTGCCTTTGGCACGGGAGACGACCATTACAAAGCAGGCAGTACATCGTCAACAACGCAACTCTGACAACGCAGGTGCCTTTATATCGCCTGTGATTACAATGCATTGTGAGGTCAGTAATGTGGTAATTTAAAGTTTTTCAGGTGTGTATGGGTTTTGTGGTAAAATATGAAATTTGGGGTGTTTTTTGGGGTAAAATATGAAAATTGGGGTGTTTTTTGTGGTAAAATGTGAAAAATGGGGTGTTTTTTGGGGTAAAATGTGAAAATTGGGGGTTTTTTGGGGGTAAAATATGAAAATTGGGGTGTGCATTTTTCTCAAATGTGATCTTTGGGTGTGTTTTGGGGGCTCAAAAAGGAATTCCAGAGTTCACGGTTGGGTTTGTGGTGCAAAGGTCAGTTTTGGGTGGCACTCACTGAAGTGGGAACTGTGATCTTTATGTCTCCGCTATGCAACACCTACTCTACTGTTGCAATGTGCCTAGTATTAGTATGCATTGGAATGGAATGCGATGTTATGGCATGCGTCGCAACTACGTATGTGCCTTTGGCACACGAGTGGTACACCCGCTGTGCATGGGCGCACAGTGGCCACCATTGAGAAGTGCGTGGGGGGGCTGGACAGCTGTGAGGTGGTAAATGCCGAAAGAACACTGGATGGTGCATGGACGCGGGGATGTGTGTGTGAGCGGGTGTTGTTAAAAATGTATTGAGGGAAGTCTTACCTCTAAGCTGTGTCCCGTGTCATCGTAGCTCCTGCTCTCCTGCGTCTGCTTCCAGGAAAAGGAAGTAGGCTGTCAGGCTCCCTCCCCTGAGTCAATCACAACGCTGCGATGCGGCGGTGGGATTGGTAATTGCCAACGGGACAAGTCATGCAGCCAGGGGCCGGAGGTGTGGGCATGTTCTACATGCAGGCTGTAATGCAGCCTGCATTGTGAACAGGGAAGTGCACATGACTGCTTTGGGCAGCCTGAGTGGGCCGACCAAACAGTCATTGCGCACTTGAGTGGGCATGCCAATCCACCCATGCCCTACCCACCCTCCCATCCCCTGAGGATACATAGCATGATTACATCAATTAGTTATCCCTTGTATTTCACTTTTTAATCTGTTTCTTAGGCTTCTCTGAGCCCGCACTTCCCGCTTCCTGCCGCTTTCTGCCCCTGCGACCCGCACCCCTGTCCTCGCCCATTCCCGCCTCCCAGCTGATCGTTCCTCCACCGTCCCCTACTTAATGGTGGCCGCTGCACGGTCGCGCAGCGGACGTGCGCCACTGGCGCGCAGAAGGCGCGCCTAAGCCAAGCCCGTCTGCGCCCGTCCGAGACCAGACCGCGACCAGCACCAGAAACCCTGGATCCCGGGCCACCCACTGCTACAGCACAGCCACCCTCCACACACTCAACCCCGGAAAAGTCAGAGACTGCCAACAGGCATCGCCAAACACGACCCACGGCCAGTTCTCCTGCCTCCACTGCCGCCAGACCTTAACCACCACCCTGGACTCCAACACAGCCGACGCCAGCACCGGCGACACCCTAAGATGCATCCTCCTTTTGCTCCGTGCACAAACACGCCATGGAAATCTGGAACCTACTCGACTCTCTCTCGCCCGACATCGCCTTCTTCACGGAGACCTGGATCAATGCCTCCTCTGCCCCCGACATCAACACCGCCATCCCGGACGGATACAAGATCCAGAGGAAGGACTGCCCCAACCACCCGGGAGGGTGCCTCGCCATCGCCCACAAGAGCACCCTCCGCCTCACCACCTCCAGCAAAACCTTCCCTTCCGCCGAACACCTGCACTTCCAGATCCAGACCAGCCACAACTCCACCCCCCGAGGAACCCTCGTCTACAGACCCCCCGGACCCCGGACACCCTTTGCCACCACCATCACTAACTTCGTCGCACCCCACGCCATTGCCTCAATGAACGACATACTCATTGGAGACCTGAACTTCCAACTCGACAACCCCAGTGAACCCCAACTCCACCATCCTTCGTGACAACCTCGCCAACATCGGACTTAAACAACTCGTCACCACACTGACCCACAGAGCAGGCAACACCCTCGACCCCATCTTTGCGGCAGGAACACAATGCAACCGCCATGGACCGACCACCACTGCGTACACTTCGCCGTTGACGAACCCAAGGCACCCAAACCAGCCCCACACACACCACAGAGGAACTGGAGCAAGGTTACTGTCGAGCAACTCAACTCCACCCTCATCCGAGACAACCACACCTGGGCACACAACGCCAACGTCGCAACCAGATAACTCCACACTTGGATCTCCAACTGCGCATACGAGCTGGCTCCGCTACGCAACCCCGACAAACAGCGCCCCAGGAAAGCCGCATGGATCACCACCGATCTCCAAGAAGCATGATGCACCTGCAGACGCCTGGAGAAGAACTGGGGAAACACCAAGACACCTGAAATCTACACCACCTACAAGGACGCCATGACGGACTACCACAACCAAATCAGAACCACCAAGAGGGACTTCATCCACAACTAAATCCTCGACAACTCCACCAACTCTAAGCAACTCTTCAGTGTCATTCATGAATTCACCAACCCACGCAGCGAAGCCACAGACATCACCCCGTCCCAAGACCTCTGCGATAAGCATGGAACCTACTTCCTCCTCGAGATCAAAAAACTCTACGCCAGCTTTGGCAAACATCCACCAGACACCACAGCTGGCCCCCTGCCACCCAGACACACCAGCCAGCCCACCATCTCCACCTGGATCCCCCCGGAGTCAAGGAAGACAGTCACCCATGCAGTCATCACCAGCAGACTGGACTATGGAAACGCACTCTACACCCGCATTTACAAGTCCCAACTCCACCAACTCCAGACATTACAGAACACCGCCGCCAGACTCGTCCTCGGCTTCCCCCGGCACGAACACATCAGCAAACACCTACTTACACTGCACTGGCTCCCCGTGGAAAAAAAGAGTCACCTTCAAAATCTTCACTCACGCCTACAAATGCCTGCACAACAACAGACCCAAATACATCAACGACAGAATCAACTCCCGGGTACCCAAATGAAACCTCCGATCTTCCAAACTCGCACTGGCCGAAACCCCGCGCATCCACAGAGCCAGAGCAGGCAGAAGATCCTTCTCCCACATTACAGCCAAGACCTGGAACGAGCTACCGGCAGACATCAGACGCGCCCCCTCTCTGAACACCTTCAGGAAGACCCTCTGGACCTGGCTCTTCGGCTAACAGATCTGCGCCCCCCCCCCTCAGCGCCTTGAGACCCTCACGGGTGAGTAGCGCGCTTACAATTCCCCTGATTGATTGAGTTATCATCATGTGATGATTGTTCCTCTTCTGCACTGCTTGAGGCGGTGGGGCAACGCTCTTCCGCCATAGCGGTAGAGCCGCCACTGGGGGTGCGTCATCTACGTGTGATAGGCATGAGCGACTCACCCCCCGGCCCTCCTGCGCTACGCGTCCCACCTTCTCCTTACCTGGACATTGACACTGTGGCGCAATCCACTGCACTCTCTCCAAATCTGTGACTCAGCCAGCAGGAGCCTCAGCCAGGTGTGATTTCACTGGGCTGGGTACAGCAGTTGCCGCCTAGTCTGCTGGTGGACCTCCCGATGCAGTTGATGCAGCAGGGCTCCCTTGGGGGTGTAGTTGCAGCGCTCAGACCACACAAGTTCGGCGTAGCACAGGGGCCTCACCCTCCACAGCGTACGGCCAGCCCAACATCATCCGGCCTGTGATGCAGGGAGTCGGCACCCACCGTTGGTAATCCCCTCCGTGCACCCCGGTGTGGTGGTGGATTGTAGTATGCGATGCGGACCTCACTACGTTGGTGCACATGAGCGCCTCTACCATTAACTGCTCCAAGGTGCGCAAGGCGGACTTCTCACACAGGTCAGCAACGTGTCTCCATGCGACCTGCCAGACTTCACCACCAGGTACGGGCGATCGTCGCACATCAATGTCTCCCGCCACGGCTCATCGACTCCACGGCTCCTCCGCATCCCACTCCAGGCTCCAGACGCAGGTCCAGCGAGGCATCCAGGCTCCAGACGCAGGTCCAGCGAGGCATCCAGGCACCAGACGCAGGTCCAGCGAGGCATCCAGGCTCCAGACGCAGGTCCAGCAAGGCATCCAGGCTCCAGACGCAGGTCCAGCGAGGCATCCAGGCTCCAGACGCAGGTCCAGCGAGGCATCCAGGCTCTCATCCTGGTCATCCTGGATGTTGGGTGGCTTGAGGGGGTTGTAGATGTGTGCTGCACTTGGCCCTGGCTGCTCCAATCTGCATTTAACTGTTTTTTTGGGCATCTTTTCTATGGGAGGTGGACTGCTAGGCTATTTTTTCAAAGTCCTCAGTTGCTGCCTAGTGTGCGTTTTTTTATTGCTAATGGGCTTATCGCTGGATTCCGCCCGCTATCGCCTGTTTTCCTATCGCCATCGCGCTGCAGTTAGCGGCAGTTTTAGCCGCTGATCCCTGTAGCTATCGCCTGTTAGCGACGTGTTGGTAATACGTCGCTAACAAGGCGATGACTTTCAGGGATCGACGGCGATAAAAAAACTGCCGCTAACTTGCGTTAGCGATAGTTATCGCCGTTCCTTGCTAATATGCCCCACAGTTTGTGACTACAAAATGGCGTAGTGCATCTGGCCCAAGGTATGATGACTTAAGAAGGGTAGCAGTTCATCTATCTAAACTACGTTGCCCATGATAGTCTTTTCTCAGTGCTTACACTATGAAAAATGAGTGAAGTTCTACTTTCATGCAAAGTTTGGTATAAATCCATTCAGCGGTTTCTGTTCAATCTTTTGGCAAAATGTCCAATGGGAGCTACAATGGAAAATAATACACTGTGTGCAAGTGTGTACGTGTGTGTGTGTATGGGGTGTGTGTGCATGTATGTGTGTGTAAAAAAGAATCCATGTGTCTGATGGAGTAATGCAAATAAGGAATCTTCTTATTTTACAAATACATTTTTTATAACCAAGAAAGTCAGAAGTCTAATATTTTTCCTCTTTCCCTACATATCTCTCCCTGCAACACTCAGACAGACCCTGTCTCAGAAAATGCTGGCTGACACATAGCTCCCTCCTTCCTTCAAATAAATGCTGCTGCCACCAGAGGCATTACGCAGGCCCCTGCAGCCACTGAGATGCAAGGGGGGCCCAGCGCCTCCAGGGCCACCATTCAGCCGGAGGCAAGTGAATATATGTGAGATAGGGGAAACTAAATGGCCCCTCATTACATTCTGCGGCGGGGACGGGGGGGAGGGGACAATCATTTAATGTTACACAACTGGCTGCCACCCCAGTCTGACTGCAAGTTACCTGAGACAGCAAAACCAGAAACCTGATGCTCTGACAGATCGGGTTCCATTTCATTACCTGATGACTCGTCGTTCTGTCTGCACGTGCACTGCCTGGCCCCTGAAGTGAAACGCATGTCATGCAGGTGCAGGAGCAAATCAACAGAAGATAGACTGGAAGTGAAGGAGAAAATCTATCTACTCACATACTTTGATGTTTCACCGGCTCACAGTCACTTACCTGTTAAATGGGTAGCGTGCATTGCACGATCTGTGCTAATTCACAGTGAGACAGTTGGAACAAGTAGCGAGCCTTTCAAGTTAACTAGAACCTGACACTGTGTGGTCAAGTTCTGTGTTACATGTTCTCATATGCCTCGCTGACATTACTCAGCAGATACATGCCTGCCAAGTGGGAGTGTTCACATGTGTGTGCGACCGGTGGAAGCATCTTCGGTAGGTATGAAATATATAAATGTCATAAATGCATACTCAGGGCCCCTTTTATGAAGTATGTACAGGGGGCTTAAGGCAGCCAAGGGCTTAACAGGCACATGCATCAAAGCTTTTTGCGATCGCAAATGGTGCGATTCGCAAAAATCGGCCGTTTGCGATCGCAAAATTAGCTTTTGCGATGCATCAAGGGTCAAGGCCCTCGCAATTTGAGAATTCGCAATTAATTGCGAGCTCTCAAATTGCGATTGCATTTAAGGAATCGCAAATTGAGATTCCTTAAATGCAATGCATTAAAGTAAAAAAATTACGATTTCGCTAATAGGGGCGCAAATTACCATGAAGTTGAACTTCATGGTAATTTGCAAAAACTTTGAAAAATGCACTAAAGTGCGTTTTTCTAAGTTCCATTTACACACACACATGCCCTTGGGGCATGTGTGTGTGCAAGATGTACTCATATGCAGATTTCAGGGGTGCAACAGGGTGTCCTTTTGACACCCTGGCACACTTGAAATTGCATTCTCAATTTGCGATTCTCTAATTGAGAATCGCAAATTGAGAATGTCTTCCCATTCATTCCTATGGGCCTCTAGGCCCATAGGAATGAATGGGGAGGTATTCCTTAATTGTGACTCGCAATTTGCGAGTCGCAATTAAGGAATGTTTAGAAATCGCTATTTTTTAAACGATTTCTACATGCATAGGCTTTTGCGATTCCTTAATTGCGATTCCTTAGAAATCGCAAAATCCAACATTGATGCATGTGCCAGTAAGCATGTTGGTGCCCAAAGAGGTAAGTTGATGTATTCCATACGGGAAGAGTTGGGTTTTGTGAAGGATAGCCTGAGAGGTGCCCGACCATGTTGCAAAAAACATGCTACTGCTAGCAATCTCGGTCGAGTTTCAAAGAGGTCTATTAGAATAAAAGGAGCACACACCATGTATGTACATAACCCTATACACGTTGTTGGTAGATTAGTGCTTTGAATCAGGATCGATAACCCTCATACAGCAGTCTTAAGATAAAGCAATACCCAGGAACTCAGCAAAAAACACAATTTTACAGGGGTAGGGAGAGAACGGACTTGTATTTCTAGCCCTGCAGATTAGTAAGTGGCCAACATGGCACAGAAAACTAAGGCAATGATGTCAGTGCTGGAGCTATTCTTTGTCTCAGTTTCTGTTTTAAATGAAGGACAAGTAGAATAGCCTGATTTATTAGTGTCCTAGACTCAATTCATTAGCAAGTACTCTAAAGACAGGACTTTAAAGAGGTGGATTCCATGAGCTTTGGTGAATAAGAGCAGGTTGATTTTATTTCGTGTTTAGGACAAATGTTAGGAAAGTTGTTACTATTAAAATGTACTTTTCCAAAAGCTCAGAGTAAGAGAGTGAACAAACCAGTGTGTGTATGAGAGAGTCACAAATTCCTATTCAACTAGGATTTCATTATCAAATTACAAAATTGCCACATAAGAAATGCTGCTGTTGCATGAAGAAAGTGTCATAGCCGAGGGTACTCAAAGTGTGCTCTTCATCAAGTAATTATGTTGGCCTAGCAGTGATTTCATTTGGTTATCTCAATTTAGCAGCTGGGTAGTGACTGGAACCAGAGTGAGTCGTGAAGATATATTTTAAAGATGCAGGAGCCTTCATGATTCTGGACCGGTGATCAGGAGGAATAAAGAGCAAAATCAATAGGTCAAGACACCAAAAGTACAGAGATACTCAGTTGTAGAGTAAAGTATAACTACAAGTTTCCCATTGAATAATGTCTAATATATCAGAACATCTATCCAGGTCACCCACCAGTTAATGCAATCACAGAGGCAGACTTTGGGCCATCGTCTCCCATCATATTTTGATCAACAGACTTTATGACATCGGGATCACAGGAGCTGCCCTCAAAAGGATCGCCTCATACCTCACCGGTCGAACCCAAAGGATCCGTCTCCCACTGTTCACCTCGGAGGCCAAGAAAATCATTTGCTTAGTCCCCCAAGGATCATCCCTCAGCCCCACACTCTTCAACACCTACATGACCCCCATGGTTGACACTGTTAGATTTCAAGGACTCAACATCATCTCCTTTGCCAACGACACCCAGCTCATCCTCCCACTATCCAAAGACCCCTCCACCACCAGCGCCACTTTCCACTGATGCATGAGGGATGTCGCCAATTGGATGAAAGTCAACTGTCTCAAACTGAACACAGACAAGACGGAAATCCTCATTGACGGAAACCACACCTCACCTTGGAAAGATGGATTGAGGCCCACGGAACTCGGCCCTCCCTCCGCTCCAACAGACCATGCCCGCAACCTCTGCATCACCCTTGACAGCAAGCTTGCTGATTCTCCCTACAATGCATTTAATTAATTATTCACAGTCAAAAGGAAGAATTAACAGGACTCAATAATAGACTCAGACAGAAGTTGAGTAATTTAGTTATTTTATTAGACATGCAAAGTTCATCATAACCAACATTTGCTTAAGAAGTTCAGTTAAAAATATAACAACTTTCATAACAGTGCCAAGCATTTAAGAAGGCATTCAAATCAGCAATAACCACAGAGTTACAAGGACCTACCACCAAATAGGTGGAAGGATTGTTCACTGCCTAATAGCTCAGATTCTAAGAGGATGGGAAGGGTTCAGTTAGAGTCCATTAAAGACGAGTCCATTAGCATAACCAGAAATAAAGAAATGAGAACGGGTTTGGCAGAGAAGTCTCAGTCCATGTGCTACTGACTGTAGCAAAGACCAGGAAGTCCAAAGTTAGTAAAGAGTAAAAAAAAAGTGAACAGCATAGCATCCGGGTCTCAAATAGGGAATATCAGAATAGCGGTCCTCAAATGGCAAAAATCAATAGCGTCTGCGATGACCCTCCTTTGGGGTTACTTATTTTATAAGTTATTTGGTAAAGTCCAGTGGCCTGGCATCACACCACCATCGAAAGACCATCACATGGCTATGGTCATATCATGTCACCTAAGATGATTGAAACATCGAGCTGGTTTCCCATGCTAGTCATGGGAAACAAAACTTTGCGAGTCCACACAGGCCTAACATTGTTAGAAAAGAAATACAAAGTTGCAGCTTATGGTCATGGCTAAAATTCTATTCCCACAGAAATATTTTGCTGTTAACATTGGAAAAAGTATTGAAACTATGTCAGTGGACATAAGTGTACAGGACAAACAAGTTAAATTACACTTGCAAAGAATGATCCATTGTATTAAATCAAGGTAAAGGTCAACACCAGAGAAAAGGCATCTCGAAAAAAGCCTTTAAGTTAGCATCGCACATTTAAATGACATAAACCTTTAACCTTACTTCAAATATAATGAAATTAAATCAACTAAAAAAAAGAATGTATAAACTTTCACAAAATATTACTAAATATCCTACTACTGCAAATTTTCACGTTATTCATATAAATGCATGTTCTCCAAAAACATATTTCAAATATCGTTTGAAGGTTTTCGTAAACTATAATGTCTCTAATTTCATTCTATTAAATATCAAGGTTGTACTTCATTGCTTACACATTTTTGCACTGCCTTTTCTAACTGGTGCAGATTAGAGAAAAGCATCATAACACTAGGCCACTTCACTTAGCATAAAACTCCAATAATCTAGAATAATGAGTATAAGTAAATCCTTAGTGCAACTTCGTTTATGTGTATTAATATTACCTTATGTGTGTTTTCTTCATCTCACATTTTAAAGCACGCTTTTATGGTGCTTCTACTACACTTGTCTCTTTTTTATGTATCACTGTATTTATCGTGTGCAACATGTATTTTCAACCTTTTGCGTTCTCTATGAATAAACGTGTCATGTATTATGATTTTTAAAAACTCACTGGATCAAGCCCCCCTCTGATGGCGAATTAAGCTGTTACCTTATCTATCACATTAGATTACGTCACAGATGGGTGAGTTGTCTTTAACCTCTTTCCTCTACTCTCCTCTAAAGCTTTTACCTCATCATAAAATTTTGCATCCTCCATTTCAAGATCAGCTCTTGCTCTTTTCACTTCATGAGTCTTACTCTTTTGGTATCTGCAAAACTTGATTGATAATATCAGAAGCAGTATGCACAAAGAGATCACCACTACGGGTCTCAAAAGGGAAATCACTGATCTATTTATTTCCTAAATATCCCAACTAGCTGGTAGCACTTGATAATCCCTTACTAATGGTTTCTCAGGCATGATCTGCTTTTAAGTCTTTCCGGGCTTTGTTCAAATCAGAAATATTTTTAATGTAACCCTGCAGGTCTTTACTCCTGTCAGGTATATAGGCACAACATTGTTGGACTTTAAATAATTGGCAGACTCCGCCCTCCTTCGCGAGAAGGATATCAAAGGCAAGTATATTTTGAATCACCATTTATATTATCGATATCATCTCCTCATTCACAAAAAAGAACTGTTGTACTGGTGGCAAGTTTATCAACAATGGGGGACAGCTTTCTGATTATCTGAGAATTTAAGGCTACTCTTACCGAAGGTATCAAAACTCCAAATATATCACCTACTATTTCACTTGTACTTCAACTTCTCTTTGTTCTCTCCTTGTAATTCATTAACTCTTCTTCAATCCTTTTAACATGATACATTTTTGGAAAAACTATTCCCATATTACACCCTTTTTACCAATTTTTTGGCAATTTATAATAGGCACTCTTCCCACAAACTTGATATATTCTAGGGAAAATAGTATCTACTCCTTCTAAATATCTCCTCCAGTTTTCATGCAAATCAAATGCATACTCACATTCACTAACTCCTACAAAACCAGCATTGACTTTTGATTTCTTTCGATACATACAAAGTTTGCCTTTGCGTTGCCAATCTAAAGCTAATAAATCGAATCGCTCTAAAATTTTGTTTTCTTCTTGTGGCAAACTCCAAGAAGTCAATTTGGGAAAGACACTAACATTTTTTATCTCATGGTTTTGTCTAATTTGTACTAAATCTATAAAATGATTTTCAGTTCTCACCAATTTACGTCAGGTTATTTTTAAGTGCATAAGCCATGTAGAAAGATTGTGTCGGTCTAAATATGTAACCCATAATCTCAATGGTTGAAACCTCAGGAGGCAAATTTGAATGTCTAAGCACAGAAATTTCAGAGAAGATCTGATTTTGATTTGAATACTAATACAGCAGTTGATCAGTACCGTTAAATAAACTAGCTAGCACACTGCAAGAGATTCCATATGTCAGGGGTAAATGGTGGTATGTCACACACTCAGCGGCAGATGAAAGTATTTGCATACAAACGTAGCAACCACCAACATACAATTATTGGTGTATTCATTTAGTAACATAGCATAAACATTTGAGCTAAAATATATTTTCAAAGACCTATTATGTAAAGAGTTGTCATTCATGTCAATTAAATCAGAAACATTTCTTTTGAAGCTCCAGAAGAAACAGTAAGCTTTGAATCTTTCACAGAAACATAATTTAAAAAATAAACATTGCAATCAATATCAAAGCAATAATAGAAAGAATCACAGCATATACGCATTTCCATTTGGAGGTGATTCCAGAATTGGACTGCATGGTTAGTCAAGATTTAGACCGTTTAACTAAAGAAAAATCAAAAATAGCAGAAATGGTTTGAGCAATTTCAGCAAAAGTCTTTGCACTGGGGAAAAATTATGGCAAAGGTAAAAATCTTCTCATGCAAGGAGAAACTCTCATATCAGCTTCGCTGATGAATAAATTCAAGAATAACTGGTTGAGTCCATTAGTTGGAATATCCAGTTTGAAATTTAAATCAATAACACAGTTCGCTTCAGGGAGGTTCAGGTGGACACGTATTGTTAGCACAAAACTTGTAGAATTCCTGTTCCCACTCATTAGTAGCCAAGTAAGTTCATTCAGGAGAGGAGTACCTTTGACTTGGTACTTTTGCTCTTTTTGATCTCCTCACAGCTGTTTGCTCATCATCTGTGTCACTCTGATCAGAGGGCTCAGAGCTTTCAGTAACCGTTGGTGGTACTCGTCCTGTGGTTAGGCAGCTTCTAAAATTGTCACCTCTTTTGGGGCAACAATCTCACTGCACTATGCCCTTTGTTGGGGTCTGTACCACTCGTAGTCAACTCTCTGACTGTGACCCTTCGTTACTTACAGTTGACTCTCTTGAACCCCCTCAGGCCAAATGAATACGGTCCCAGTAGCTTGCTGGTCCCCAACAGCTTGACTAACCTGATCCCTCTGTCTCCCTGATACCACCCGCACATTAGCAACAGGCGCTGTTGTATCGTTCAGGGGACCTGGGACTCTGCAAGTATGCACTACATGCACCTAGTTCGGGAGATCGCCACACTTAACAGCCATGTTGGTGACTAGGATGACCTGGAAAGGCCCCTTCCAGCAAGGTTACAAGCACATTCTTTGCACGTGCTTCTTCACCATTACCCAGTCCCCCAGACTAAGGTCATGACACTAATCTTGTTTGACCGCAAGTGCAGCTTCTCCAACCTGGTGAGAGACAGAACGTGCCACTTCAGTGAGGTGTCTAAAGCTGACAACATCAAGGTACAATCTGTGATGTTGGATGTGTTTTTCAAAATCTCTTCATTGAATGTATGTGCATTCAACGTACAATACCTCGCCATCTTATCGGCATACCGGTTATCGACTGTATCATAGTGGTAAGAGCAGGACATTTCACAACAGCAATTTGGGTGTGCAATTGTAGGGATTGCAAAAGGTACCTCACACACTCCCCATTTCTAATGGGCGAAACCAGAAGATGTCATTAACCCACGCTGTGACCACAATTACCCGAAGTCATGTATGACTCAAAGCCATACTGCCTATCAGTGTAAATTGTAACTCAGAACTGTTCAGAAATAGTGCATGCTCGTATCAGAGCTATAAGCTCTGCAACTTGTGCAGAAAATACTCCCTGCAACCATTACACTTCCACAACACCTTCAAATGTACACACAGCATACGCAGCTTTCAGATTTCCTTCATTGTCTCTCAAGCAAAAACTGTCAACAAACAATACATGGTCAGATCCAGGCAATGTGTCATCAGAGATATCTGTATGGGGTTTAGTACACAACTCATTCACGTCTGAACAATCATGCTCGGCTTCATCCACCATGCTCTCATTTCCAGGAAAAGGCATGAAGGTAGCTGGATCCAGCACCGTACAACTCTTCGGGGTCACCTTCTCTGCACCCAAGACTTGCTCACACTTTGTCAAGCGGCTATTGGCCAAATACTGTGTGCCCATGTGTGTCAACATTAGCTCCACTGAATGTGGCGTGAATACTGTCAGTGGGTGACCCATCACAATACTTTCACACTGCTTAAGACACACACATAGACGCAACTGCTTTCATACATCCAGACAAAGAAACCGCAACAAGATCAAGGGTCGCCAAAAAGTAGGCGATAGGCCTGCGATTGCTTCCATGCATTTGTGTCAACACTGAGAGAGGGCAGCCTTCCCTCTCATTGCAGAATAACACAAAGCATTTATTATAATCAGGCATTCCCAAAGCTGGTGCCCTGCCAAGGCATTTTCGCAGCACTGTAAAGGCAGTCATGCAATTGTCATCCCAGGGTACCGGATCTGACATGTCTTTGTATGTCAACCTCTGAAGAGGCTTTGCTGTTAAGGAAAAACTCAGAATCCATTGCCTGCAATAGCCCACTATTCCTAAGAACATGAGGACTTCTTTCAGGTTGTTGGTGGATTCATGTTAAGAATTGCTGATATTTGTTCTTGCAAGACTTTCCTTGCTCCCTTGTCAATGTGATGTCCTAAGTACAGGACTTCAGTTTTGCAAAACTATAACTTAGTCGTGGATACTTTATGTCCATGCTCTTTCAAATGATTCAGTAAAGCAATAGTGTCAGTTTTGCAAGCTTCTCTCGTAGATGACACCACCAGTAGGTCACCAAATACTGGACCATGGCGGACGCGTCTCTCTAGAGCTCCGCGGTCCGCTCCTTCAACGGGCCAGAATCCTACATTATCCTTGACCCCAGCCACGATTCTTGGGGGTCCCTGGCTGAGGTCCCCGCTGTGCCTCTGCAGGTGGAGTTTGGCGGCAGCGGAGGGCCGGGAACACCGTGACCAGCCCCCGATTGGCAGCGGCCGTTCCAGCGCCGGAGGGCGGTGTGGTCGAGTCCGCGGCTGCGGTGACCCCTCCTCATCGGGGGGGACGGCAGCAGAGAGGCGGATCGACCCGGTGCCATCCTTGATTCGAGGGTGCCGAGGCGTCGCCGTGCCGGTGTCGACACACACTGCTCAAGCGGAGGGGCGGAGGGCCGAAGAGAAAGACGCGACGCCATTGAGGCGCCCCTCCCCCATCTTCATCGCTGCGGACGCCGGCAGGGCCTGCGCTGCGCTGCGGGCCCGGCGGGGCTCGACTTGGACCCTGTGCTGGTTGCTGCCTGGTGTGCTGCGGAGACTGACCACTGGTTTGAGGCTGCCGGGGCCCCCTTGATCGCAGTTGCCGGCCTGTTGAGATGCCGCGGGCCTGGACGGGGCGCGGCTGACCTCCGGCTGGGGCCCCCAGATAGAAGGCACTGCTGCTGTGGTGTAGTGGCCACCAGAGACCCGGTGGTGAGTCGGCGGGGGCCCGCCTTGCATCTGGCCCGGGACGTGCGGTGCCCGGAGTTGTCGTCCTCGTGGCGGGAGGTCGGCCGGGAGGCCGGGGACCCTGTGAGTGCTTGATCCGTGGCGCAGGAGGGTGGTTGGGCTGTGCCCTCGATGCTTGGCCCCCTCCTTGCGCCGGGAGCCGCCCTGAATGCCCGAGCTGCTCCGGTGCCAGGCTCTGCGCATTGTGGAGTCGCCATAGTCTGGATCCTGTGTGCACACCGAGGGCCATTGCTGCTGGGTCGCGGCAGACGCCGGGGCAGTACCCTGTTGTCGAGTCCAGTGCGGGGACTATACCTGGATACCGGCTGCTGATCTGCGCTGCTGCCCTCGGCGTTGGCCTTTGGTGGGAATCGACCGGGTGAAGGCTCCCCCGGCTAAGTATCCCGGATTGCCATGGGCAAAGATCGGCAGGGGGCGACGGCCCCCAAGCAGCATACGATGGACCGCTACACCACCACTAACATACGCTTGGTGGGCTTCCCGGAGGGCTGCGAGGGGTCATCTATGGACACATTCATCTCGGAGTGGCTCAGGGCACTGCTGCCCCCGGAAGACATGTCCCCCTGCTTCGTGGTTGAGAGGGCTCACCGCGCTTTGACCAAGAAGCCGCCACCAGGGGAGCGTCCGAGACCGGTGATCGCCCGGCTCCTTAACTATGCTGACCGTGACGCCATTCTCCGGTACGCCCGGCTACATAAGAACAAAATGATTTTACAGTCACATCCCATCATGGTTTTCCCCGATTATACTTAGTTGGTGCAGCAACAATGCCAGTCCTTTGTGGCGGCCAAGAGACGGCTAGGTGAACTAAACTTATCCTACGCATTGTTGTTCCCGGCCCGGATGAAAGTGATGTACAATGCCAAAACATTTTTCTTCGACACCCCAGAGGAAGTCTTTGTGTGGACAGATGAGCGTAGGGTTCTAAAACCGCACTCACCGCCCCGTTGGACTCAGACTCCTCCCAGGGCTCACATCGGAGTGGTCGACAGGGCAGAGACGCGACATTGAGACGCAACAGATCCCGCTCCAATTGGCGTGCCCAGGAACCGACGGGCACGGGGGACTGAGGTAGACTGGGGCATGTTGTCACATCTGCTTCCCGCTCACTTTCCGGGGCGGGACACAATCTCTTGCAGTGGCCTTGCTGGCTTGCTTGGGTGCTGAGGGTTGGGGTCTCTACTACCAGCCCTGGAGGGGACTGACATGGCACGCCCCAAACGTTTTGGGTAATGTTGGGTGATGTTGGGAGGAGGGGATCCATTGGAGGAACTGCTTGGGTCATCATGTTGGGGGCCTGGGGAGAGATTCCACCACAACAGATACTCCATGTTCCTGGAAGTATGGGGGTGGGGGGAGGGGGGGTTGGGAAGTTGGGGGAAGTTATTGTGTTATTGCTTGCTTTGTTTTTTGTTTCCGCACCCTGCACACACCTCACTGCTCTGCCGTGCGCACACCGGTCGACCTTTATTGCCCTGACTTCTAGGAATGGCACACAGGGCAGGTAACTCTACACTGTAGACACTGAACATTCTCGCCTGGAATGTGTGAGGCTTACTAAATAAGGTCAAATGGGGGCTGTGCTCCAGCAGGCGAAGCGCTATGCAGCAGACATCCTTTTACTCCAGGAGACACATCTTCTGGGCACGAAAGCCCCGTGCCTTGCCCGTTATGGCTACACTACAGTATACCACTCCGGCTTCACATGGGGGGCGCGGGGCATGGCCATACTTATACATCGTAGAGTACCGCTCCAGGTTACGCAACATTGGCTAGATCCTGGTGGCCGCTTCACAGTGATTGCGGGTACTGTAGCCGGCGAACAGATTACACTAGGCAGCATATAAGCCCCTCCACCGCTTGGCCAGACATTTATAGATAAATTGACACAGCTCTGGGGAGATCTCCCGGGTGGCCTGATGGTACTGGGTGGCGACTGGAACGACACTATGGGTCCCTTGGATCGGTGGCGAGCTCGACAACCAGATATACCCCCTGCTATGTCCAAACTAAACGTGCTGGCACATACTCTGGGCTGGGTGGACACATGGCGGGCCCTTCACCCCTCTGAGGTCGGGTTCTCCTATGCGTCGTCAGTTCACCCCACTCTTTCTCGCCTCGATTACCTGTTCCTCCCACATAGCTACATACACAGGGTGTCATATACGTCCATTTTGCCCCGGGGACTCTCTGATCATTCACTGATCCAACTTAAGCTGCGCTTGCAGACTAACAAGGCCCCTTATAGGTGGTGCATGTCCCCCTGGTTACTTCGGGATACGGAATATCAGGAGACGTTGAGTCGGGCAATCACCGATTATCTTAACTTTAATGTCGGTACTTGCCAGTCCCCGGTCACTCTCTTGGAGGCGTTCAAGCCCACGATTGACATCAGTTATCGAACGGGGGAGAAGCAGCGTCGCCTGGCTCAGGTGCACGACCTGGAAAATAGACAGGCCGAGCTCCAATCCCTGGTGGTGGAGGGCTCTGACCCCGCTGCCCGACGGAACCTCTTGCATGTTCAACAGCAGCTTCATCAGACTCACACCGACTCTGCCGTAGAGGCCTGGCTTGCCACTCAGTATAGGATCTACCAATGGGGCGATAAGTCTAGTCAGATGCTTCATAGGCTCTGTCAAGCTAGGGCGGCCTGACGCATGTCCCTCTCTTGAGGTCTCCCGAGGGGGTCATGTGCGCCTCCCCGGAGGCGGTTGTACAGGCCTTCGCTGATTTCTACGCAGCGTTATATGAGGAGCGGGAGGTTATTGCAGGACCCCTTATCGACGCCTTCTTCGCAGATATCCCTCCCCGCCGCCTCTCGGACAAGCAACGTGTCGCCCTGGAGGAACCCATTTCTTTAGACAAGCTATGGGCGGCACTATCCAACACACACCCAGGACGTGCGCCTGGCCCGAATGGGTTCCCGTGCGTCTTCCTGCGGCCTCATATGGAGACCCTGGGACCTCATCTACTGGGGGCACTGCGTGATGCCTCGGAGCGGTGCATTCTGCCTCCGGATTGGAGATATGCGGAGATCGTAGTCTTCCTTAAACCGGGCCGCCCACCGGAGGATCCGGGCTCGTTTCGCCCCATCTCATTGTTAAATTTCGAGCCTAAACTGCTGGGGAAGGTCCTGGCGGATCACCTCCATACGTGCATACAGGATCTGGTACATTCAGATCAATCGGGCTTTATGCCACACCGTTCCACTAGACACAACATCAGACGTGCCCACAACGCTGTGGCTTACCGCCTGGGGCGCCCCGCGGCAGTCTTGCTCGCAGATATAGACAAAGCGTTCGATTCCCTGAGTTGGAAGTACCTCTTTAAGCTCCTGGAGGCAGTAAATTTAGACCCTCGCTTCAGGGAGTACGTGAAGTTGCTATATACCGACCTCACGGCATCGGTCCGAGTGGCTGGTCACTGTTCGGCCCCCTTCCCCATCCGCAGAGGCACGAGGCAGGGGTGTCCTCTCTCCCCGCTTCTGTTCGCGTTGGCTATCGAGCCCTTGGCCGCCTGGGTCCGCCTAGACTCTGTTTTTCGGGGTCTGGACTGGTCACCGGAGTGCTCGGATAGGATTGCGCTTTATGCCGCCGACACCTTGTTTTTTATATCAGATCCCTGGGTCTCCGGGCCCCGGGTGCTCCAGATTCTGCAGATTTTTGGGGAGACCTCTGGGCTTTACGCCAACCCATCTAAGTCCATTTTGTTCCCTATCTCTGGGGATCAGCGGTCTCAAGCTTGGGCCTCGCAGTTGATCGTCGCGGAGGTGGGCTTTCGGTACCTTGGGGTGTATATCACGCGGTGCCCGACTGTAGCATGGTCACGTAACATTGCGCCATTGCTCCACGCGGTACGAGATGAGACGACGGTGTGGTCTCAACTACCCCTCTCGTTATACGGCAGGTCAGCCATTTTTAAAATGGTGTCTCTACCACGCCTGCTCTATTGGCTGCAGAATTACCCATATCCCATCCCTCCATCATGGTTCCGTCAAATCAATGCACTTTTGAATCGGTTTCTTTGGGGGGGGAACGGTTCGGGTGGTGCTTGCAACATGTGTCCAATCTACATACTGCGGCGGGATAGCAGCGGCCGATGTTCGGGCATACTATTGGGCATCGCACCTTCTAGTGATAAACGAATGGTGGTATGGCTCGCAGGCGTACTCGGCTTATGCGGTGGAGAGACTCTTCATGGAGGAAACCCCGCTGCTCCACCTCCTGTATAGTTCCTCGTCTCTGGTGGAGCTTCCCCCGGCCTGCAGGACAGTCATCCAGATATGGAGGTGGGTGGTCCGCCAGATGGGTTGGTGGGGTAAGCTGACATGCGCAACGCCTCTTTGGCGGGGCTCACACCTTCGGCAGGTCTCATCTCTGGTGGGGTTCCGTAGGTGGGACGACATAGGGATCTCCATGTTGGGGGATATAATGCAGGGGTCCACGCTCAAGTCCTTCCAGAGGCTTTAGGAAGACTTCGAGCTCCATAAAACACAGTTTCATAGATATCTGCAGCTCCGTCACGCAGTGTCCCCCTTAATAAGAGACCTCACGACTCTCCCTGAGTTTCACCCGCTCGAGGGCCGGTTGCTCATGGGAGATCTGGGTGCCCACATAATTAGACAAATTTATCAAACAATCACTACACACTCCACGACCACTATACACCGGACTCGGGTGGCGTGGGTGGCGGATGTGCCCACTCTGACGGACGATGATTGGGCCGAGGCATTGGCTAGCCCTAGATACTCCGCTGTCTCCACCCGATATCGGTTGATCCAATTTAAGTATCTCCATAGGATATACTACACACGCCTACGCCTCTATAAGATGGGGGCTATCCAGTCTCCCAAGTGCCTCCGCTGCGACTCGGAGGAGGGGTCGTTCCTCCACACGGTGTGGAGCTGTGGGGCGCTGCAACACTTTTGGTCAGGCATTAGGTCATGCTTGGGGTGGGTACTAGCGTGGAACATCCCTGCAGACCCAAGGCTGATTCTCCTACATGGCACAGAAGATATCGGGGGGAACAGATATAAATGACACCTGCTGTTCTTGGGTCTCACACTTGCCAAGCGCGACATCGCACAACACTGGAAGGCGGCATCCCCACCCAGTATAGCTAATTGGAAAAAAGCCATGGATAGATGCCTGTCGGCTGAAGTGGCGGTATTTCAAGCACGGGGTTGTCCGCAAAAGCACGGGAAGATATGGGCGGGCTGGGCCACATACCGTGGCATCGATTTATCCCTCCTGGGGCCTCCGGTTTCCCAGGACCCGATTGATTGGCTAGTAGTAAGCAACTCATCGGTATAATGTAATAGTGTTGCGCAAGGGCAAAAGAGCACGTTTGCATAATGTTTGTTTTACAATCACCGTAAGGCGTGTGGTGCATGGTTGGGGGAGGTGGGAGGGGGGTTCTGGTCTGATGTTTGCAGACCCTCATTGGGGATGATAGTGGGTGCCAAGAAATTCTACAATATGCCTTTTACATGTATAATGCTTGCTGGGCTTCGCTCATTTGGCACTTTGGAAAATCATAAAATCTGTTGTTAAAAATAAATAAATACTGGACTAACACAGAATGATTGGGCATTCCGAGGGATTCAAGATTATTTTTAAATATCTGGTTAAAAATTGAGAGGCTTTCCGTATACCATTGTGGGAGTCAGCACCATGCAAAAACATGACTGCAGAAATGGAAAGCAAACAAAAATTGGCTGTTTTCATGCAATGGAATCGAAAAGAAGGCCTGGCACAAGTCAATGACTGAAAATCATTCGGACTTGCATGGAATCTGAAATAAAATCAATGCTGGATTCAGTACTACAGGAGAATATGGAACATCAATGGCATTCACCTTACGCAAATCCTGCACAATGCAAAACTTGCCATTTGGCTTCTGCAAGCCCATGATAGGAGAATTACATGAATTACCTCTTATATCCTCCAGGATTCCTTGCTCGATCATTGAGTCAATCACAGGAGTATTTCCAGCAACAGTATCTGGAGACAGATTCTATGGCGGTATTCTTGGAAATTTTGCATTTGGTTTTATTGTGATTTGGACTGGCTCAACACCTTTAATTAGTCCAATACCTTTACTTGTAAAGTCCCAGCCTTCAGGTAGAACAGTGTCTCTCAATTCTTCAGGCAAATCCCTACACGTCAGAAGAAGATACATCCCAACATCTGTTTTCTATTGGGCAGGTTTGAAAACAACATCCTCATCTTTTGTGTGGAATTCAATTCTTCTGGGAGTTCAACAAATTAAACAATTCGGTTTACAAAGTAAATCATGTCCAAGCAAGTTTACTGGACTTGTATCACACACCACAAACCGGTGACAATCCTCAAAAGATCTGATCTTAACAGTCACTGGCTCTGAGATTGGGGTAGACATCTTTCTATTAGTAACTCCTATAACTTGGATACTTTCTCCTGAGAGGTGTAGGTTTGGAACCTCTGCTGTTCTCACAATACAGTGGGTAGCACTAGTGCCGACAAGTAATGAGATAGGATTCCCATCCACTTCTCCGTCCACATAGGGACCACTCTGGTCTTCCTTTAAGGCTGCGCCAAGCACGCAGTCCTTCTCCCCCCTCAGGCACCATCATGCAAAAGGTGTCTTGATCACTGTCATTCAATTCAATCAAAAAGTGCTGAGCTGCACTCTGATTCTGGTAAGAATTTTTATTTGCATGGTACCTTTGTGCCTGAACATTCTGTTGTGGCATAGGAGCTTCTGTCATTTGCTGTGTTACATTAGAATTCTGCATTTTCTGTCCCTGCATCTGCTGAGTCTGTCCTATGTTATTCCCTTGAGACTGTACAGAATCCACATTATGCATCTGATTTCCCATGTTATTCAAAACAGACTTACACTCGCGTCTCCAATGTCCCAGCTTGCGGCACGATTGACCTGGATTTGTCTTTTTCAAAAGCGACACCTCAATACCTGTTTTAGGATCCACAGGACCAACATGACCTCTACCTTGCAGCGGGGTATTGTTGTTGAAAACCATTAACACCCTGCATCATTGGAACCCAATTATAATCTCTTTGTGCCTGTCCTGTGTTTTCAAAAACCATCACATTCTATTCTTTCTGCATTGCCTTTATCTGTGTAATCATTAAGTTCTCTTTGAGTTTCTTGTGCCTCGGGTCAATATCATCTGCATAATATTTTTCAAAATGCAATATTTTGTCCACAGATTTACTTTGCTGACAAAGTATCTGTTGTTAAATCCTTTCAGAAGTCTCAGGTCTCAAACCCATGACAAAGTTAAAAACAAATTCATTCATCTCTTTACGCAATAGTGTCCGCTGTACGGTTTAAAAATTTGTACCAACCTCTTATAAAAGGCATGTACTGACTCTTTCAGCTCTTGGGTTGTCTAGTCAATCTGCATCCAATCAATCTCTTTAGGGGAAACCTTAGTCTTCAGGTGAGTTATCACCTGATGATATTTCCTCATTACCTCTGGAGATGGTGCACCTGCTCTAGTATCCCTTTGAGGTTCTCCCTCTGGCCAATCCACAGCAATCTTGCATTCAGCCCACAAATCTGCTGGAACCACAATTTCAATTAGAGTATTCAAATCAATACACAAAACCTTGGAGATTTTCACAAAGCGTTTGACTTGCCTGTACCATTCTACCGGCTTTTCTCGTAATCTAAAAAATTACAAAATTACAAAATACCTTGTCTATTCCATGGTACATGAACATACCCTCCTCCAGGTACCTCTCTCATAGGGAGAAAAAGTGTGTCCCCTATTCTACCAGCAGTAAGATCATATGGTGTCCGCACTTGAACTCACTTCACTTGCTTCTTCTTTGACCATCTACCTTCCCACTTTTCTCTGTCTTCCCATTTTCTGATTAATGTCATCAACTCCTCTATCTGTAATTTCTTTAATGGTGCTCTCATGGTTTCAATGTCCTTTTCAGAAAGGTCTATACTGTAAGATTTCTGTAAAATCTTTGAATCTCTAATATCTACCCCATATTTTGAGCCAATTCAAACAATCTTTCATAAGACACATCTGCTTGTTGTGTGCCACTTTTACTGAGGAACGTTATTCATCTTCTTGATAAATCTTTAATCTTGAAGGGCTAAATAATCCTTGAATCATTTCTTCTAATTCAACTTTTAATTGGCTCACACCGATCAGCGGTTTAATTGTCTGAATCGAATTTTGAGCTGAACTTGGACCTGCAACCGAATCTGAGCTGTCGACAGGACTAGAGACCTAAGGCTGATATGGAACAGTATTTATAATGGAAACTGGTACTGAAACTGGAAAAACTGCAATCTGGTCTTTCGGGGTACTGTATCCTTTAATCCATTTATCAAATTCTGGAGGAGTAAACCCTGATTGCTCTTCTGTATATTTAGGCTTCCATTCGTAAAATATGCACTCATTCCAGATTGTACATTTGGTACGGAATTATCTGGAACTGAAATACAC
Organism: Calotriton arnoldi; assembly: GCA_963921515.1. NCBI lineage: Eukaryota > Metazoa > Chordata > Amphibia > Caudata > Salamandridae > Calotriton > Calotriton arnoldi. Next base: position 285,098 of record CAWUFW010006715.1, read on the forward strand.
ATTGGCACAATCATGTCAGAAGCATTACAATTCGATTGAGGAGTTCCACTTGGTTTGGGACAATAAATAGGTGGAAACCTCTGCTGCATTCCTTGCGTCAGGTCAGCTTGTGTCTGAATAGAGATAGAATTCCCAGCAGCAGCCTTATTAGCCGGATTAGAAACCATGGGTGTATGAATCAGTGGTTATTGTCAAATCTGAAGAACTTCCATGTATAGGGGTGGGCGGAATTTGCGTAGTCGCGCTACGCAAAGCTCCGCGAAACGGTAAAAAAATCTCCGCGAGCACGCAAAAGTTCCGCGAACACGCGGAATTGCTTGTTCCGCCCGTTCGTGATGCTTTTTTCCTGTTCGCGAACGCTGTTTGCGTGCTTGGGGGGAAATATCTCGCAAACACGCACTTTGAAAGCGCAAACAAGCAAAAAATTCTGCGAAGCCGTGGATCGCGGAATTTTCGGCAATTCCGCGTTCTCCGCGGAACGCAAAATTACCCAAATTCCGCAAATTCCGCGAGCGGAACGGAATTTACCGCCCAGGCCTAGTATGTAATCCAGTAGGTGCAGTCAAGTTCTGAATCATATTTACCTGCAACCCACACTTCTAAAGGGGTAAAACAGGTCCAATAGTAACACAAACAGTTCAGGCATCTGGAGTATTTGAATCAGTCTTATTAATAGGAGCTGACAAATCTGTTCTCCCACTCACAGGAGAAATAGTTACAAGTTGCTTTGGTACTTCAGGCATCAAGAGAGCATTTGGTACCCCAGGTGTATTCATTTGCATCAGATCTCTATTTGCCAATTCATTTTAAGGTGGTGGGTGATTTAGTAACGTCATTTAAAAGTTCGTCATCTATGTCACTTTCTTCTCCCTCTTTCCCTAAGTCAGTTTTGTCTGCCTCTAAATGCTTCTTTTTCTCTCTTCTCTTGTCCTTAGCATCTTCCTCAACCTCTAACACCAGATACAATTGTGTTCCGTGTATTGCATCAGCTCACCACATTTTTTGTTGTGCATCCCATCTAGCTTCTGCATAATGATCCATAGTTCTCCCATACCTCCCTTGGTATTTCTCCTTGTCCTTCTAATGAGCAATATGCTCCCAGGTATGTAAAGCCTCAATTACAGTGGCTGTAACAGGATCTTTTATATATTCTCCTCCTTACATTTTCCAAAATTCTCAAATTCACTGTCCCATAGCAAGGGATCTGTAATTCCTTGTCTTTCTCAGTAAGTGTATGCCAAAACTCGAGCCACAGACATGGATGGAGTCCTTTGTCCGGCATGACCATGTTTCGTGGCATATCCTCGGGCGGTACCTCTACCTTCGGTTTGGCAAATGGGGTCCCATCTTTAATACCAATTTCCGTAAAGCCTGGAAAAATGTCATTTTTATTCAATCTTGTATTCACAAACGATTTCTGTAAATTCAAGAAATGTTATTCTCCCACAATTCACCTGTTCGGCCATCTCAATTAATAACAGCGCAACTCTTATGACGTAGTCAACCAATCCCAGTGCAGCTTTACACCAACCGATCGATCACAGTGCGGCACCCTGTGACAAACTCGCTCTTCGCAGCAGCTCACCCACCTTCACAATTTCTCCTGTGTGTTTTAACAGAAATTACAAAACAATGCAAGAAACAAATGAACTGTCTGCTCCACTAATGGATATCTGTACTCACAAGGTAACTAAACTTTCTAAACTCTTTCACCACAGTGAAACATCGACCAGCAGGATTCCACTCTTAATTGATATAGTTAGTCCCTGTGCACTTGGGACCAATCATACCAATCGTTTACCACTAAAACACAAGGAAACCCTTACTAAAGTGTTGTCGATGACGTCTCACGATCAACACAATAAACCAGCAGACAACTTACTCAGTGTCTTCTACACTGAGACAACCCGTAAGTAAATATCTCAAGATCTTAGGCCACGATGGACCCATTTACAACTTCAACATTGCACCAAAGCACCACACTCATACATGGACTTTTATCATTGCACTCCACTCAACAACACACAGCCATTTCAAAAACTGCAATCTTAAGCAAAGCAAATAGCACTGCGCATCCCTATTGATACTCACACTCCTTTGCTGCTACATGGTGACTATCCACAGCGATACTCCATCCGTACTCCGTCAATCCTTCTCCTTGCTGAACCAAAAATTGTGGACTCTTTGGGATTGGGCTAAGAACTATTTTAGCTACCCTAAAATCTCACTTCACTAGGCAGAACCAATTCTGCTACCAGAATTGATGCAGAGTAAGTGTGCTGACAAATTATTTTTTCCCGCTTAGCTTACTCTCATTTTCGCCTCTAACCGTACTGGGCCTATTACGATTAGATGACTAAATCAAATTCATTTACCACAGAGGCAATGATCCTCTGATGACTCTTTATCTGCTGAAAGGAGGGGTGGATATTAGGATGTCTAAATTCCACGTTAGATGTCCAATGATGACCATTAATTGACAGCCAACTCACAGGTCAGAAATCAGATTTAGATACACCACTCGCAAGACCATACTGTAGATGTAGAGAAAAGCCACAGGAACTCCCAAACTACTAAAGAAGTTAAGACAAGTAAGGATTATACAAACCAATAGCTCTGCAATGGCTACACAGAAGAAGATAAGTAACACCTGGTGTTTTGTCAGAGCTTGCTGATTATCCCCACAATGCATTTAAATGAGTAGTCACAGTCAAATGGAAGAATCAACAGTACTCAATAATATACTCAGACAGAAGTTGAATAATTTGGGTATTGTATTAGAGATGGAAATTCATCATAACCAACATTTGCTTAAGAGGTTCAGTTAAAAATATAACAACTTTCATAACAGTGCCAAACATTTAAGCAGGCATTCAAATCAGCAATACCCAGAGTTACAAGGTCCTTCCACCATATAGGCGGAAGGCTAGTTCACTGTCTAACAGCTCAGATTCTAAGAGGATGGGAAGGGTTCAGTTAGAGTCTATTAAGGAGGAGTCCATTAGCATAACAAGGAAATAAAGAAATGGGAAAGGGTTCGGCAGAGAAGACTCAGTCAGTCTGCTAGTGACTGTAGCATAGACCAGGCAGTCCAAAGTTAGTAAAGAGTTAAAAAATTGAACAGCATAGCATCCGGGTCTCAAATAAGGAAAATCAGAATAGCGGTCCTCAAATGGCAAAAACCAATAGCGTCTGCATCTGCGATGACCCTCCTTTGGGGATACTTCTTTTATAAGTTCTATGGTAAAGTCCAGGGTGTGGTATCACACATCACACCACTATCAAAAGAGCATCACATGGCTATGATCACATCATGTCACCTAAGATTATTGAAACATCGACCTGGTTTTCCATGCTAGTCATGGGAAATGAAGCTTTGCGAGTCCACACAGGCCTATCATTGTTAGAGAAGAAATACAAAGTTGCAGCTTACGGTCATAGCTAAAATTCTGTTCCCACAGGAATATTTCGCTGTGAACGTTGGAAAAAGTATTGAAAATATGTCAGGGACAGAAATGTACAGGACAAACAAGTTACATTACACTTGCAAAGAACGATCCATTGTATTAAATCAAGGGAAAGGTCAACACCAGAGAAACGGCATCTCGAAAAAGACCTTTAAGTTAGCATCGCACATTTAAATGAAATAAACTTTTAACATTACTTCAAATATGATGAAATTTAATCAATTGAAATAAAGAATGTATAAACTTTCACAAAATATTACACAGCAATAATTAATGTTAGACATATCCTACTACTGCAAATTTTCATCAAGGTTGTACTTCATTGCTTACACATTTTTGCATCAGCCTTTTCTAACTGGTGCACATTATCAAAAAGCATCATAACACAAGACTACTTCACTTAGCATAAAACTCCATTAATATAGGTTAATAAGCATAAGTAAATCCTTAGTGCAACTTTGTTTATGTGTATTAATATTACCTTATGTGTGTTTCCTTCATCTCACATTTTAAAGCAAGCTTTTATGGTGCTTCTACTACACTTGTCTCTGTTTCATGTATCTCTGTATCTATCGTATGCAACATGTATTTTCAACCTTTTGCGTTCTCTATGCATAAATGTGTCGTGTATTATGATTTTTAAAATTTTACTGGATCTCCTGGTTGTTCGACTGAACATCCCACCACGCAGCAGCAAAATTTCCTCAGCGCCTCAAGACCCTCACGGGTGAGTTGCGCTTTATAAATGTCTGATTGATTGATTGATATCATATAAAGTGAGCACTGGAAGTGATCATTTAAAACACGGTATCCAAATTGTTTCGGGCAGACTGGTGTCATAAATAGTTGAAAACCAGAGCAGCGTTATTTTACCTCTTTCAACAATGGCAAATGGATGCTTATCACTAGAATTTTACATGAAAGTGGTGATAGAAATGTAGGAGCATTGGTTCACATTTCTAAAGTAAACAACAGAACTTAACTCAATAACATAACTCAAAGCAGCAAAACAACAAAGCTAAAACATCAAGGGCTCAGCACAGCAAAATGGTCAAAACAGAATGCAACTCAAAAACCACAGTGAACGGAGTCGCCTGAAAAATCAAATACCCCACGCCCTTAGAACCATTTCCTGAAATGAATTGAGCAAGCAGAGGTAGTGAACACAGCAAACCACCTCAACCTTCCCTGTTGATATTCTTTCTTTGCTACTGCCCTGCTTCTTTCCCTCACATGTTCACTCTTCTTTGCGCCCTCGTTTCTTTTTTCTTTCCATCTTTCTTTCTTTTTGTGCATCTGTCTTTCCTTCTTCCAATTTTCGTGCAACCTTTCTGTCTACAGTCTACTTTTTTTTTTTTTTTCTGTTTCACTCTGTATTTCTTTGTTTCCATTTTCATGTAATCTCTCCTTTCATTTTTCCACCTCCGTAGCATTTTATTTATTTTTCTTTAATTCATGTGCCTTTCTTCCAGCTCCTTCTTCCGTTCACAATGTTCATGTCCCTCAGTCTTTTCTTCTTTCTTTCCATTTCTTCTTTCTTTCTTTCAGACGTTGTGCTCGCCTTCTCCTCCACCATGGTGCTCCTATTGTTCGCTCTATGGCAATTGCCTCACTACAATTACACAGCACTTAAAAAGAAATGCCGTCGACCACCCAGCGCAATTTTTGGGCGCAAGCTCTGTGGTTCAGCAAATTACTTATCTCCTGTAAATTCTTTTAAATGAATTTGAACCACTAAAAAGGTTTTGTGTATATATTGACATTATTGTTTCCTATGTGCCATTTTTTGCTGTTTCACTTGTCACTTGCGCCGTTCACCTTGTTTTTCAGGAGCACACGTGCACACGTTTGTACAGGTTACGCATACATATATTATAATATAGTGCCACCATTGTCTTTTTCCACTTTGTTTAAAATAGAGACTGCTCTTCGCATTTGCTGCAAAAACGATTAATGCTTCCCTGTCTCCTCCTTTTAGCAACTATTGCGCATTCTTTTTTTTTTATGTTTAAAAGCTTTATTAAAGAATTATAAGAAATGCATAGATCAGCAATACAGAATAAACATACTGAAAGAAGAATATCAAAAAAAGTGGCTAGATTAAGAACCAAAGGAGAAAGCTATTTTTTGGTTTTACAAGGAATAAAGGAAAGGGAGGGGGAGGGGGAAGGAGAGAGGTGCAACTTGATAAAATTAAATAAAAATAATGCATATTTACATAGGAATGTAAGTAGTATTACTAGTATACTTAATAAATACAATAAACCAAGAAAGGTAAGGAACAATAAACAGAGAAAATGTACGTTCAAGGAGGTTTAAAATTTTCAGAATGGGAACGAGAATTATCTGCTAAAACTAGATTATCTAAGTATTGAGTCAGGGGTAACCAAAAAAGGTCTCTATTAACTTTTGGTCTGCAGGAGGAGGCGAAAGCAATATCAAGACGATGAAAGTGGCAGAGACTATTCCACCAGTGCTGAAGAGAAAGCTTTGTAAGGGTTTTCCAGTTAAGAGTGATGTGTTGAAAGGCTAGTGCAAGCATAAGGTCGAAAAGACCATGTGTGTAAGGGGAAGATTTAAGGAGTCATATAGGCTACCAGAGAAAAGAAGAGGGAGCGAATAAGGGGTGGTAATGGTGAAAATACGGGAAATATAGGACCAGACTTTTTCCCAAAAGAGAGAGACCGAAGGGCAAAGAAAGAGAAGATGTAAAAGATCAGCAGTAGAAGCACCACAGGTCCAGCAGTTAGTATCAGTGGAGTGGGAAAATTTAGCAATAGATATAGGGGTAAAATAGAGTCTGTGATATAGGAAAAACATAGATTGAGTGAGAGAAGCAGAGCGAGAGATTTTGAGAGAGCGGGACCAAAGTTTGTCCCAGAAGATGATAGACCATTCACATCCCAGGTCAGATTCCCACGAAAGTTCCAATTTAGTTTTAGTACGTTCTGGATTAGGAGCTGAATAATATTTATAAATGAGAGAAGCTTTAGGTAGGGATAGAAGGATCGTATGAAGAGAGTTTAAAGTAGAAGGAGGAGGGGAAGAGGGGAGAGAATAGAAAGTGTCAAAAATGACCGACATCAGAGTGATGAATTTCTGTAGGAAGGAGCAAGGACAATGAAATGAAGCTTGAAATTGGGGAAAAGAGCACGGAGACGAGCCATCAAAAAGATGTTTAACCCAAATTATACCTTTTGATCTCCAAGATTTCCAAAAGATGGATCTGTTATTAATAGTAATAATGGAGTTGTGCCAAATTGGAGATTCTAAAAGGATTCTCTTGAAATGCGATCCGGTTGTGTCAAGGGTCTTAGTAAGGTACAAGTATGTTTGAATAAAGGCATAAAAATATGAGGAGATTTAGCAGAGAAGGCCAAAACTTCCCTTAGGGTGAATGGTAATAATAGAGCACGCTCAATAGTAAGCCAAAGGGGAGTGAAAGAAGAGGGGTTGGAAAGAAGCCATCTTGAGGCCTGACGGAGACAAAATGATTTATGGTAAAGGCGAAAGTCAGGAAAGTTCACACCTCCATTAGATTTTGTCTTACGAAGAAAGGATAAGGAGATCCTGGCTTTTTTATTGTTCCAGAGGAATTTAGAAATGCGAGAATCTATTCGTTTAAAATAGGAAACAGGAATATGGACGGGCAGCATGGAAAGAGAGTAAATCAAAATAGGGAGATCATCATCTTAATGGAATCCAATCGACCCCACCAAGAGAGAAACAAAGGATTCCAAGAGGAAAGTAAATTGTCAATCCGAGAGAAGACCGCCTTCATATTCAATTTAACAGTAGCGGTGATGGAGTTCGAGAACCATACACCTAAATATTTTATTTTAGAGCTGTTCCATGCAAATCCAGTGGTAGAAAAAGAATGAGGAAGACAAAATTTGGTAAGAGGGAGAATTTCTGTTTTATCTGAATTGATTTTATAACCAGAGACAAGAGAGAAGGAAGCAAATTCGTGTAATAGAGAAGGAATAGAGATTTCGGGAGCGGAGACAAAAAGTAGGATGTCATCTGCGTAGGCTGAGAGCTTTAGATGTTGGTCACCGTAAGGGAAGCCAGATATAGAGTCATTATTGCGCATTGAGGATAAGAAGGGCTCAAGAGCTAAGACAAAGAGAAGAGGAGAAAGAGGACAACCTTGACGGACTCCGCGCTGGAGAGGAAAATAGGAAGAAATACAGCCATTAACCAATACAGAGGCTCTGGGGGCTGAGTATAATAAAGAAATAAGTGAAATAAATTGAGGGCCAAAACCATGCCATTTTAAGGATGCGAAAAGGAAGGACCAGTCAACTCTATCAAATGCTTTTTCCGCATCGACAGAAATGGCCGCCAGAGATGTAGAGAGAGAAGGGATTTTGTTTAAGACATTGAGAAAAAGTCTGGAGTTATCTGATGTCAATCTACCCTTGACGAAGCCACATTGTTCTTTACCCACTAGATGAGGCATAAGCGGATCTAAACGTAAGGCAAGAGTTTTGGCAAAAAGCTTATAATCTACATTGATCAAAGAAATTGGGCGGTAATTTTTACAGAACTTAGGATCTCGGCCTTCTTTGTGTATCAGACAGATTGTGGCTTCTTGAAAAGTACCTTCCGTCTTGCCGGTAAGGTAGAATGAGTGAAAAAGGGTTAATAGTTTAGGAAGTAATAGGTTAGAAAAATGTAAGTAAAATTCGACTGAGAAGCCATCCGGACCAGGAGTTTTCCCTTTCTTTAAAGTGCATAAAGCAGTGGATAATTCATTAAGGGACAGATGGGCTTCAAGGTCAGAAAGGTTAAGATGAAGATTAGACGGTGTTGGAAGTTTGTCAAGATAAGACTGAATAAGAGAACTGGGGTATAGAGTTCTTTATAGAAGATTTTAAATTCGTTAAGAATGTCTTGATCTTTATGAACGAAAGAGCCATCTGAAGAATAAATGGAATCAATCGAAGTACGTTCTTTACGGGCCTTGAGGTAGTTTGCCAAAAGTTTTCCTGCTTTATTTCTACCTCCGTAATAACGAGCACTAGTACGCAGAAGAATTGAAGATGCATTGTCAGTCGTAGATTTATTAAAGGCCAGTTTAGCGCGTATAAGAGCTGGTAAGACCGAGTCCGCAGGTGAAGTATAGAACTTATGCTCTAGAGCTTTAATATGCGCCAGTGTGGTCTTACGTTGATGAAGAAAGCGCTTCTTCTTTTTTGAAACAAAATCTATAATAAAACCTCTTGCGGTTGCCTTAAAGGAGTCCCATAAAATATGAGGTGAGGAAACGGAGTCTTTATTTAGGGCAAAGAATTCGTTGGTAAAGATAGTGAAAGCGGAGGAAAAGAGAGGGTCAAGAAGGAGGGAGTTATTAAAACGCCAGCGGGAAGACCTGGGATATGGAGGGAGTAAATCTAGGTCGGTTACAATTGGGGCATGATCAGAGATGACAATAGGTTCGATAGAAGAGGAAAGCAAGTTCTGAGATAAGGATTGAGAGAGAAAAATATAGTCCAGACGGGAAAGAGAGTTATGAGGAGGAGAAAAAAGGAAAAATCAAGAGTATCGGGATGGGAAAGTCTCCAAGAGTCCACGAGGTGTGTTTGGGAGATAGTGTCGAGAAAATGTTTATGAGTTTTATGAGGGGTGAAGCGCACCTGGGATTGACGGTCAAGAAAAGGATCCATGACTTGATTGCAATCGCCTCCTAAGATAAAAAGATCATCTCTGAATTGAATACATTTCTGTGTAATTAAAGGCCAAAAGGAACAATCAGGATGGGTAGGGCCATAGATATTAAAAACAGTCAACGAAATATTATTAATTAACAATTGAGCCAACAACCATCTACCTTCTGAATCCGTTTCCTGTGATATAACTTTACAGTTCAATTTCTTGTGGCATAAAATCACAACACCATTTTTCTTGTTAGAGGTAGGGAGACTAAAACTGAGCCCACCCAGCCCTTCTTCAATTTTAACGCCTCAGCTTCGGTAAGGTGGGTTTCTTGCAAAAGAACTAAGTCAGGGTTATAAGAGGCAAGATGGGATAGAATTCTCTGTCTTTTGATTGGATTAACAAAACCTTTCACATTCCAGGAAATAACTCTGAATGTAACAACATTTGAAGTATATAAAGAATAAAAATATGCAACGATAAACAAATGGAGTAAAGGACAAAAGAGAAGATAAAAGAAAATAGAAAACCCAGTGGGTAAATAGAAAAGAGTAGTACGAAGAGTAGAAGTAAAAAGGAGAAGTAAGAAGGCGGGAAAGAGGGAGGTGAACAAGAAAAGACAGTACATGTCAAAATAAATGACGACTGTAATACGTACCTTAAGGGGTAAAGAAGAAAACGAAAGGCGGCAAGGGACATTGGAGACAGCACACCCAACGGGGAGCAACACAACACACCAGGACATCAATGTGAGAAAGTACAAACAGGAGCTGGCATGTAGAGGAAGAATAAAATCTAACAAAATAAATTATATCTGCAAATGGAGACAAAGAAATATATGAGAAATAAGAGAACAAACAATTCCATACAATAATGTAATAGAGTTACATAATCAGGTAGAGTAAGAAGGGAAAAGAATAATCATATACAACAAGGAAGGAAGGCGAGGTAGAAAAATGAGAGGCTGATACATAAATAGAGAAAGATGAACAAGGAGGAGAAGGAAGAAGGGAGGCATAGAATGAAACATAAAGCATAGTTATTATGGAAAAAATGAGAAAGACATATATAGTCTGAAGAAATTACGATGACCTGTAAAAGAAAAGAGGTTAGAGCAATAACTTCAATGCATTAGGACCATAAAAGGAAAACAAAACTCAAGTTCCAGAGGAGGAAGGAGTAGTTTCCATCGACGTAGCAGAACATGACTGGATAAATCTGCGAAGGTCAGCAGGGTCTTCAAAGGTAGAAGTCTTATTGAGATAGGTAACCTTAAATAAGCATGGGTGGAATAGGCCATAACGTGCACCCAAGGAGCGAAGAGCAGGACGTAGATCCAAAAATTCCTTTCGGCGTTTGGCAGTCAATGTAGAGACATCTTGGGAGATAAATACTTTGGTACCTAGCCAGGAGAGGTTCTTTTTGGCTTTGGCAGCATTAAGTATCAACAGAAGGTCAGTGAACTGCAAAAACAATATTATAACCCCACGAGGATTTGAAGGAGCAGATGTCGATGAGAGACGAGGGCCCAGTCTATGAGCACGCTGGATGTTCAATTTAGTCGTAGATGGAAGATCTAAAAACTGTGGTAGAAAAGATGCAAAGTACGCAACAGGATCGTCACCCTCAAGGCCTTCAGGAAGGCCATAAATGCGTAGGTTATTGCGCCGATTTCTATTTTCAAAATCTTCAGTAACTCTCTTTAGTTGTGAAACTTCCTTCTCCAACAAGGAAATTTTTGAAGATGAGGCCCGCACGTCGTCAAGATGTTGTTCCACCACATTGATACGGGACTCCATAGAAGACCACTTATCATCCAACGATTGCAGCCTGGAGTTTGTTTCTTCAATAAATGGGCGAAGGGAGCGCAACTCCTCCCGGACGCGCATAGAGTGGAGACATTGCTCGTTTCACTCAGACAGCGGAGCGCCTGGGGAAGGGCTCCCTTAAATCCTTCTGGGTAAACTTTCCTCACTATTTGCCCTGATTACAGTACTCACTAGGAGAACGCCTGGGAAAGGGCTCTCTTGTGTTTTTATTATTACTCACTTACGCCATTTTTTAAACTTGTTTTGCTGTGTTGTCAAATCACATAGGAAGCAATATCTTTTTAAAAAAAGGCAAAACCAAGGACACTCCTCATTTGTGTTTACCTGCCGGTTGGGTTGGCGTCCCTCCCCGTTCCAGCGCGGATTCTTCCGTTTGTTTGGAGGGAGGTGCCACCCACCGGAAGTCAGGTCTATCCACTTCCGCCCTCCACCACTATCGAGGTTAGCGTTTCAGACTACCCTCACTATAAGAGGATATGCCTAAACAGACGCGCAGCGGACGCGCCTAGAGTGGAGACATTGCTCGTTTCACTCAGACAGCGGAGCGCCTGGGGAAGGGCTCCCTTAAATCCTTCTGGGTAAACTTTCCTCACTATTTGCCCTGATTACAGTACTCACTAGGAGAACGCCTGGGAAAGGGCTCTCTTGTGTTTTTATTATTACTCACTTACGCCGTTTTTTAAACTTGTTTTGCTGTGTTGTCAAATCACATAGGAAGCAATATCTTTTTAAAAAAAGGCAAAACCAAGGACACTCCTCATTTGTGTTTACCTGCCGGTTGGGTTGGCGTCCCTCCCCGTTCCAGCGCGGATTCTTCCGTTTGTTTGGAGGGAGGTGCCACCCACCGGAAGTCAGGTCTATCCACTTCCGCCCTCCACCACTATCGAGGTTAGCGTTTCAGACTACCCTCACTATAAGAGGATATGCCTAAACAGACGCGCAGCGGACGCGCCTAGAGTGGAGACATTGCTCGTTTCACTCAGACAGCGGAGCGCCTGGGGAAGGGCTCCCTTAAATCCTTCTGGGTAAACTTTCCTCACTATTTGCCCTGATTACAGTGCTCACTAGGAGAACGCCTGGGAAAGGGCTCTCTTGTGTTTTTATTATTACTCACTTACGCCGTTTTTTAAACTTGTTTTGCTGTGTTGTCAAATCACATAGGAAGCAATATCTTTTTAAAAAAAGGCAAAACCAAGGACACTCCTCATTTGTGTTTACCTGCCGGTTGGGTTGGCGTCCCTCCCCGTTCCAGCGCGGATTCTTCCGTCTGTTTGGAGGGAGGTGCCACCCACCGGAAGTCAGGTCTATCCACTTCCGCCCTCCACCACTATCGAGGTTAGCGTTTCAGACTACCCTCACTATAAGAGGATATGCCTAAACAGACGCGCAGCGGGCGCGCCTAAGGCAAGCCCGTCTGCACCCGTCCGCGGCCGACCGGGGCCAGGGGCCACAACCCCTGCCCGGTTCTCCACTCATATTAGGAGCTATAGCCCCAACTCCCTTCTCAAACTAAGAGGAACAACCCCCGCTCTATGCCATTCCTCTTGGAATCTTGCAGACCTTCACACTACATGTTCACACTGTGGTTTTCAGCTACACTCTGCCCCACTAATTAAAAAAACCCAGCAAAACATGTACCTTTTGAATTGTAGGTCACTCCCAAAACATTCTACGGAAATTTCCATGCTTTTAGAAGAGCTTAACCCAGATGTCATATTCCTGACAGAGACCTGGCTCAACACTGAGTCAGAACCCGATCTTATCCAGCCCCTCTCCCAAGGGTATCAAATACTACGTGAAGACCGTAAAGTGGGGAAAGGAGGTGGCCTAGCAGTCATCTACAAAGATTGTTATAAGTGCCGCAGTTCTCCTACTTCGATACCAGACTGCGAAAGCCTCTCCTTCGCTATAGATTTCTCCCCCACTAGCACTTTTTCTGGGATACTTTTATATCGCCCACCCGGAACTTTGGGACAATTCCACAATATCCTTCCTCCCATTATAGCCAATCTAGCATGCAGTCCATCCAATTTTACACTACTAGGGGACTTTAACATCCATTTTGATAACACCTCTGACCATACCGCCATAGAAATGACCACTAGTCTTTCTGCACTACAATTGAAACAACTAGTGCTTAAGCCGACCCATTCCAAAGGCCACCTACTTGACCCTGTTTTTAGTAACTGCACAGATCTTATAGTAGGAATTCCCTCACCGCTTCCGTGGACGGACCACTTCTTGATCCCTCTCTCTTGGGTCATTCCAGAATCCAACCTTTCTTCTAATACAGTTACACGTAGGGAACGAAACTGGTCAAAACTCCCTCTTGAGAACTGGCTGGCAGCTCTTGAAACTTTTAGACCATCCAACAATCCTGACCCTACTTCTGCTAATGAGGACTACAATAGATGGATTTCTAATTCGTTAGACTCCGTACTCCCCATGAAAAGCACCATACCTAAGCGCAGGACAAAGACTGCCCCCTGGTACTCCCCAGGATTACGGGATAGAAAACGTCAATGTAAAAAACTGGAAAGGAAATGGCGACTGGATTATTCTCCTTCCAGTAAAACTGCTTATAGAGAAGCGATTAAGGCCTACAAAAATGAAATTAAAACCACACAATCGACCTTTTTTGAAGAAAAAATTAATGCAGCTGCTTCTAGGCCTAAAGAAATATATCGCATTGCAAAAACCCTCCTTAAGCTTCCAGAAAACCCCCCCAATTCCATTAATGCGCAAACCCGTTGCAATAACCTGGCAGAGTTCTTTCTCCAAAAAATACAAACCATCTACACCTCCTTTTCCCCCACTCAGACTGACTTTTCGCTCACCAAATCATCTGAATCAGGGACCGAGCTCTTGGTAACACTTGAATCTCTCCCTCCACTTAATCCCATCATGCTAGAATCCATTATGCATCAGGTAAAATCTGGCTCCCCCAACGACCCGGCACCACCGCGCACCTTGCTGTCAGCCACTGTTAACGTCCTTCCCACCATACTTAACTTGCTTAATGCCTCCCTGTCCGCAGAGCACTGTCCCGCTTCCTTGGAAGCGGGCCATGGTTAAAGCCCTTCTAAAAAAACCCAACCTAGACCAAGATAACCCTAGTAACTATCGACCAATCTCCCTGTTGCCCTGGGTGAGCAAGATTTTGGAGAAACATGCCAACATAGTGCTGGCAGAGTTCATCAAGATCAACCATCTGCTCGACCCCTCCCAGACTGGATTCCGTCCCATGCATGGGACCGAAACCGCTCTGGTTGCAGTGACGGAGGAGGCCAGGAAGATTTTGGATCAGGGAGGATCTGCAGCAATTATCCTCCTTGACTTAAGTGCCGCCTTCGACACTGTAAACCACAACATCTTATTACATCGACTCACCAGTCTGGGAGTCTCAGGGAAAGCTATAGCTTGGTTTGAATCCTTTCTCTCAGACCGTTCCTTCCAGGTTTTTGAGGGTGATATCACCTCCCCCAGTAAGCCTCTTGGCTGCAGTGTGCCACAGGGCTCCTCGTTGAGCCCTACGCTTTTTAATATCTACATGAGCCCACTAGCTGAGATAGTTCGTCCGTTCGGGATAAAAATAATCACCTATGCCGACGACACCCAGCTAGTGGTGGCTCTCAATCAGCTACACACCACGCACAACAGCCTGAGGGACTGCCTGGAAGAAGTGACTAAATGGATGACATCGTCATGTCTCAAATTGAACGGAGACAAAACCGAGCTGATGCTCCTGGGCAATACCCCCATGCTTACGATCAACTCATTGTGGCCCACCTGCCTTGGCCCTGCTCCCACGCCAAAGGACACAATCAAGAGCCTAGGCATTTGGCTGGATAAGTCCCTTAATTTCAATTGTCAAGCAGCCAAACTATCAGCCACCTGCTTTGGCCTACTTAGGCTACTGCGGTAGATTCTTCCTCTATTGCCTTTCCAAGCTAGACAGATCATGGTCCAGGGTCTCATCCTGTCTCGTCTGGATTTTGGGAATGCTCTCTATTTAGGGGCCCCCAAACCACCTTGCGCAAGCTCCAGATTATACAGAACTGCGCTGCCCGAACACTGCTTCAGATCCCTCGTCGACTGCCAATAAAACCCGGACTAAAGAGCCTTCACTGGCTCCCAGTCAGGGAAAGAATTGAATTTAAGACTCTGTGTATCGCCCATCGAGCCTTCTGGAAAACAGGTGCTGGTATCAATCATTCATTAATCACCCCCTACCATCCGAACAGACAGCTCAGATCAGCATCCTCCTTCCTCACGACAGTACCCAGGATCAAGAGAGCTAGATGTGGGGGTCGGTCGTTCTCTTATAACTCAGCCAAGCTTTGGAACTCTCTTCCCTTTCATTTACGTTCAGAGCCCAACTTACTATGGTTTCGTAAACATCTAAAAACCCTGCTTTTTAACAAATCTGAATAAACTTCAATTGTTTCCTCTATATGCATTGTCCGTAGCGCTAGGACGCCTGAGGGTAGCTATCGCGCTTAATAAATAGTCATTTCATTTCATTCATTTCATTTCATTTCATTTCATTTCATGTCCAAAGAGACCGGAGAGGAAGACTTAGGTGGAGATGGAGAATCCTGCTTAGGTCTCTTATTGGTAGTTGAGGGTAACGACATTTTGGATGCCATGTTGACAGGATTTTCTGTGAGGGAGGAGCAGGTCTCCCGTGGCGAAAGATCCGATAAACAGGAGAATTTGTTGAAGGTCGGAACGTTTGCTCCACTGGTGGCAGGAGCAGAAGGACGCACCTCCACTGCTTTGTTAGGATGGAGTAGGCGTCTACTTCTACCCATGAAGCGTGGTAAAAATAATGAGGAGAAGATACGGTGTTACGTAGAAGAAAAATCACTGTATCTCAAAAGAGTTCCCCCTCAAAAGCAAGCGTCAGGGAAAGAAATGACTATATTGCGCAGTAAACATAAAAAAAAAAGAAAAAAACTGCCAAGAAAGTCAATATATATTGAAATGGGAGGAAAAAAGACCAGAGAGAGGGTCATACAAAATGGTGGCCATCCCCAATAGGAAAGAGTCACCTGTATAAAGTCAGCCCAGAAATTTTCCAGCCTCCGCGGAAAAAGCATATATTTTGAAAGCGCACATCCTCCGATTTATATATCTGTCATCCTTTTTTCGAAACGAGCATTAGAACCGCTTTAAAATCGCGGTGAAAGTCCGGCGCGAAGCGGAGCTCTAGCGGCGGGCGGCCATCTTGGGTCGCGATGCGCGCGCAATCCCTGCGCATTCTTTTTTAAACTGTCTTTTACTATTACCTGTTGAGATGTTGTTATTTGGTATAGACACTAATTACCCAGGTCTCAACTGGGTCTACGGGTAACCTCATGTGGACTGTTTTCCGGCTGTAGGTTTGGGCTTGAGACTTTATCTCTATGAACCGAATCAGGATTCAAACCAAGCATATCACCAAAGGTGGGCGAAAGGGCAGCACTAAATGAAAAAGAAGCACAGGGAGGAAAGTTAACAATTGCAATTCCCTTTACTCTGAGATCATCCAGGTGTCTCCCTCGCTGATGTCTTTATGTAAAGCCCCATGTCCTCAGCTGTGACAAGCAATGACACTTGCACCCAGCATGTGCTGGGTGGCAGGGAGCCGTTTAGCCCCCAGAGGGTGAAGTCTTGTACAAAGTCCTTTAGTTGTGTTTTTACAGTTTGGTTTAGCAAATGCATAAACAACAAAACAAAAAGTGCATAAACACAAACGGGCAGATTTACTTACATTCCACGTATCGTAGGGCAGCAAGCAAAGTTACTATGCTGTGTTGCATGAAAGGAGACAGCAGAAATGCGCCATAATGACTAAGATATTGCGCATTTCTGCAGTCTCCTAGTGCTGGCGCACTGTGTCCTGCCTAGCACAAACACAGGCACTCTTGCAAAATGGGGCGAGGGTGGCTGCGTTACAGGCAGGATTGGTTTTGTGCAAGGAGGGATACCTTCCTGTACAAAAACAATCCTTAAAGTTCTTTTCCTCTTTCCATGTGTGCTGCACACATGGATAGAGGAAGTAACGAGGAGAAATAAAGAAATTTCTCCTCATTACGCCTGGTTCAGGGAGGGGTCACATTTTGACGTATTCCCCAGTTTATCAACTTTAGTAAATCTGGGTGTGGGATTGGCGACAGGACACTGAGGACACCATTCCTCCTTCTTGGCTGGACCAGGAAGTCGGGCAGGGATGGAGGAGTTGGGGAGGGGCTCTTCTACCGAGACAGAGGAACAGGGGACAGCAGTTTTCCATGTGTGGTCTAAACTGCATTTTGGGACACCACAACTGAAGATGAGGCAGAAACACTACCTGCCCGTACCTCGTCCGATCACCCTACACTGCCTGCAAAGCCTGCTCCAACTATGCCAGTATCAGCAAGGCTCCTCACCAGCCGCGCCGGTCAGCACGCACTGACATCGGGTCTCAGGCCCCCCCCTTTTCGACTGCACATCCCTCTAATTTCCCCTGGCCAAAAAATGCCGACATGCGGGGAGGGGCACACAGTCCCAGCAGTGCTCCTGCACCGTCCACAAGCAGTACACGTGGCCCACCTGGCCACCAGGCCACTACACCAGGGGCCAGAACAGCCTACCCTCCTACACCTGCCGCGCACCATTGCCGGAAAGAGCCCACGTGGCCAGCCTGAGCATCCAGCCAGAGACATACACAGTCTACCTTCTTCCATGTTCCCAGCCACAGTACTGCCAACCTGTACTATCAACATATTTCTAGACTCTGGCTGCATTTGCTGCCTACCTCTGGCCGCAAGTCATCGCTGGCACCCGCCCACCCTCATCCCGCCATCGCACAAGAGGGAGGTACCAAATATGATGCTGCAGCCTTCCTGAAACCACCTCCTCTATTCGACACAACCAGGAAGCAACACCTTGGGGCCCGGTGGCCTGCATGGATCAAACAGTTTGATGAGTTCAAGGATGCCCTGGGGAGGATGATGATGCCAAAATTATCACGTACCTTAAGAATCTGGTAGTTGAAGGGGTCAAAGAAACCCTCAAGAAACTCACCAGTCTGGGACACCACACTAGCAGTGACCCCAAAATCCATGGGTGGATGAATGGGAACACCCATGCTCCACCAATGGAAAAACTCCCTATTGCCAAGTAATTCAAGGCAGCACGCTATGCGATACTTTTTGGGAAAAATCCGAAGTAAAGTCACGCAAATCTGATTTGGATAGCTTTGTACATTATAAATAACATTTTACATTGTGGTTGTGCAAAAAAGTGGTGAATCCACGATGCAAAATGTTAGTAAATCTGCCTCAAAATGTTAGGGGAAATGTTGACAGTAGGAAGCGATTTATGGCATCAAAAGCTGAACGTGAAATATAATCAGAGAATTTCAAAATATATCTTTGTCAAATTCCAATTACCCTCAAAATAATATTTTTCAATATAGTACACTAAACTCATGTCTGCTATATAGCTGATGGTATGTGGACAGTGTAGCTAGGGGATATATCAAATGCATTGTCTCAACCCTCCATGATGTGCTGTGTCTTCCTGGGCGGCTTTTGAATCAGTTTACGCAGCCTCTCATGCCTATGATGCACAGTATGCCCTTTGCTGGGTACTTGCAGGACTGTGTTTGGGACGTGTTCATCGGTAAACCTAATTTTATCTAGATATGGTCAAATCATAGCTTTTGTTGAACTTGAAGAATCAAGAATTCTCCTGTAAGACTCTCAAATTGTAAATCCTCCCATAAAACCAGAATAGAAACATAATGCTCAAACTGCCATGAAATGTGCACATAGATGCATCATAGGGCCTGATTTTGATCTTGGCGGAATCAGTCCCGCCGTCACTTTTTCGGCGGTCTTCCCGCCCGCTGACTTGGCAATCCGCCCACCCTATTTAGATGTTGGCAATTGCATAAACAAAAGACAGCAGCGGTCACACCCTCACCGCCAGAAAATCTCAACCACATCGACGACGGACTAGGCAAAAGCAGCTGTGGGAGGGAGGACCACCAGTTTCTCCGTCAGGGCAATCACGATGTGCCTTCCAGCCAACTCAATTGCGGTGGGGAAAACTCCACACCTGAGTTGGCGGAATGGAACGCATATAAGACACAAACTCACCTTTACTCACCTTCCCACTTCCTGTTCTGCCATGGACCCGCTGCAACACATCCTTCCTCTGCTGCTGCTGGCTGATCACGATGCAAATCAACACCATCGTCGGTGGAGAGGAAGGTAACCTCCCCCATTACCTGTTAGCTGTTTTCACTTGACTGTTCAGATATGCTCAGGACTCATTCATTATGAAATTACTCACACAAGCTATAGCATACCAATGTGCAATGCATATGTCTCTAATGTTGACGTTTAAGAAATTTAAAGTAACACACCTCTACAACCACATTGTGCTCATAAGCCAGGTGCTAGTTGCCTCACAAAAAGGACACTTGCAAAAAAAAGCATATCAAATCAAAAATCAGAAAATCACCACACAGGTGTCTGGAAATGAAGTACGAAAATTGTCACATGAAAAACATATGCATCACACATCATTGGGATATGTCCAATTTAACCTCATGTAGAAACTGCACTAGACAAGCTGTAACCCTCACCTCATAGATTACCTGGAAAATCAATGTCAGTTCCATATCTGAACCAATTATTCAAGGAAGAGTTAGATTAACAGAATTATCAACTTATTTGAGCTTACATTAATCAGCTCCCAAACGTCTGTAAATCGT
The DNA here is from genome assembly GCA_963921515.1 of Calotriton arnoldi. Classification (NCBI taxonomy): domain Eukaryota; kingdom Metazoa; phylum Chordata; class Amphibia; order Caudata; family Salamandridae; genus Calotriton; species Calotriton arnoldi. The sequence continues at coordinate 304,801 of CAWUFW010006715.1, forward strand.
GAAAATAAATGTGCAGAAAAACCACTAAGTATTATTACAATATATTTATTTAGTCATTTAAAGGAATAATCATTAGAGGGTCAAGAAGGTAGAAGAATGTTCTAGGGAACGTGTAGGAAAGAGTGCTCAAGTGTATATATAGGAGTCAAGAGAGCTCAAAGTGTGTAGAAAAGTAAAGGGCATATATTTACAAGACTGTACAAAACTGATATCCAATAAACAGTTAAATGCAACCTGGCCACATGCAAATTATTCATTTGAATTTGTAAGGAAAGTTTCCTTAAGGCTGTAAACAGGGGTAATGGGGAAGGGAAAATTGGTCCAGGTGCGGTAGGGGGTAGCGTCAACGTTTCGATCCGACTTATCGGCGAACGAGGGACTTTAATACCTCAGCTATGCAGATCTTCCTCAGGACAAGGGGACAGGTGAAGTGACCCTCATTAATCTTGCAATGCTCAATTGGAGTCCAAAACCTGGTTACACCAATGCCCGAAGTGGCAAGGGCCAACTAAGGACAGGGGCTGCTACCACGATGGAGTAAGGACGTCGATCAGATCGTCTCCAGTTGCAAAATTACGCTGTGCCCCGAATTGCCTGATTCATTCAGCAAACTCTTGCCACACATACGGGCCTGAATATTATGTTCCATGGATGGTTTGGGCACCACTGCCATGGTTTATATCTACTGAATAACGGGATTTGTCCTTAGTTGGCCCTTGCCACTTTACGGGCATTGGTGTAACCAGGTTTTGGACTCCAATTGAGCATTGCAAGATTAATGAGGGTCACTTCACCTGTCCCCTTGTCCTGAGGAAGATCCGCATAGCTGAGGTATTAAAGTCCCTCGTTCGCCGATAAGCCGGATCGAAACGTCGACGCTACCCCCTACCGCACCTGGACCAATTTTCCCTTCCCCATTACCCCTGTTTACAGCCTTAAGGAAACTTTCCTTACAAATTCAAATGAATAATTTGCATGTGGCCAGGTTGCATTTAACTGTTTATTGGATATCAGTTTTGTACAGTCTTGTAAATATATGCCCTTTACTTTTCTACACACTTTGAGCTCTCTTGACTCATATATATACACTTGAGCACTCTTTCCTACACGTTCCCTAGAACATTCTTCTACCTGACCCTCTAATGATTATTCCTTTAAATGACTAAATAAATATATTGTAATAATACTTAGTGGTTTTTCTGCACATTTATTTTCACGATTTACAGACGTTTGGGAGCTGATTAATGTAAGCTCAAATAAGTTGATAATTCTGTTAATCTAACTCTTCCTTGAATAATTGGTCCAGGACCACTGTTTCTTTATAATAACCGATACCCAGGTCCAGGGACCATTTGGGAATACCCATTGCTTATAATGAGTTCCATATCTGAAGCACTCTACATATTCATCTACGTAACATTTCCCATTGTCTAGTGCAAGTCCTGTATTGTATACAATTTCATTTTCCACATCATATTACAAGGTGAAATGCTTATGTGTATATACTTATCAGTAATCAAGGTGAATATAACACACCTGTAGTAAAATATCCTTAAATAATGTCTCGACATCTATTTGTAGGTGCAAGCGTCCACTAATAAGTTGAATGGCTGCACTTAATTTCAAATCACAATCACATACCCTGTGAACCAGTGTATGCACTTTACAAAGCAGGTAATTAAAAAGTATGTAGTAGTCCCTGCTATCATGCTAATGGAAAATAGGTACTACACATTTTACACTGAAACATTGCTAGGAATCTAATATTTTCAAAGGAAAAATATTGCCAGGACAAACTTGTTGAAAAGAAAAATTGTGATTTAATCATCACTTTGAGATGTCTCTCAAATAGTTTGTAATAAGGCATTTGCCAGTACAAATGGTGTCCTGTGCACAGGTGTGCCTCAACTTGCCTCCAATTCCACTGCCATGGGAACCTCCTGGGAAGGGGCATCCAGTGGGCAGAGCAGGCACCTCAAAGATGTTACGTGGGATGGGGGTGGTTAGTTTGAGTTTGCAAGGGGTGTCCTTAGTTTTTGGAGGGGGTGGTTATGGGAGAAGTGGTCTTGGGTATGGGAGGGGGTGCTGTTTTGGCAGGGGTGGTTTTTCTCTTGGGATGGGACCTTTTCTTTTTTTTAGGGGTACCTTGTGGGGGAAGTAAGGGTGGGTATGGTCGTTTGAGGGGTGGTTTGGGATGTGGAGAGGATGGATTGGGGGTGGAAGGGGTTGGAGTAGGTTGGGCAGTCTTGGGTGTGGGTGTGGCAGGGCTCGGGGCAAGGGCAAACAGAAGACTTTCACAGGGAAAATGGGTAGGATGGTCGGGAGGGAGTTGGGGTTGGGAGGTAGAGGGAATGGAAATGTCTGTTGTGAGTGTGTCTGCTGATGGTGCAGGTATCTGTGGGTCTGGTGTATGTGGTGAACGCTTGGGTGTCTTGCTTTGTTGATGTGTGTTATATGGGTGAGTGTGGGTGTTTCTGTTTTTTGGGTGTGTGTGCTGTGGAGGTGCTGGGTGTGGTCATGGTGAATGTGTCTGTGGTAGTGGGTGCGGTGTATTTGGGTGTGATGGTGGTGGTGGATGTGTCTGTGGTGGTAGGTGTAGTGTATTTGGTTGTACTGGGGGTTAGAGGGGTGTCTGCATGTTTGGATACGTGCCTCTTTTTCTTTTTGTGTCGTGTGTAGTTGTGCTGCTTGTGTCTGTCTGAGTGAGTGCATGCAAATGTGTGAGTGTGCTTGGGACAGATCTGGGAATAGGGAATTTTGATGGGGACAGGGTAGGAGGGGGACCACAAGGTTGGGATGGTTGGGAGACTGCAGTGAGTGAGGAGGCTAGAATTTGAAAAGACCTCTGAAGGCCAGACATAACACTGTGAATGCCTGCCAGGTAGGCTACCATTTGGCCCATTTGGCTGCCAAGCCCGCTGGATGGCATTCAGTAGTGCAGTCTGGCCTACAGAGATATTCCTGAGGAGGTCAATAGCCTCCTCACTCTATGCATCTGGGGGACAGGGGCAGGGGGTGAGGTACCTGGAGCAGAGGAGATCCCAGGCCTTTTTGCATACCTGGGTAGGGTCAACTGAGGGGAGGTGAGCAAGAGGGAGGGTGGAGATGGTCCTCTGGATGGCAGACAAGGATGTAGATGGAACTGGAGCAGTAGGGTCTGCCACAACTAGGGAGTGCTCACAGGAGGAGGCTTCAGAAGAAGATGTAGAATCACTGGTGGCCTCCGTTGCACTCCCCTCACACAACGGGCAACTGTGTCCCTCGGTGTCGGTACTGGAACCACTGTGGCCAGATGCTTCCCCGCCTGCATTGACAACTTCTCCTTTGCCTGCCCCGGATGATGCTGAAAAGACATATGCAATAGTGTTAATGGATCTGTGTAAACAGAACAGATCATGAACTTTGACAACAAAACAGTTACCAATATTTCTGATTTCACCTGCTTCAAGCCTCTCAAACTTTGGTTCTACATTATCATAAGCACATGCATATAGGCAACATTTTCAGAAAACACTTGGTGCCAGTTATGTTTTTCCCCACGATAGCTCCTATACTATGTATGAAGTTGTCTCTTATCTATTATTATGTCTCCTCAGGAATTGATTTACACCTCAGAATGGTTGGCCTTTGTTGTACAGAATAGTAAACTGATGACACCAAAAAGGATATACACCAACAATACCTTTGTACTCTGTGTTCACTAGGCCCTAAAATCTGCATACTTATCATTCTCAAAAAGTAAAATATGAATCAATGTCTGGGAACATAAACTGCAATGCTGTACCAATATTAGCATACACTGAAAGCAGGTTTCCTTTGTTTGGACATTTCACAATGCTAACACTCACTTCAAGCCAGTAAAGTATACGTCAAGTGTCAACATTCATACATGAATTCTGTACTGAAGTAGCTTAGCAATTTATCACATACTATCTACATACCTATGCTGTTAAAGACAGTCTGAAACTAATATTTGGGGGATTGAAAAATGATTACTACAACATAATGAAATACATAGCTTTTGAAAAATTTCTAATAAACTTCAGTACATAGCATCTTCACATTTGACTCCTAAATATCTATAGTTATTTGAACCTTATTTTATCTTTGTGAAATGGTTTCACTAAATATGCTGGCTTTCACTGTAGTCAAAATGCTGCAGAGCATCACACTAATCATTACATACAATGATTCATGTATGATATTACTTCAAAGATTGTAATGTGAATCACAATATGCAACATAGTACACCCTTATGCAATTCAACATTTGCCTAATGAGTCATGAGTTTGGCCTCAATCTGAGTTATCCTGATGGGATGCTCATACATATATGTGATTGAACATTCCATCATCCAAAATACCTTCAAGTTTCCCATTTTACTCCATCATTGACTGCTCATCTGGACATGACAAAGGACATTGCGGAATGGTTTGGAGTATTTGGTACTCTGTCACCATTGTGTACACATCCCTGCCTGTGTTTTATCAAAAATTGTATGCCCATCTCAATTATTTGGCCAAAAGCAGCCTCCTTACGCAAACATTTGTGAAGCAGTAAAACATCATGCAAATGTGTCACTGTTTAACATGTATGAAACAGTATTTCTGATACAGAACACATTTGGATATGACTTTATACCAATATGTAGCCATCAATTCTGCAGTCACTAGTCATTTTGGATCACATTGTCACTCTGTTTTGTGTAGAATCCCAACTTACCAATGTGATGGTAGGTACATCCGCTGTATCATAAGTGCCTGGTATGCTATTTCACCCGTAATAGGGCTAATATGACATCATCCACTCCAGTGAAGGAGCATCACACCTGACACAATAAAGATCAGTTGCCTGCTTGTTACAACTGTCAAATCATTACATCAAACAACATGATGTATATGTGGAGTTTAGGCAGCCCTGTGTCTGCTCAGAAAAGTCCATTGGTTGCGCACAAGAATCAGGTGGGATCATTATCCAAAAACAATAGACACAGCACATCATCATACACCTTGTACAAAACTTACACCTTCAAGAACTCTTCTTGAACATTGAACATGGGTCACACTGAAGGTTGATGGCAAAAATCCTGGCTGTGGCACAAAATGAGTCATGTAACATGTATAGCTCTGATAAGAACTTACCCCCTTGTTGCTGCTGTTGGGCCATCAAGCTCCGGATAGGCCACCGCAAGAATGCGAGCCATTAGGGTGGGGGGTCAGGGTGCGGCGCACACCCCTCACAAGGTGGGAGGACTTTCCAATCTTACGGGTCCAATGTCTTGCAGTAATGGATGCTTGGCCACCTGTAGACCCCCAGGGTCCGCACCTTCCTGGCGATGGCCTTCCATATGTCACATGAAAAGAAAGAACAAACAATGGTATTGTGACTTTTTGTTTGTCTGTATTGCTGCCACAAAAATTGTCTACAACTATCAGTAGCATAACTCATAAGTTATTACACAACATGTGTATTGTCGGAGAACATGGCGGCCGCAACACCGCAGGTCGCTAGAAGTGCCGATGGCATCCGCCACCAAAATTGAGCGGTGTCCCCCCTTGCCCACCGTAACAGTCTAGATGTGCCTTTCCTGGAAGTCGGAGGGCACGTTGAAGCAGGAAAATGTCAGAAGCACGAGTACACGCTGGTCCATGGCCATCCTGGAGCTCAGTAGGAGCCGCAGGGCAGCAGCGCTTGGTCTCCTCCGGGGTGGAGGGGGCAGCGTCAGCACAAGAGCGGCCCCTGCTGCACCTGGTTTGCAGTGGGAGAATGCGGGGGCTGCAGAGCTCCAGGAGCAAAAGAGAATCAAGGAGGTGGCCAGCAGTGAGAATTTGGAGGTGGCAGAGCGAACGATGGAGCAACAGCAAAGGTAGGGGGGCAGGTTTAAGCAGGGAACAGCTAGGAGCAGAGTAAGTCCTTCATGGAGAGGGAGGCACCACAACTATAACATAATTGAAAGTAACAAAAGTTGTTCCCACGAATCACTTTTCGGTTACCCCTCCACTATCAGGGGCATCAAATAAGATTGAAGGCTGTTGAGCCTCTGCCTCGGGTGTGTAGACCTAAAGATCTGCGCTAGTAAGGGAGTCACAGAGGGTCAGTATAATCAAGAAGAAGCCTGAGAGGGTGGAGAGAAAATTTAAAATAACACCCTCGTTAAGATCTTTTTTTAAGGTGTTGCCCCCCGTCATGGATATCAGACAACAGGCAACAGAACTTGCTAAGTGGTCAGGAGGTCAGACAGTCCTCCCACCAATGGCAGCAGAGGGTTGTATGTCCAAGTTGGAGGTCGGTGTTAACCAAGAGGCGGCCTCAATAAGTCTGAGTGCAGAACAAGACACAATAGGAGAAGGAGCTAGATCCCCTATTGGTAACCCTACTCAAAACTCTAACCAGGTCGAGTCTCCACTACATTTGACCCCAATATTAACAGGAGAAAATGACATAAACCCAGAGACTTCACTTAGGTCCCTAGAGGGCATGTTTTCCTCACTTTCGGGAGATATCAGGAAAGGCTTCACAGTTTCAGAAGCAAACCAGGGCAAAATAAGGAGCTTTTGCGAGGCCCTGGAGAAAAAAATGGATCTCCTATACATAAGAATGCAGACTTTACAGAACACTGTTGGGTAGTTGAAGGAAGAATTGAGCAATAGTAAAGCGGAAATTCGGGCAATAAGATGCGAGGAGTGAGAAACCTGAGAGAAACTGGAACAGTTGGAAACAATTCAAGAAAAAACAATCTAAGAATTTTGAATGTTCCTGAGGGGAAGGAGGGAGAAGACATAAAGGCATTTGTGGTTTCTCTGATTAAGGAAGGAGTTCAGATTGAGGAAAGTGAGGAGGAGATAATAAAGGATATCCAAAGGGTGCACAGAGATCCTTCCAGAAGAAATCTCAACAGGGTCAAGCCTCGTAAGATCCTCCTCAACTTCCAAACCTATGCTTTAAAGGAAAAAATGGTCTCAAAGGCTCTGAAAATGAAGACGCTAAGGGTGAAGGACTTCTCATTTGAAATCAGATCAGACCTGTTGCAAGTCACTTTGGGTAGACAATGGGAGCTGGGTAAGCGCTTAAAAGAGTTTAAAAAGCTAGAGGCAGCAGCACAGCTTAAGTTCCCTGCATCCCTAAGAGTCATGCACAATAATAAAATGCATAATTTAAGGAGCCATAGGGAGGCAGATGACCTGCTGGTAGAGTATAAAAAAGGGGGAATCTAGTCTACTGTTACAAGGCAGTGGAAGTGTACATGGTAAGATGAGAGTAGGTGGTAGGCCTTAGCGTGCACAATGGGGGACATGGTGGTTGGGTGTATGAAGTTGTATGTTTCTGTTAGAGCGGTGGCGGGTGTCCAGTGGCGCAAAGCAAAACAGACTAACATCAAGTCCAGAGAAAAGCAGGGGTGGGTTCTCTAGGGTGGGAGGAGAATTGTAAGGGGTCATGGGGAAGCACTGGGTAGGGAGCATAAAGGAATAAAGCATTAAAAAACCTCATACACCTTAGAGACTCAGAATTTAGCTAGAATAGCTATAAGTGCCCAGGCAGAGAATCAGAGAGATATTAGTAGGGAGATAGACCATTCAGTTGCTAACATGGAATGTTAACAGGTTACGCACGAAAGGTGAGAAGGGAATGGATCTTGCAATATCTAAGGGATTCACTACCACAAATAATAATCCTGCAAGAGACCCATCTGGTGAAGAGTGAGTGCATTGAGATTTTTACAAAACAAACTTAGGTTCAGCAAGTGGTCTGTACTGATCAGAGTGCAAATATAAGAGGAGCTGCGATACTAGTAAAAAAACAAGTGAAGGCACATGTAATAGATATAGTAGTGGATAAGAGTGGCAGGTGGATCATAGCAAAAACTAAATTACATGAGAGATTAATAACACTGGTAGGGCATTATGGTCTGAACTGTGATGACATAGAGCCATTAAAGGCAGTGTTTACGAATATGCTGGAGTTTCCGGATCTGGTAATTATGGCAGGTGATTTTAATGAAATAATGGACCTGAAATTGGATAAGTCAAATAAAAGCAGAGCAATAGCTACCCCTAAGCCACGCACATATTTAAACAATTGAACAACTTAGTAGACCCGTAGAAAGGAAATGGACGTTGGATCGTACTATACTTATGTATAATAAAGCAATGGGCCTTTTAAATAGAGAGGTAGGTGAGTTTCTTAATTACAATATAGGGTCTGCTTCCAGAGTAATGGTCTGGGATACACTTAAAGCTTATGTAAGGGGTAAAATCACGAGTATGGTCTTGATGGAGTGCAATGGTGCTCTGTTATTTGTAGGGTTGCATCATAATCATGTATAGTCCGCACCCACATATATTCCTTTGTTGTGTTAACATTTGACCATTAGAAAGTGCTCTGTAATAACATGTGATAGTGTAAATGGTAGGAAAAGTGTTGTGCCATGTAAAGAGACTACGTAGCATTCATGTTATAATATTGTAATTCATAGTATTTGATGTCATTTACTTAACGAAATTCTCACGTGATGTAACGCATTCTGGCTTAAATGTGCATTACATAAAAGTTGATTGTAGATGTCATTAATTATGCGTAACGTGTAGGATTTCATAAGTTGTTTTCAATTAAAATGAATTTAATGTGTTTTCGTAATGTAATGATGTAGAAAGGCCTAAATGAAATGTACATTCATGTGTGTATTTGAAAGGCCTGTGTACCTTACTCTTATGTTGGCCGATTTCTGTAGGCCTGATATATATTTTCCCTGGGGGCTCTGGAATAGGGCTGTTAGTGAAATTCATGTACGTGTTGAATTTGTTCTCTTCTCGCGTTTCTGTTGCAGGTGGAGAAAGTCGTCTTTGTTAGTTAGAATAACGTCTTATGTTTAGGAGAGTTAGGCTCGGGAGGATGTGATACAAATGTGCACGGACCACTGATAATTGGGAGACGGTGTTCTTTCTCACTGAGGGAGGCCTGGGAATCAAGGTAATTGAGCCAGGAGCTGGGAGCACCGAAACCGCGTGGAAAATCACCTATGGGAAGTGTCCAGCAGGATGAGGTGATCTGTGGGCGTGTTTTACGTTTTGTGTTTTTCTATTAGGGACAGTGCCCCGGGGTATAGGGAAGAAGAGGTGAGGAGATTGAGGGAGAGAGAAGGAGCATCTTAGAACGAGCTCTGTAGCTTTGGCTACTTGACCCATACAACATGAGTGTACTTCTTAGGAAGTATTCACGCGCTGGCACCTTTTTCCTGATCTTGCCTGGGAAATGCTAAGTAGGGATGTCACGGTAGTGGTAGTGTAGGGACAGGCTAATGCTTTTCATTCATTCACCACAGATGAAAGCCGAACTTGACGTGGGGGCAATCATTGCTTGCGTTCTGCTTCTGGAAATTGTCTTTCTGTTTATGATCCATTGCATAAAGCTAGCCCGTAGGTTTGGATTTGTATTACTTCCCATGTATTTCTACAACCTTGTGATGAGGTGCTTGTACATCCAGTTGTTCTTGGCTTTGTAATAAACCCACTAACTTGGAATTCGTAGTCTGTGATTCTTCAGAGTCATGGGTCTTGTAAATTGTGGTCCTGTTTAAATGATCTATTTCTCCCCTCTACACTTCTTAGCAGGCAATAAAGGTCCATTGGCCGTGAGTTCCACAGTAATTTGGTAGGGAGGAACTCAGCCCCTTCAGTTGGTAGCAGAAGGACGGTGGCCTCTGCAGTGAGGGGAGCAGCTAAGAATATTAGGGAAAGTTTAGTTATAGACCCCAAAGAGCCCAAAGGATGCTTCCCCAGAGGATTGAAGGAGGAGGAGGACGACGGACTTTGGCGGAGACCGACGGAGAGTGACGGTGCGGCAGGAACAGCAGTTCACGGTGGAGTGAGTATGAATAGGGATGTGTGTGTTAGATTGCGGTGATGATTTGATTGTGTGATGTCTTGCGGAGTTGGTTTGAGAGTCGAGTGATTGTGGTTTCGGGCCGAATGAGCGCGGTCCATGTGATACGATTTGTTTTGTTTTGATGTCAGGCTCGATGAGTAGCCTAAGATCCTGGGATAGATTTGTGGTGTAGAAGACACCAGAGCTGTAATTGTCTGATCAGTGATTGTGGGAGTCGTGACGCGTCATCGGCAAACCCACTGGGAGATAGGGAACATGTGTGAGAGAGCTTGAGAGAGTCATGTGGGAAGCTAGTGCACAAGGGCGGACCACAGCGATTTGAGTGGCCAACGCAGGTCGTGGGTCACTGTGTGTGTGAATGATCTTGAGCGAGTGGATCCTATCGATTAGTTACATGACTGTCCGGCCGTTCGTGGGCAGATGGTCTGAGGTGACTGTCCAGTCGTTTCACGGACAGGCGGTTGCCAGAGGTGAGGCAGACAATTACTTGTGAGACTGTCCGGTCGTTTCGTGGCCAGACAGTCGGTTATGTGACTATCCGGTCATATGGTGGACAGACAGTTCCTTGTTTCCATGAATGAGGTGCGTGAATGTGTAAGGAAGATATTGTAAAGGAGGGTGAACTGCTGAGCTGAGTGAGGAGGAAGAGTGACGTCGGAGTGTGCCGCGCTGCGATAGGTCGGTTGGTGTAAAGCCACGCTGGGATTGGTGGATTGTCATCAGGAAGTAAGGACGAAAACATCTTGTAGGGGAGAGGAGTTGGTTTAAACATGCGATGCTTTAGGGTGTTACGTGACCTTTGTAGGGGAGATAGAGGAGTAGTAACTCGAGTGGGTGAAGAGGCACCACCCGAGGACACACCAGTACACTATATGGCCACGAATGTAGGACTCCATACCATAGTCTGGCTTCAAAATTGGCATAAAGAACTGAGAAGGAGGGAGATTTGGCTTTTCCACGTTATGGGTCATTTAGATTGGATGTATTGTATCAATTGAGGGCAGTAATGGCTTCATTGCGACCTCCACCCAGACCAACATAGTTTGAGGCTTTGGATGCATGGATAAGAGCAGCACATGCGAGGAAGAGGGACTGATGTCAGGAAAGAGTGAAAAAGTCGATAAGGGCCTTTCAAGATGCACGATGGGATGCATTGGCGAAAAGATGGCGAGTAGAGACCATTGAGGGAGAAAGACTATTCCCGATGTTAGTAAAAGTAGGAGATGCCCAAGAGAGGAAGGAAGAAGATGATAGTGACACAGATGACAGCTTGTTGGATAGGTTGTTAGCAGAACGTCTGCCTTCGTATAACCCAACGTCGGAGGAGGGAAGACAAGCGCTTACAGAAGGGACAGGAGAATCGCAGACGAGTCCTAGTACGAGAGTAGTGGGGAAGATTTCAACAGGAATGGAGGGAATAGGAATACAGCAATTGAGAGATACAGAGACGAGTGAAGCAAATGCTGTTACACGGTTACCGGATGGCCTTACGGTGCCGGTCACTATTGGTCCCATAGTGTACGTGTACCATCCAGGTCAAGTAGGAAACAGTGGTCAAACACAGTTACCAGCAGCAGGGGAAAATGTCAGTGCTGGAGGAAATGGTTCAGTGAGCGGAATTGGTCCTCTTTTGCGACCTTTGGAGGCTAGTACTCCATTGCCAGCCACTGCAGACTCTTCTAGAGGGCATACTGAGTCTAGAGCAGTAAGATCGGTGTCATTGGCAGACTCACGTTCTGACTTGAGGATGTGGGAACCCCTTGTCAGAAATCCCATGGGGAGAATAGCAGGAGGAGGAATGGATCAAGGACTCACGGGAAGTCAAAGTGTCTCACGGTCTGTTGTTGAAGGAAGTCACCGAGGAAACCAGAGCAGTGAAAGTGGAGAGCAAAGCAGTATATCAAGTCAGGGTACAATTAAAGCTGCCATGAGGGCCAAAGTGCTAGATGTGGTGAGGTTGAAGGCAGAAGCGGATGAAATTATAAGTGGAAATTTGCCTTTGGAAAGGATGGAGCTTTATGAACAGGATGAGCTGTTGTTTGTGGTGAAGGATGTGACCCGTAAGGCAAGGAAAGCCCATGAGAAGCTGACTGAACTAGCACGAAGATACGATGTAGATTTGTCCAAAACGAAGATGTTGCAGGGAAGCCATAGGCTAAATTACAGCGATCAGGAAATGGAAGAGAAAAGAGTCATAGCGTTGAAAACACACATTCGAGAATTGATTATAGGAATACGTGCATGGAGCATGCTTGACAAGTGGGAAGAGAGGTGGTCCAAGAAGAAGAGTGTTAAGAAGGGTATAGGCGATACGCCGCATCTGGGAGGAGGAACAGCAGGAGTAGAGGCTTACCCATTGTGAGAGGTACCGAGTGGAGGGTATGTGCATGTGCCTTGGAGCAGGGGTGATTTGGCAGCATTCACAAATGATTTTCCTCAGCTGAGGGAAAAACCTGTTGAGTGGTACAAGCAAGTTGATCGCTTTGTTAAAATTTCGAAGGTCTTGTGGATTGATTTGAATACATTGTTTGACATTGTAGTGCCAAATGATTTGTGGTCAGCTTGTAAAATCACTGTTGAGTGGCCAACATCAGAACCAGAACGAGATCCTATTACCCATGGTCCTTCACCTGTGGTTATGAAAAGGTTTGAGCAGGTAATCACATGGTTACAGTCAAAAATGTCTCTACAAGATATTGATTGGGTTAAGATAGATCGAACTACCCAAGAACCCAAAAAATCAGTTCATGCTTATTATGAGAGGCTCTTGCAGGCCTTTAAGCAATACAGCGGACTAGACACCTTAGATTCCAAAGATATGGGGCAGTTTGTCTCCAAATTTGTGTTAGGGTTAAGAACAGAGATTAGCTTCATGATTCAACACCATGTGATCTGCTGGCAGAACAAGTCCATGGATGAGATTCTACGGTATGCCAGGTACTGTAGTGATGAAGTAGACTCAAAGCATAAGAAGCTCAAGGATAAGTTGATGATGGTCCAAATGAGGAATGCAGAGAGGGTGGACCATGCACAGTCGAGTGGAGGAACACTGGAACGAAGACAGGGGAACGGCCAAAGGGGGTCCAAAACTCGTCAGGTCAGGGGAGAGGGAAACCTGTAGATCCGAAGACAGGGGTGGATGTTGGTACTCTGAAGAAGTCTACTGCATGTCATTATTGTCACAAAATCGGGCATTGGAAGCACGTGTGCAGGTTAAATTCAGATTCAGGTCCAAGATGAGGAGATAGTATAGGTGTCTGAGACGGTAGATACTGCAGTAAGACCCAGGTCTGTACAAGGGGGAAGTTTGGGACCACAAGTGCAAGTTCCCCAACCACCGAGAATTCCACAAGCAAACAGAGCGTACCAGCAGATGCCACTTATTGAGACTTTCGATGAGTTCAACCCAGACCCGTTACAATGACGGTGCCTGAGGGGGAGGAAGACTGTACCCTTGGAGCAGTCTTGGAGGTAGACCAGAGAGGACCGTACATAGAGGCAGATGTTGACGGTCACCCCATCACCTTTCTGATTGATACTGGTGCTACCCGTTCTACTGTGAGATCCGCAGTAGTCCCAAACCTACCCCTCTTGGGACAATCAATCAAAGTTGTAGGAGTTGCAAACAAGAGAATGACCAATCCATTGACAGATGAGGTGCCTGTGAGAATAGGAACATTTCACAATCAACACCAATTTGTGGTGTGCGATTCAAGTCCAGTCTGTCTGTTGGGTCGTGATCTTTTGTGTAAATTGAATTGCACCATCTATTGCACGCCCAAAGGAGTGGAGTTGCAGACTAACGATGATGACATTGCATTCAAACTGGTGAACCAGAATCTCTGCATAGAGATGTTCCCTGTGTTAACGGTCGAGGACTTACCACTTCATTTGAGGGACTCGGTCTCTTCGGAGGTATGGGATTTCACAGGAGAAGAGATAGGATTGATCAAAGGGGTTGAGTCAGTTAAGATTCAGGTCAAGCCAAATGCTGAGTTCCCAAGAACACCTCAATACAATATGATGCCGGAAACGGTGGCAGGAATTAAGCCTGTAATTGAGCAAGGAATTTTGAAGGAGATAAGGGGAGCCCATGTAATTCCCCTATAATGGGACTGCAGAAGCCGAGTGGGAAGTTTAGAATCGTGCAGGACCTGCGAAAGATCAACACGATTGTAGTTCCATGTTGTCCTGTGGTACCGAATCCATCAGTGATCCTATTTCAGATACCGTGTGAAGCCGCGTGGTTCACAGTGATTGACTTGTGCCAAGCATTTTGTCTCAATACCCTTAAATGAGGAAAGCCAATTTTTATTTGCTTTCCGTCTGGAAGATCGTGTGTTAACATTGTGTCGTATCCCACAAGGGTATACAGAGAGTCCATCGATTTTCAATCAGATTTTGAAGAAGTATCTTGAGAGTTTCGTACTGCCACAGAATTCAGTTCTCGTGCAGTATATTGATGACCTCTTGATCGCGTCTGAAACAGAAGATGCTTGCAGTATTGATACTGTCGCATTGTTAAATCACCTAGCAGAGAATGGACACAAGGTGTCACCAAGCAAGTTACAGTACTGTCTGACTGAGGTTCAGTATTTGGGTCATCGAATTGAGTAAGGCAAGAGGAAGGTGTCACTAGATTGTGTTGAGGCAATCATGAATATGACTGCGCCTACAACACAAAGGGAAGTCAGGATGTTCCTGGGAATGGTTGGGTACTGCCGTCAATGTGTAGAAGTAGACCTCACCAAGGCCTACCGGTGCTAGGGGTTCGCCCTTCTTTGCGCACTAGTCCTCAGACCAATAAATAGGGATTGGCACAGAAGCTGGAATATCAAAACAACAGTTTATTAAACCTCATGAGTGGAACTACATCTATACAAAACCCTCAGGCAGTGTATGAGGTAGCACAAGGAGCACAGAAACTGTGGGTCTTTTATACCCACTCAAGAGCTCAAAAGGAGGCGGTACAAGCACACACAAGAATAGCTATTCACATGTATGGACATACAGAAAATGCTCAGTCAACAATGTAGGAGGAGAATGAAGTTGCTGACATCAGTTAGAGCAGCCTGACATTTACAGACTAAGACAGGTGCATGAGCAGCTACAGACTTTTCTGAGCATGTGCAGTGTTACAGAAGCTAACTATAGATAGTTATTCTAGTAAAGCACAAGGGTAGGCAACAGCGAAGACGGAAGGAGCACATGGCGAGCACATGGTCAACTAAAATGGCTGCCAAAAACAAAATGGCTTCAGCTCATGCTAACAGTGATCTCTGCCAAACTTCCACAGACGACCCTTTTAGCATTAGCTGAAGACATCTATAATTTAGAAGGAACAATAAAAACATCTTGTATGTCAATTTTCATCATTTCATTAACTTCTTGATCTAATACACGTTGGGCATTCACTTTCTTAACTTTACATCTGGCAGGTATACAAGCAGTAATACAGAGGGAACAAAGCATTGGACCACATTGTATACATAGGCAGCATGTCAGCAGGATTGCAAATAACATACATAATATTGTCAACAGTTTCCAGCCCCAGGTAGTAAATAGTGTCCATAGCCAACCGGCTAAAGTCAATGTTCCGGTATCGGGGTGAATCTCAGCAGCGATTTTATGCAGTTTAGAGATCGCACCAAAAACTGAAGGGGCATGATCAGGAATATAGACGCAGCAACTGCTCCCGATGATGCGACATGCACCACCTCGATCGGCCAGGACTACATCCAAGACCATACGGTTTTGGAGTGCCACAATCCTCGCAATCTGTAGTTCTTCTGTGATGTTTCCAAGTGCCATAGCTGTTTGATTGGTTACAGCCTCTACACGTCGGATATTCCGGCTGTTTAAGGCAGCACCAACAAAGAAGAACAGTCCCAAATTAAAATCAACATATTGCTGCAGTGTAGTATCAGTCTGATCCACCTCATCATGATTTGTTGTCCTCTTAAATCTGTTTTTGGAAATGTCATTAAACAGTTTATAGTCCTTGTGATATGATGCAGGTGCCAGAAACACAGGTGGTAACAAAAAGGACACAAAACAAGTACCGAACCAGCCAATGGGTAAATTGTAATATCCCTTATTTCCACATATAAAGTAGGTATTATGCGATGACGTAAAACTGCTGTTATTTACTCCAGTAATATTTAAAACCAGAGTACAGTCACTTTTTCCCACGGGAATACTACCAACACTGTTCACACACAAGTCTGCACGAGCTCTAGTAACAGCTATAACAAAAGGTCCATTACCCTTAGCAGTTCGAGTATTCGGGAAAACATAGTGTGTAGAGGAATTTCCTCGGCGATACTCCTCCATTTCCCATACAGTTCCTTTGGCCTGTGGATCTCCTTCCTCATCAGGGTAACACACTTTATTCAACTGGTAGTTTAGTCTTCCTACATCATATTTAGTAATATTAGCAACATGGGTAGCCCAGAGCAGTGCAAACCAAGCCATACAAGAACCATTGTGTGAAAATGGCAGAGGAATGAAAGGTGTTCCTCCCTTTTTCTGATGAGCAGGCATCATTCCACACACCCAACAGTCGGTAATGTTCGTAGCATTATGTGTGTGGTGCAACATCTGGATGAATGTGTTGTTCAGATAGGACTGTCTATGCTTCTGCTCATGATAAGGGAGAGTAAAGTAGTGGTGTTCAATAGGTGCTGGAGTAGTAGCAGTAAGTATTCGTCAAACAGGAGCCACTTCCTCTACAACCCAAGTTATTACTGCCATAATGATCACACTGACAGTAAACCCAACAATGCACATCATTTTCTTATCGCAGAGTCTCGCAGCAATCGATGTCTCTTTCATAGGCATGGTCATCTTGATGCTGAAACAACAAAGCAGATGGAGCTCTAAAGTCCTGGGCAGCCGTTGGTTTCTTCACTGAGGGTTAAGATGGGTGTCACTAAGCAAAAGACCCCCCCCCCTCTTTAGCTCAGTCTCTCACTAACCCAGGACGGTTGCTCAACCAGTCTCTTTCAGCAATGCAGTTTCTCTCCGGGGTCGCAGCTGATATCGAGATGTACCAGGGATCGTGTGGTCCGGGAAGACTTCCTCAGGTTCCTCAGGTGACGTGGTTTGGCCTCTCTCGGTGTCCAGAATCTGTCGATAGTCGACGAGCGCAGCAGGTTCCACCAGGGCAGACGGCACTCTTTTGCAGTGGGTAGAATGGACCCAATTCCTCCGATTGGTCACTCAGACTGCAGTTCTCGTTGCCAAAAGCACCTGCTCAGGACCTCTCCATCTGGGCTCTAGGCTGTTCGACCTCTGGAAGACCTTGACCATGATGTGGTCACCGGGCCGAAGATCATGACCATCACCCTGCGACCTGTCAGGAAGAGCTTCTCGAACCTGTTGATGAATAGAAAGCAAGCTGTCAGTCAACTGCGACAGGTTGTCACTCATCAAGACACAAGGTACATCATGTATGGGGCGTGGCTTAGGAATTCCCCAAATATTCATAGGCCTTCCAAATACCACCTCATACGGTGTAAGGCCAGATCGTGTATGTGGCACTGATCTAATGGACAGCAATGCCAATGGTAGTGCATCAGGCCATTTCAGAGATGTGGAAGCCTGGATTTTAGCCAACTTAAGTTTGAGGGTAGAATTGTATCGTTCCACTAGCCCTGCTGATTGTGGGTGGAAGGCAGCATGAAACTTCTGCTTAATTCCCAATCCTTTCAAGACATACTCAACAACTTGCCCAATGAAATGGGGTCCGTTGTCACTCCACAAAAGTTTGCAAACACCAAATCTAGGGAAGAACTCCTTTAAAAGCACCTTTGCTGTAGTAAGAGCTGTATTATCTTTCGTAGGGTATGCCTCTATCCACTTACTAAAGGCACATACCACCACTAGAACATACTTTAGATTATTACAGCGTTCAAGCTGGATGTAATCCATTTGCAGAACCTCAAAAGGTGCAGTTGGTGTAGCAAACCCTCCTGTTGGAGTTCGTGTCCCTTTTCCAGGATTGTACTGAAGACAAATCAAGCAGGACTGCACTATCTTTTTAGCTGTGCCGGCAATTTCTGGATGCTCCCAAACTTGCGTAAGCAACTTCGTTATTGAGGATTCTCCAACATGTGCTGGCCCATGTGCCATATGAATCATAGGATGTAAATAGGCTGTGGGCAGTCTCCATTTAGTCATGTCTTTATTCCTCCAACAGCCCTCATCATCCAATGTTCCCTCCCTAGACCATTGCTCAAATTCTTCTGCAGAGGTAGATTGCTGCATATCAAGCACTTCCTGCCTAGCATCATGCCAACGTTCAGCCTGTGACTTCACCACATACATAGATGTGGTGCTTCGCTGCATTGCAGTTTCGCGGGCTATGCGATCTGCGAAGGCATTACCCTGTCCTATTTTATCAGTCACTTTCTTGTGTGCGCTACACTTAACAATCGCTATTTTCTTCGGATATGTCAAGGCAGTCAGTAGATTATGCACCAATTCTCCATGCACTATTTGCGTCCCATGTGATGTAAGAAAGCCTCTTTCCTTCCAGAGTAACCCAAAATCGTGAGCCACTCCAAAGGCATAGCGGCTATCGGTATAGATGTTGACAGACAAGTCAGTACTAAGTTCACACGCCCTCGTCAATGCTATCAGCTCAGCTGCCTGAGCTGACTTCTGTGGAATGCGAGCTGTCTCAACTACCATCTGAAGCGTTGTGATTGCATATGCAGCTGATGTCGTGCCATCTGGTAATCGCAAACAAGACCCATCAACCCATAATTCTCCATCAACATTTGAGAGGGGCGTATCTTGTAGGTCAACACAACCCTTTGTCTGTTCCTCAGTAAGGAATATACAGTCATGAGACTCTTGTGACTGGGATTGAGTAGCTGGATACATCAACAGAGTAGCTGGATTAAGAGTTGAACATCTTTTCAAAGTGATATGAGGGGCCAAAAGTGTCAATTCATATCCTGTCAAACGAGCACTAGTTAAATGCTGCGTTTTGGTTTGGTTCAAAAGGGCATCAACAGCATGGGGTACTAACACAAGCAATCTATGTGACAAGACTATCCCTTCACTCTGACGTATGGACACAGCTGCCGCTGCAACAGAACGAAAACACCCAGGCAACGCACGAGCGACTGGATCGAGGACAGCTGAAAAATATGCACAAGGACGCTGCTTATCACCGTGTGTCTGTACTAAAACTGAGAGTGCACAACCATCCCTCTCGTGTACATAGAGTGTGAAAGCCTTAGTGTAGTCTGGAGTACCTAATACTGGTGCAGAACATAGAGCTTGACGCAACTGTTGGAAAGCATTCTGACATTCAGTAGTCCATGGAAGGGGCATTGGAGTGTCTTTAGTCAGGAGGGCCTACAAGGGTTTAACAATATATGAGAAGCTAGGAATCCATTGCCTACAAAAAGAAGTAAGACCAATGAATGCACGAACATCTTTCTGAGTACTGGGCACAGGCGTGTCTAAGATAACTTGAATACGATCTGGTGTGAGTGCACGTCCCTCCTTAGACAGGAGGTGGCCTAAATAGGTAACCTGCTGTCTACAATATTGCAATTTCTTCCGAGAAACCTTGTGATGGTGTGATGCAAGAAATGAAAGCAATGACAGTCTTCCTTCTTCACACAGTTCAGAGGTATCAGCTGCCAACAAGATGTCATCAACATATTGTATGAGAGCCACCCCTGTTGGCACAGGGAAAGAATCAAGCTGTCTTTTCAACGCTTGGCTGTAAATACTAGGACTCTCTGTATACCCCTGTGGAGCTCTACAAAATCTGAAGGATCGATTATTCAAAGTGAAGCCGAACAAATATCGGCTATCAGGATGAATAGGGATCGAAAAGAAAGCATTCTTCAAATCAATCACAGAGAATGTAGTCGCAGTAGGAGGAACCATGGTAAGGAGTGTCGTGATGTCAGAGACTACCGGGTATTGGGGCACTACGATCTTATTAACCTCTCGCAAATCAATGATAAACCTGTATATTTTAGTATCGGTGTCTTTCTTCAAGATGGGAAGGATAGGACTATTGCATATATTGTAAGGGACTTCTTCCACTACTCCTACTTCAATCAAATCTTGAACAATACGTATTAGTGCCTCTTCACCTTCTCGAGAAATGTTATATTGAGGCAGTCGAGGCAATGAAGCACCCTCCTTCACTTGAATATGAACTGGTGGGATAACCATTTGCCCTACATCGGTATCTGACGTAGCCCACAAAGTACTAGGGAGTGATGCCAAAGCAATATCTTCTCTAATGAGATAAGACTTCTCAACCATGGGATAGTTATCATTCAAAATGACACGCACGCCTTCTGGGGAACAACGTATCGTAGCTCGGAAATGCTTGAGCATATCAAGACCCACAATATTGTCCGGCGTGTTAGGGGAAAGCAAAAATGGACATGCAGCAGAGAATTTATCAACGTGAAATGCAAGTGGTTGTGACAGTGGGCTAAGGGATGGTGTCCCATCGAATCCTATCGATGTGATTGTTAAGCCAGACAGGGGAGCCCTTGGAACCAATTGTTTGGACAGGGCGCTACGAGTAGCTCCTGTGTCAACCAAAAACCGATCAGTGGAACCCAAAACATGTGCGTTAACATAGGGACCCTTCTGATCTACTGGGACTTCAACTGATTCCTTACCCCATCCTAGGCATTCCTATGCATAAGCAGAATCCTTCAAATCAGCAGGTGAATAATCAGACATTTGATATTGGTTTCGTCTATCAAAAGTATTAGAAGAATTCTGAGTATGCTTGACTGTCTCAAACCTAGTGCGATCATCCATACCTCCCCTATGTCCTGAATTCCCCGGGCGGCTTCTCATTTGTCCTCGACCACGCTGATACTGCTGAGTACGCAAATGTGGACATTCAACAGCCCAATGTCCAATCTCCTTACAATAAGCGCACTGATCAAAAGATAAAGTAGCTCGGGGAAAGAGGGTGCGCCAGGGCGATACATTGCACGTCCGCCTCTGCCACCACCTCTATAGGGTGGACCATAAACCTGAGCTAACATAACCTTCGTTTTTAAATCCTTAGCCTTTTTATCCTCGTTGCCCTTAGCTTCCAATTCCTGACGTTCATAATACTGAGCCATAGTCAAAAGAGAGACTGGGGAAGACGTAGTCCATGAACTCTCGCTGGCCTTTAGGCGACTAGCTATTCCTGGCAACATGTTCGCGACAAATTTATCGACAAACAGATGCCTGCCCGTGTCATCTGTCAATGACTGGCCACTAAAGTCGTGGAATGTCTCCTCAAAACGTGTAAAGAAGTCTGAGACCGATTCACCCGCCTTTTGCTTACAGGATGCTAACATAGTCCAGTCTATCTTTTTAGGAGGAATGAGAGTTTTCAATTGAACTATTATAGCCTTTGGAAGGTCTAAAATTTCTTGTTGCGGTTTCTGTGTGGGTTCCCTTTCTGCATCTATCCTCTCTAGTTCCTTCCAAAGATGTCCAAAAGCTGCATGATCATCTACTTTACGAATAGACCTCCACATATCAGGGGGTAGGATAAGCCCAAAAACATATCAATATCAGACAAAGTCATAGTACAAGAACTAATAGCTCCTTCAACTTCTTTATAAAAAGCAGCCGGATTTTTCCGCGGATCAGGCAAAGCAGCTTTAAGAGCCATAACATCCGCTCTACTCCAAGGAGTATAGACCCAATTATAAATAAAATATCCCTTCGCATCAGTTGAATCTTTATCGTCATTCGTGCCCGCACCCCTAGGAGGGATATACAAAGGCGCAGCTTCACGCATTGGTTTCCCATGAACTACAATATCCTTATCTGTCCCAGGATCGTCATCCTGTGGCACGGGGGTCCGAACTGTTTGTTCAGCTGTAGTAGCTCCCTTTTTCTCCTCTCGCAAACGGAATGCATCAGCTCGCAGTTTAACCACGCGTCTAATTAAGTCAGCCACCTGGGAAGGGAGAAAAAGACCGTCACTCAACTGTTTATGATCATTTTTTATATCAACAGGCTCTAATTCTTTGGAATGTTTCCTGAACCTTTCAATTACTTCTCCAGTAAACGACTCTGTAAAATATAACTGCTCTGCCTCCGGCCATTGCTGAACTTGCGCTATAAGATCTGGAGCAGAAGTGTCACCACAAGCTGCTTTTCGGGCAGTAGATCTAAGAGTGGCCGCACGATCAGCCGTCATAAAAGAGCGAGTTTGTCGTTTAGTGTCCGATCCTGACTTTTCCTGACCTGAGAGAGATGTCATCATCAGAATCAATCTTGGGGGCAGAGGGAAAAGTATAAGGAGGCGGAGATCGATCTAATAGAATTGAATCGTCCTGTGGTTTATTAAGTAGAGGATAAAGGGGGCGCCGGACAGGGTATTGGCCATTTACCTGTAAACGACGCTCCCTATCCTCTCTCTCTTTATTTCCTTCATTTCTTTATTTTTCAGCTCCAGCGCTTTCGCATAGATATTTTTGCGCTGTTCTTTTTCTGCTAAAGCTTGCTCTCTTCTCACTCGTTCACGCACTTCTTTCTCCCACATTCGTACACAGTCAAACATCTTTTGTCTACTTTTGCGCTTAAACATACATTGTTCCACATACTGAATTTTTCTAAGATCAAATGACCCATTTATAGGCCATCGCAACTCAGGATCCTTGCTGGTATATTTATTCCATAGTGCACTATACATTATAGAAGAAATACAGTTTTTAATGTACATATCCCCATTTGGTGTCCCCTCAGGGGAGCCGGCTGATTCTGTTCTAGATCCATATTGGTACCTCCAAGAAAGCAACACATTCTACGAAGTGTGCTTGAAACAGGCATGCCAAGAATATTGTAGCATATACAATATTATTCGCCAAGTGACACTTAACACAATGTGTGCCGTTCAAGTTTTCAAAGTTTAGAGAAAAATCTCCTCATTACCTGCCTATATAAATTGCAATTTATATATATCCAAACAAATCCAAGATTTTGGCCAAACAAACAAGAAGTGTCGCATCAAACGACCTTACCAAGCAAAAGTCTCCAGCCTCCAACTGCCAAGTTCTGAATCGACCAAATGGTCTCTGCGCGACGAATGCCAGAAGGGATCTCAGTCGAGGACCGGCACCACCTGGAGGGTCAAATCGGGAAAATCGGAAAAGCACCTCAGCCTGCTAAGACACAGGTCTCCTCATGCAGTGATCATCCGTAGCAAGATTCCAATCCTCCGTCAAGACCACTCCGTCGGGCATCCGAGTCGCCGATGAGCCCCACGTTGGGTGCCAATTTGTAGAAGTAGACCTCACCAAGGCCTCTCGGTGCTAGGGGTTTGCCCTTCTTTGCGCACTAGTCCTCAGACCAATAAATAGAGATTGGCACAGAAGCTGGAATATCAAAACAACAGTTTATTAAACCTCATGAGTGGAACTACATCTATACAAAATCCTCAGGCAGTGTATGAGGTAGCACAAGGAGCACAGAAATAGTGGGTCTTTTATACCCACTCAAGAGCTCAAAAGGAGGCGGTACAAGCACACACAAGAATAGCTATTCACATGTATGGACATACAGAAAATGCTCAGTCAACAAAGTAGGAGGAGAATGAAGTTGCTGACATCAGTTAGAGCAGCCTGACATTTACAGACTAAGACAGGTGCATGAGCAGCTACAGACTTTTCTGAGCATGTGCAGTGTTACAGGAGCTAACTATAGATAGTTATTCTAGTAAAGCACAAGGGTAGGCAACAGCGAAGATGGAAGGAGCACATGGCGAGCACATGGTCAACTAAAATGGCTGCCAAAAACAAAATGGCTTCAGCTCATGCTAACAGTGATCTCTGCCAAACTTCCACAGATGGATACCCAACTTTTCATTGAAGGCGAAGCCCTTGCAGAGGTTGACGCACAAGGACATAAGTGATCCAGTACCATGGGATAATGACTCTCTGATTGCCTTCTTGGAGCTGAGAGAACGCCTTTGTCGCGCTCCAGCTCTGGGAATGCCTGATTACAACAAATCTTTCTCACTATTTTGCTGTGAGAGGGAGGGTTGTGCACTGTCAGTACTAACACAGACTCATGAAGGTGTCCGTAGACCAGTTGCCTACTTTTCAGCTACCCTAGACCCGGTAGCTTCAGCTTTGCCCGGATGTCTCAAATCCGTTGCGGCATCAGGTGTCAGCATTGAAAGGTGTGAAAGCATAGTAATGGGTCACCCGCTCACAGTTTATGTTCCACACTCAGTTGAGCTCCTGATGACGAGAACCAAAATGCAGCATTTGACCAATAACAAACTCACGCTATGAGCAGGTCATACTTGCCTCAGAGAATGTGACTCTGAAAAGATGTTCTGTATTGAATCCTGCTACTTTGATGCATTTGCCAAATGTTGATGATGAAGATTGTGAGGACCATGACTGTCTCAATGTGACTGAACTGTGCACCAAACCGAGACCTGACATTGTCGATGAACCTCTGCCTGAATCTGATGAAATCTTCTTTGTAGATGCTTCATGTTTATGGGACAATGTGGGTCATTTGAGAGCAGCTTTTGCTGTATTCACCATTTCTGGAGCTGTGGAGGCTGCTTGTTTACATGGGAGTTATACTCCGCACAAGTGGCTGAAATCATTGCCTTGACACGTGCCTGCTAGGTTGCTGAGCAAATCCGAGTCACCATCTACACTGATAGCCAGTACGGTTTCGGTGTGGTTCATGACTTCGGAAAGCTATGGTCACAGAGGGGATTCTTAACGTCATCAGGATCTCCGATCAGAAAAAGGGAATATGTGAGGCAGTTGTTGGAAGCTTTGCAACGTCCAAAGGAGATTGCTGTGGTTAAATGTGCGGCCCATGGGAGGGGGGAGGACTTTGTCATGCTTGGGAATAGGTATGCGGATGAAGTTGCACGTTTCTGTGCCGAACAAGGGTGCATTTTCACAGGAGAATATACTGGGGAGAGCCCAGAAAGAACCGAGCTCAGCATGATGTTAGCCATAGCGGACACTTGCGACGAGCTCAAGCGCCTGCAGGGAGAGGTATCAGGACAAGAAGAAGCTGGTTGGATCAAGGCAGGTTGCGAGAAAAGAGATGATGGCATTTGGGTTTCAGCTGATGGTCGAGCAGTGTTACCAGATGATTTATTGAGTCCTATGGCAAGGCAGATTCATGGAGCAGTTCACATTGGAAGGGATGCCATGGTGCGAGTGTTCAGGCAGACGTGGTTCAATTCACGGTTCCGTGCGTTTGCTGAAGCAGTGTGTCACAGATGTGTTACGTGTCAGCAGATGAATGCTGGGAAAAAGACTGTGATTGCATTGAGTCACATTGGGAGGTCAGGGGTACCCTTTAATAGGATCCAGCTTGACTTCATTGAGATGCCTAAGTGCAATGGACTGAGGTATATCTTGGTTGTGGTGTGTGTTTTCTCAGTGGGTGGAAGCTTATCCGACAAGGAGGTGTGATGTGATAGTCTCATAGTAGCAAAGTTGTTGCTTAGGGAGCTTATACAACGTTTCGGATTTCCAACCTCATTGGAGTCAGATAGAGGAACGCACTTCCATAGTGAGATCATGAGGATGCTTTGTGCTGCCTTACAAGTTGATCAGAGACTGCATTGTAGCTACAGGCCCGAGGCATCTGGAATAGTGGAACAAATCAATGGAACTCTCAAGATGCGAATGCAAAAGTGTGTTCATCCATGTCTTTGAAATGGCCTGATGCATTGCCTTTGGTGTTGATGAGTATCCGTAGCATTCCCGACAGGAGGACAGGTCTCTTGCCTCACGAGATCTTGATGGGGAGGGCGGAGCGCTTGCCAGCAGTGCCACCTATAGCCTTGATAAACATCACAGATGATTTGATACTTGATTATTGCAAAGGACTGACTGACGTAGTCCGTTCTGTGTCTCAACAGGTTGAAGCTGTGACTGCCCCGACCTCGAAGGACCTGTGTCATGATTTGTGTCTGGGTGACTGGGTGCTCGTTCGCAAGCACGTGAGGAAGAGTTGCCTTAACGCCCGCTGGAAGGGTCCATATCAAGTGATTCTAGTGACAAATACAGCTGTGAAGTGCGGGGGCTTGCCGAACTGGATACATGCCTCCCACACCTGCAGAGTTTCAGAACCCTCGGATGAAACAGCTCCTCTCCAAGAAGCAAATCCAGCTGTGGTTGTGAGGCCACAGGAGAGGACAAGCCAAGCTGTTAGGGTTGCTGACGAAGCTGGTTGCCCACCAGAGCAAGCTGAGGGGGGTCACGCTACACAAGGCCCAGGTATTGACTCTGAGGGAGATGGTAACGTTGCGAGTGATAAAGAGTCAGACTCAGCTGAAAGAACTGGTGCTCAAGGTGGTTGGGTGCAGAGAAAAAGGGCAGAGCTTGCAGAGAAAACGTGGCCTGGGAGACAAGGGAGGTTAAATCTGAGATTGGCACCTGAAAGAGGTGAGCAGTCAAAATATCGAAAATAAAATATCGATATACAATAATATCGAAGTTAAAATATCGAAGGGACAAAATATCGATGTGAAGAATATCGATGGACAGAATATCGACCCTAAGGTAAGTAATATCGAATTTTTTAATATCGATGTAAATAATATCGAAGTTAGTAATATCGAAATCAAATATATCGATGTTACTAATATCGATGTTACTAATATCGATATTTGTATTATTGTTATGTATTTTGTTATGTTTTTAATATGTATGTGTTTTTGTTAAGTGTTCTACTTGCTTAAAAATATATGTATACAATTTTTATGTTAATAAAAAAAATTACGTTAATTTTTTTTTTTTTGTACTGTAGCGGGTTGTGGGTTTATAGGGGAATAGGGTGGGAAGTAATTTAATTATACTAAATTAATTATAAATTTTTAGGAATTATAAATTAATTTTAATTATTTTTTGCGTTTAAGTTCTGTAGCGGGTTGTGGGTTTATAGGGGAATAGGGTGGGAAGTAATTTAATTGTAATTAAGTTATAATTTATTTTAATTAATTGTTATTGATAATTATATAATTGTTAATTAATTAATAATTGGTAATTAATTTTTATTAATTAGTGATTAATTTTTATTAATTGATTAATTGATCATCATGTAATTTAAATGTAATTAACTTATAATTTATTTTAATTAATTGGTATTGATAATTATATTATTGTTAATTAATTGATAATTGGTAATCAATTATTATTAATTGGTAATTAATTATTATTAATTAGTTATTCATTTTTATTAATTGATTAATTGATCATTATGTTAAGTGTATTATTTTATCATTGGAGTGTGTTGTGCGTTTATAGGGGAAAACTTTTGGAAGTAATTGAAATCTAATTAAGTAATTATTAAATTTATTTTTGGGTATTGATAATTAATTTATTTGATATTAATTATTAATAAGTAATTTTTTAAATTACAATTTTTTGGTTCTAAAAATTAATTTATTGTTGTTTTATCATTAATTGGTAATTAAATATTATTAAATATTATTTATTGATAAATTCAATTAATATATTAATAATTATTTATTAATTGATAATTAATGTTTAATTATTATTATTATTGGTATAAAAAAGCATTTAATTGTTTAATATTAGTTAATTGGTAATTAAGTTTTAATAATTTATATGTTTTTTGTTATTAAAAATATTTAATTGTTCAATATTTATTATTTAGTAATTAATACTTATTAATTATTATTTATTGGTATTTATTATTAATTTATTGTTAATAAATTTTCTATTGGTAATTATGTTTTTAATAATTATTTATTGGTATTGGTAAATAGTTTAGAGTTATTTAATAATTCATTAATTATTTTAAAAAATTAATTTATTTATAAGTATGTTATTTGTAACTTCTATGCTATCCAACACTTCCCCTACTGTTGCACTCTCTGGAGTTGGAATAGTAATTTTTACCCCTACGCTATCCAACACTTTCCCTACTGTTGCACTCTCTGGAGTGGGAATAGTAATTTTTACCCCTACGCTATCCAACACTTTCCTTACTGTTGCAGTCTCTGGAGTGGAAATAGTAATTTTTACCCCTACGCTATCCAACACTTTCCCTACTGTTGCACTCACTGGAGTGGGAATAGTAATTTTTACCCTCACGCTATCCAACGCTTTCCCTACTGTTGCACTCCATGGAGTGGGAATAGTAATTTCTACCCCTACGCTATCCAACACTTTCCCTACTGTTGCACTCTCTGGAGTTGGAATAGTAATTTTTACCACTACGCTATCCAACACTTTTCCTACTGTTGCACTCTCTGGAGTGGGAATAGTAATGTTTACCCCTACGCTATCCAACACTTTCCCTACTGTTGCACTCACTGGAGTGGGAATAGTAATTTTTACCCTCACGCTATCCAACGCTTTCCCTACTGTTGCACTCCCTGGAGTGGGAATAGTAATTTCTACCCCTACGCTATCCAACACTTTCCCTACTGTTGCACTCTCTGGAGTTGGAATAGTAATTTTTACCCCTACGCTATCCAACACTTTCCCTACTGTTGCACTCTCTGGAGTGGGAATAGTAATTTTTACCCCTATGCTATCCAACATTTTTCTTACTGTTGTTTTTTTGGGGGTTGTAATAGTAGTTTTATTCCCTACGCTATTTAATATTTTTTGTATTATTTTTGTTAATATAGTATATAATTAATTTTAAAAATATTAAAAGTAAATTTAATTTTTTAAATTTGTTATACATAATTATTTAATTTTTATTTATGTTATTGTTTTATGTGTATAGATGTATTTGTAATTTATAATATTTTTTAATAATTTATAATTTATTAAAATAATTATTCAAACTGATTATTAAGGGGCCCATTACGATACCCGGCGTAAATAAATCCGCCAGGCATGGAAGCGGCAAAAATCCGCCCGCACACACCGTCTGAACACCGACCACGCCATTACGATTACACAAACCGAAAACCGCCATCGGCGGAAAAATCACACAAAATACCGCCCGCCATCGTCCGAGTCTGAGTCAAACCGCCCGCCACGGACGGAAACACGCACGACAACACAAAACCGCCCGCCCACACGGCCGACACACCGCACGTGAAATTACGATCGCACCGCCATGAGCGCGGAAAAACCACAAATATACCGCCCGCCAGCGCAAACAACGCCGATGAGAATCGACACGGCAGAAGCCATGGCGCCAACGTACCTGCACAGAAACCATCCGCACACAAAACCAATAGCACACAACATGGCCAACAAGTCCACACAGCAAGGCACGCACAAATACACAAGCACAGTACGCATCCCGAAAACACCCCTCCGGACAAACAAAAAATACAAAGGCCAGAACCCCAGACACAACACACCTGAAAACAACAGACCATGAGGACACACCCACATAGGTGAGTACAAAAGCAGCACTCCCACAGACTACAACCCCTTGCTACATTGCAAACCAGAGAGGAGAGGAGAGGACACAGTGACACAGCAAGGACAGCAGCACACCACAGAAACGCACACATCACTACCACCACCACCACCACCACCACCACCACCACACACCACCACCACCACCACCACCACCACCACCACCACCACACCCCGGCACCACAAACCCCCTGCACATTACACAACACACACCGCACCAGCACCACAAACACCATGGCACCACAAAGGATGCCCAAGTTCACGCCCATGGAGCTGACGGTCATGGTCGACGAGATCATCAAGGTGTACCCACAAATCTATGGGAACATGGTCCAGCACACACCACTAGCCACCAGAAACAGAATGTGGAACCGGATCGTAGACCAGGTCAATGCAGTCGGGACCCTGCCCAGAAACAGAGTCGAGATTAACAAACGTTGGAATGACGTAAAGAGCCTGGTCAAGAAGAAGGAGGGCAAAAACAGAGAGCTGGCTGCCGTCACTGGCGGAGGGAATCCCGCGCTCTTTAAGACCTTCAAAGCGTGGGAGGAGAAGGTGCGAGTCGTAATCCATCCGGAGATCCTCGCCGGATTAGCAGGGGAGTGGAGGCTGGTAAGTACAAACTAATGTATACCAGCACACCGCTATGTACTCACATGCGCAACTACCATGCCACAGCTCCCAGGGACAAACACCCCCATGTCCAGCACACAATACACAACACATCACACACACATGCAACAGACACTACCACACACAGCCCAAACCGAACAACTGTAAGATGCGTGGGGACATGTGTACACTAAGCCAGCCACGTAACCACCAACAGGTCCCCAAATATGCCAGAAGCGCCACAACGAGCACCCACCATACCCATGTGTCCGCCACAGCTGCACTAACCGACAAGTAACAGGTAAGTGGCAGGAACACAAAGTGCAGTGGGTGGGACGGTGGACAGCCCAAGTACAACACACACCAGGCCCCAGTCCCACAGTGCAGCAAGGAGGAGCATCCCCCACACCCCACAGCCACGTGTCAGCCACCGCAGTGCACAACGACAGCCGAAAGGCAGACATCACGGTCCACAGCAATCGGTGTCAGTGGGTGTACAGCCACCCCCACGACCCACAACACCCCCCACCCCCACAGACCTGCAACATGGAGCACCCCCGCTTAGAGCCATGTGGCATCCAGTACAGTGCACGCACGAACAACTTGCAGGTGGGAAACTGGACAGGGCTGGATTACTGGAGGCATGAGGACCATAACACCACCAACACATGGGACATGTCACGTAGCAGACGAACACGCAGCACCGCCCACCGTCACGAACAAGTGAACAATGTGCACACGGACATGAACAACAGACTCACACCCCACATGACCCATCACAGACATAGCAACACCCAAGGAGCCATGTCTGCATGCACAAGCCACACTGAATATAGTCCCACACGGCAGCCACTGTGCAACTCATCACACACAACTGAAACACCATTGAAGTCCTGTCCATGTAGCCCCCACTGCCTGTCAACCCCACACCCCACAACTACGCCTATGTAAGACAAACAACACTAGACGCAACAGAGCGGAACAACATAAATGCACACGAACACCACTGAACCCATCAAACTCACAGACACACCATGCACATACAACATACCATCCATCCCATCCGTCAGCCCCAGTCTCATGAAAGGCATGTCATCCGCACAGCTGCCACACATACAGCAGTCACGCTAAGACACATGCCCATGACCAACCATGTGCCAGAAGTCAATTAAGCGCACGACACACTGTGAGCAACAACACACAACATGGGCCACACCACCCCCGAGCACTGCAGTGATGCACATGGCACAGGGCAGCACGCACACCAAGGAGATGGGACAACTGCAATACGTTGGCTGGCACACAACTATCACTCACTCATAACGATGCGTCCAATGCCATGTCCAGTAATCACAACAGACAGCAAATATGCAGGGCATGTCAGGCATGCACACACCTCAGACCATGCACTGTCATGCTGCCACAACACATGTCACGTTCGGCACCCATGGCTCACAGCATGTACCCCAAAAGCATATCCCCTCCCAAATGCGAATCTGGGGCATGGCCCCCATGTTGCCATATGCGTTCCTAAGCGTTCCATTTGAACCCCAAAAGCATATCCCCTCCCAAATGCGAATCTGGGGCATGGCCCCCATGTTGCCATATGCGTTCCTAAGCGTTCCATTTGAACCCCAAAAGCATATCCCCTCCCAAATGCGAATCTGGGGCATGGCCCCCATGTTGCCATATGCGTTCCTAAGCGTTCCATTTGAACCCCAAAAGCATATCCCCTCCCAAATGCGAATCTGGGGCATGGCCCCCATGTTGCCATATGCGTTCCTAAGCGTTCCATTTGAACCCCAAAAGCATATCCCCTCCCAAATGCGAATCTGGGGCATGGCCCCCATGTTGCCATATGCGTTCCTAAGCGTTCCATATGAACTCCAAAAGCAAAGTACAAACCAGACCCAGGATGGGCCAGGAGCCCGCATACACCAGAGTCACAATGAGTAGGGGCACAGCAACACACCCATCGGCATGGCCAATCCGTCCCATGCCACATGTGCACAGCACACAGTCCCATTGCCTAGCACACACAACTACAGATGCCACAGCCACACACTCGCCTCCGGGAAACCCATGTACGAGATTGCACGAACTGCCAATGTCAGACGACTAATACATACTTCGCCAGGTGCAACACAATAACAAATCTCATTCTCTCCACAGGTGACGAACTGCTGGATGCTGGGGATGGAGACAGCAGCCAGCACAGCCAGCCCACAAGCCCCCAACGAGGACACACGGATCTGGAGGATCTGTCCTCCTCTTCGGACACGGACCACCAAGCTGGCCCATCTGGCGTGGCAGGGCCCAGCCGCTCCCCAGGACCCCTCCTACCCACCAACCCATCATCCAGGGATGCTGAACAGTCCCAGTCCCCTGCTGCCACTGTCGTTGCGGCCACACCCACGGTCATTGCGGCCACTACCACTGCCGCAACCGCCACCATCGCCGCACCGACCACCACCGCCTCCACCACCACCACGTCTTCGCTGGCACCAGCCCCAGCGCAGGTGGTGGCCCGGCCGACTGGATCCACCCTGGGAGCCACAGCGAGGACCGTGGTGTGCAATGTGGCTAGTGGGCAGGCCGGTGGCAGCAGGACTGGTAGGAGGAGCAGGGTCAGGGAAACGCCAGCCTCCCCTGGGAGCCATGCCCTGCCTCAAATGGCCAGAGTCCTTGGGGCCTATGAAGAGGCCCAAGGACAATGGGCCAGGTCTGCTACTGACACGCGGGAGGTGCTGGGGGTGCTGAGGTCCATGGACGCCCATATGGGCCAATTCGTGTCCCGTATGGACCAACTCGTGGACCTCATGGGCCAGCTGGTGGTGGCGGTGGGGTCACAGGCAAGGCCAGCAACACCACCTCCGCCACCACCTGCTAGGGCGCAGGGTCGGGCAGCAGTGTCCACTTCCCTGCGTCCACAGCCAGTGAGCACACCTCACCCACCACCAGCAGGTCGCCACCACACACCCCCTCCCAAACGTGGAAGGGGCCGTCCGAAGAGGAAACAGATCTCCCGGGAGGACTTCGCACGCTCCAGTCGCAAGTGAGGCAGCCAGCCAGCCTTCCGCCAGCCTTCCTTGACCAGCCACTGCATTGACTTGCTCTACGATCCCACTCCACACAGCCAGCTGGATGGCATGTGTGTGTTGGACTATGGACATAGAACCAGTGGGTACACCCTGATCATCACGCAGCCATGACCGACAGCTCATTGTCACTGCACGCACCACTTTTGTCATCACCTTACACACAATCACATGTCACAGTTTGTAATAAATGCACCTTTTTCACTAACTGCTGTTTGTGCCCTGTGTTTTATTTGTACGGAATACAACGGCCACCTTGGGCGGAAAGGCACCTGATGCGTGGCATGGCAATGGAATCCGGAGGGCCTGTAGGGACCTAGGGGTGGGAGACAGAACAGGAGCACATTCAATGAGTGTGTCACACACCCATCACACAGTACATGTCAACAACTACAAGCAATGTACACACATCGCACAGAGCTATAGGGCACAATGCCACAGTCACCAACAGTGGCATACTACCCTGGCCATGGAGCGTTGACACACTGCACGCAGTGAACATACGGCCACCCTGACACAGCACACACACACCTGCACAGATACAGACACATCATCCGTCGTACATGGACACTCACCGTCAAGTGAAGTAGCGGGCGATGAGCTGCTGGCGCACATTCCCAGCTTCCTCCTCTCCGCTGTCCACCTCACTCGAGCTGTCCTGGTCTGCAGGCTGGGGCCCTGGTTGATCTCCGTCATCCACAATGAGGGGGATCTGCTTCCGAATGGCCAGATTGTGCAGCATGCAGCACGCCACCACTATCTGGCACACCTTCTGTGGGGAGTACGCCAGTGCACCCTCGGTGCGGTCCAGGCACCTGAACCTGGACTTGAGGAGGCCAAAGGTACGCTCGACCACACGTCTGGTCCTCCCATGTGCCTCATTGTATCGATCGTCTGCTGGGGTGCGAGGATTCCTCAATGGACTGAGCAGCCATGCCCCATTCGGATACGCAGAGTCACCTGGGTGTGAGGGACACAGAGAACCGTTGCTATTCCAACTGGACAGGGGACAGCATCGCACAACCAGCACGCTACACCACTCCACATACTCACCGACAATACAGCCACGATCCTGTTGCAGATTGGCCATCAGTCGTGGCAAGATGCTGTTGCGCATTATGTGTGCGTCATGTGCCGAGCCTGGAAACTTGGCACACACGTGGGTGATCACCATGTCCGCAAGGCACACCACTTGCACATTCAGGGAGTGCGTGTGCTTCCTGTTGCGGTACAGGTGCTCAGTGGCCTGTGGTGGAACAAGGCCAACATGTGTGCAGTCAATGGCTCCCACGACGTGTGGGATTCTGCCAAGGGCATAGAATGCACCCTTCACTGCCGCCAATTCACGAGCCCTGGGGAATCTGATGTACCTGTTTCGGTACAGCATCATGGCTGCCAGTACATCCCTCAGCACCTTGCTGAACATGGGCTGGGACATCCCTCCTCCACTGCCCACTGTGTGCTGGAATGACCCAGTGGCGAAGAAATGCATGGCGGCCATCACCTTAGCCGTGGGGGTGACAGCAGTCGGATACACCCTGCGGGGACGGAGATGGGGCTCTAACATGGCACACAGTCGATGCAGAGTTGGCCTGTCCAGCCGAAACTTCCTGATTACCTCTGTATCGTCCATGTCCGCCAGCAATTGGTATGGGCGGTCAATGTTCGGTCTCCGCCTGGGTTAAATGGCAGAGGACACATGTCAAAGCAACACGGCACATAGCAATTTCGCATACACATCACTGACATGACTGAGCAAGCACATGAGCCACAGCCCAGCTGTCAAGCTGGGACGGCACGGCCACAATACACTTACACAGGTCTCCCAACAATGGCAATGGCAAGTGAGACATACCACTGCCATGTGCATGCACATGGGGATCTAGGCCCCAATGACTTGCGGGGCGTGCTGATGGGGACTGACTGCATATTCGTCAAGCGGCAACGCCACGGCAACATGAGTGTCTGCTGAGCATGGAACTGCTTCCGAGGCTGGATGAGTATGGCACACGACGACGACGATGTGGGCACGGGCTGAGCGGCCAATACAAGTGGGACCTGTGGCACGAGGGGATATGAGACAGTAGTAGGTGTCAGCACTGCACCCTATGTACAGCACTGTACGGATCACAGCTCCCGAAACATTGACTGGTGTCCACATTGACAGCCCCATGCCAAGACGGCTGTGTGCTTGCAGTCACACGTCACAGGTGAGAGGTTACATTGCACGTGCCAGGTGGCAGACGTACATAGTGGGAGCTGGCATGTGTGTGCATGTGTCTCCTGTTCAGGATCCACCAGATGGGCGCTGACTCTGTACTGACCATTGGACACAGCATGTTCCGTGGAAGGCTTGTGTGTGTGGGATGGTGGCACTGGATGTGCCTCCGTTGGGTGGGGGGCCATGCACAGGGCGGGTACGTCGATGATTGCGCATTGTTGGTCACGGTGGGTGCA
Source organism: Calotriton arnoldi (assembly GCA_963921515.1). NCBI lineage: Eukaryota > Metazoa > Chordata > Amphibia > Caudata > Salamandridae > Calotriton > Calotriton arnoldi. Next base: position 340,253 of record CAWUFW010006715.1, read on the forward strand.
CCAACTAAGATGTGTTGCCCTGTGTTCAATTCCTATGTCCGCATGATGATGGACTGTGGATGTGAGCAGACTACACATTGGTCGATGTGCTGTCTATATGCATGTGCCTTCACACCAGGCACAGCTGCCCCTGCACATGTGACCCCTGCTGGACTCGCTGCTGGGTCTGTGGAGCTGATGCACCTTCTGCGCGTGGGGCGGACAGCTCTCCTCACTTCCCTCATTGCGCATGTCATGTCTTTGCCGCAGGTGACATGGATCATGGAGGGCCCACATGTACGCGTGGGTAGGCTACACATGATTGTTCACTGGTCGCCACCCCCAGTCAGTGTTTCGAATGGGAAGGTTGTCGTGCTGGTGGTATGTTCGATGTGGCGGATGGGCGGGCCTAGGTGCGGGCTTACATTCCGGACATGGGGGGTAGTTGGATTGGCGACTAGTTGCAGTACACACGGGACACGTCTCTTCCTTTCCACATCTGGGTCATCCCTTGTACTAACTGACAGTGATACAGTCATCTTCGCCCCAGCCCTCATGTCCTCCCCTCGCCCCCCAATATGCATGCTCACCTGCGAGGCTAGCGCTTGCACAGGCAGCCCCAAGCTCGCACCAGAGAGGGCAAGGAGTGTATGTGTGGGTCCAGTTGCACGAGTGGGCTGTCTCAGGGTATGATGTGTGGCGGGACGCCGTCCACCTGCGTGGTGCCCCAAATGGAGACCCGGCCTGCATGGACTATGCATCACAGTCTTCGCCTTCCCGGATCCGCCACCTGCGACACCCAGTGGCTGTGGCTGCCCTTGCGGCCAGGCCGCGTCCGTCTGTGGCTGTTGGCCCACACATTCACTCTTTGGCCTCTCTGGGGAGGGCTCGGGGGTGGTGGCGCACGCGCTTGCACTTAGTCGCAATGGCATGTGTCGTGGTTGGTATGATGGGCAATGGATGGGATGGTGCGAGCCACCTCCCGTGACGTCAGTGCTGCTCGTGCTGTGGTGCGTCCCCCTACACTTCCATCTGACTTGTGCCATGCTAGACGTTGAGGTTCTATTGCCTGCGTGATATGACCAGGAGGAGCGCGAGGAGACCTCACACACACCATGCTCCACTGCCATCCCGTGCCCTGTATCGCCTGTGCGGATTGACTATGTTGGGGTTACACCTGGTCGACTGGGGCTGTGTGTGCCTTGTCAAGGGGCATGGCGGGCGCACAACAGGATCCAGCTTGTCCACAGAGGGTGGGCTGAGGTGCGCCTGGTACCGCTTTGTACGTGTGCCCGGCTGCTGTGCACACACGTGTTCACTCCCCCCGACAGGTGTCCTCTCACAATGCCCAGGGAAGCGGTGGTGTACTGTTCATGACCCCTCCCAACACGGCGTGCTCCAACTTGGCATGTGCGCATCTACCCGTCGCACCCACCCACCTGAGCACTGCGTCCATACGACTTCACACGACACATGTGTGTCTTCCACAGTAGTGCTACTCATTTGCGTTGACATCCAATACCAGTGGACTACATGGTCATGTCACGACTGCCGTGTACTTCACATACTCTCATCCTCTCTCATTCGTACTTGTGAAATGAGTCAGCGGAGACAGTTTTGGTTTCAAACATTATATTGAGTCTTCTGTCCTCTGTGATGCAGTATAGTGGACACTACTGGCAGCGGGATACATGTTGAGGATATACTGAGCATGATTACAAATGGGATAGGGTGTAGGGTTACATGTGATTAGCTGTTGCATGTGGGATGTGGGCTTCAGAGTTACATCTGCTTGGCCAAGGCTGTGCTAATGTACATTTACGTATAGCTGCGGAGCTGCGGACTTTGACACAGACGGTATACATGTAGCCTACCAGACCGCTCGGCATCATGGGCACAGTCCATCTCAGTTCCATGTGACAGGTTTGCTGCGGTTGTTCCTCATGCACGCGTGCATGTGAGATGACATCAGGGCATGTGCTTGCGTGCATGCAGCGGCGTGCCACTTGTTGTTGCACTGTGGTGGTTACTGGACATGTCACAGTCACTGGGGTCGTGTTGTTGTTGTATGCACTTGTCGTCCATGCAAAGGTCCTGGTATGGGATTCCCGGGGCGGGGGTGGGAGGGGTGCAGCACCCACAGACTCCAGGCGACCTATTCATGTCCACTGAGCGGTGTGTGTGTCCATGTGCGCTGGATCCATGTCGTGTCCTGGTTGTTCGTGCAGTTCCGTCCATGTGGGTGCGATACACAGAGCCCATGCCACTGCCTCCCACGATGCATGCGGTGTTCCTGGATGTGATGGGGAACAGTGTGCATGTCCCGGTCATATCCGATGTCATGGCGATGTCGTTGATGGTGTGGTTACAGTTGCCGGTCGTTTGGTATGGCTGTTGTGGTGGTGACTGGCCAGTCCGTGCGGAAGCTGAGCATGGGTGCGGGGTTGGACTTCATAGGTCACTCGGGGAACCTGCGTTGTGGTCCGACGTATTTACAGGTTGTCAGGTATGCGATGCCGTCCAGCAGGGCTTCCATGTCATTGGTGGTGTACATGTTTGCCAGCCAATGAAGCGGATGGTGGCTGTCAAGGTGTTGTTCGTAGGTTGTCCCTTGGAGGACCATGATGGGGCATGCTGGGTGACATTCGATGTAGCTGTTCTCGATGATCCGTCGTGTGGAGGCACAGTGGTTCCATTTCAGTGCGGGTGCGATGTTGGCCACATACGCCATGCCCCCATAGGCAGAGCAGGCCCTGTCGTGTGCGTCCAGAGGGAGGAGTAGTGGTAGCAGGTCCGCCTTCAGACATGCCGGGTTGGAGAGGCATATCTCGACGGGATGCTGGTAGGGACACCTCCGACAGTAGAAGACGGGCATGACGCAGCTGAACAATGTGATGCGGTAAGTCAGTCGGTAACTTACGTTCAGCAGGGACAGGAGATCGCATCCCAATGTATGTATCGTGTTGGTTTTGTACAGCTTGAGCTGTTCGGCGTAGTTGGGTAGGTGTGTTGCGGTTGCCATTTCGCAGCGGTTCGTTGAGGTGGCGTGCTCTGGCTGTGTGTGCAGTCTGCAATGTGCACGCTCCGGGGTTGCTGTGAGCTCTGTGTAGTCGTAGGGAGACAGGACTTGTGTTCTGTTGGCTTGTTTGGAGGACACGGGCCCTCTTCCCACATGCTTCTCAGACAGTTCAAGGTCAGTGCTGTGTGACTCCTTCCAATTAACTTGCATGTGGCCGACATGGGGGAGTGTTTTCTTCTTTCTTCCCCGTCCGTTGTGTGCTTCTGTGATATGCGCTATCTGCCCTGTGGTCGGTCTCCTCGGCATGCCTGTGTTGGTCTATTCTTGGACAATGGCTGTATTCACCGGCTTCTGTCGTAGGGCTGTGGTTTCGGAGTTGGAATGGAAGGTCATTCAGTGCTGTCTGCTCTCCCTTGTGTGGGCGGCAGCCTGCCTTTCCGCTCTGCGTTGGGCCTTGTGTGTGGATGTTATTCTTGGGCCACCTGTTGTCGGTCCCCGGGCTCTTTGGTGTTCCGTTTCATGTGTCTTGTTCATATGTGCAGGGTGGTATGGGCTTTTCAGTGTGGTACTGGCGTTCCTCTTCCCGAAGGGGCCCTGCTTCTCCTAGTTGGTGTTGCCGCCGCTGTGTGCTACGCCATGTTTGTTACACTGGGGTGTGTCCTGCAGTTGCGTGTCTTCACTGACATGTGTGCGTCGGTTGTGTGGCGTTGGGTGTTGTCCGTGAATTGGGCGTTGGGGACATGTCTGTGGCCGGCCTGTCACGTGTCATGTGCGTTCGGGGTGGGGCTGATGTGTGTGCTGCTTGGTTGTGTCCCTGTGTCTGTGTGCGACGCATGCATGGCGCTGCGGTTGGCCTCTGCGTTGTGCGCATGTGTGGCGGCGTCATCGGCGCTTTGGGGCCGTGACGGGGTGGTTGGTTCCTAGTCCCAGGTGGTGTGTACACATGTGTTCCGCGATGTTAGGATTTGGCCTGTGTGTCATATGTGGATGCAATGGTGGATGTGTAGTGTGCACGCGCTGGTGGGGGGTTGTCCGCTTTTTCCGCCCTTGCACTGTGTGCGCTGTTTGCGTGCACTTGTTGTGTGTGTGCCTACCTGCGTCTCCGCGGTACGTTGCGTCCTTGGTGGTGCATCAGCAGAAGCATGGGAAGGGCCTGCAGTGCTGGATTCATGCCCGGGGTGCCGCTTCTTCGTTGTCCGTGCTCTGCGTCCGTGTTTCCGCCTCTCTTTCACGTGCGGTGTCTCTTTGCCGTGGGAGCCGTTTGTTTGCGGCATCGTAATTTATGCGCCGGGCGGGACGTGTTTCGTCGGACGGTGTGTGTCAGTTGTGCTGCGCCGCTACGTGTGCGGGCGCACTTTGATGGCGGACGGTGTTGCTGGCTTGCCGGCGGTGTTTGGCCTGCTTTTCGCATCGTAATTGGGCGGGCGTGTGGACTGCTGCGTGCCGGCGGTAACTGGTGGTTTTGCATCCGCCAGCACGGCGGTTGTGCTTCCGCCCGCCATCGTAATGGGCCCCTAAGTAAGTATATATATTATATATTATATGTATATGTTTAATTAATGTTTTATTTAATTATATATGTTACTTATTAATTTTAAAAATTATAAAATATTTTTAACTATGTTTATTTTAATTATAAGTATTATTTAGTTTATTTTACATATTATTTTTAACAAAACAAAAAACGATATTTTTGATAACGATATTTTTGACCGATATTTTTTTTCCGATATTTTTGTACTTACCATGTTGTAGATAGGATTTCGATATTATTGACATCGATATTTTTGTTGCGATATTTTTGTAGGTCGATTTTTTGACCTTCGATATTTTGTCAGTGATCCCCTGAAAGAGATCTTGCTCCTGTGTCTGAAACGTCTGAATCAGAGTTAAGTGACACAGAACAAGCACAGGGGAGTCTGAGAAGGTCGAGAAGAGCGAGGGTGTCTTGTCAGAGATATGCCGCCCCAGAGTGGACTTATCTGGCTACTGATGCCGGGAGCAGTGTGGACCGGGAGGCTGAGGTCTTCACGAGTGGTCAGCAGGACCCCCGAACTGAAAATTGATATTGAGCTGATAGTTCCTGGTTTGGAAATAGAGGGGGTGTTGACAGTGACAATACCAAAACCTCCAATTTTGAGCAAAGTGCGAGTTTTGATTCTGCAAGACTTGTCTTTCCCAACTTTTGGATACCAGCCACCAGCTCAAGACATAGACAATTGTCAGTGAAGGCTAACAGTAGAGAGGGGAAAACTACATGGACCAAGGAGGAATTAGCTCACAAGGCGAGAGGGAGTTCTGGTCCAATAGCGTTAGATTTTGAACAGAGGAGGAAGCTTTGCATTAGACAGGTACAGATATATTATGATAATATCTATGTAGGACAGAGTGTATGTGATCATATCTTTACGATCGAAGCAATTGCAAAGAAGTTCTTGCAGGAGACGGTGCAAGTGGTACCAAATGTGTATTTCGTGTGTGGAAAAAATGCCTTTGTGCGATTGCCATTGAATTGGTATGGTACATGTTATGTGGCTGTGGTGTTTCCCAAAATCTACCATGTTGAGGATATAGGACCCTTGGAAGGTGGAGTGCATCCTAGAGAGAAACGAGGTACAAGTGCAGGAGAGATAGTTGGAGATATGTTTGGAGCGATGATACCAAGCCTAGGAGTGGTTCTCAATGACGTTAAGATTAGAAGGTTGTCAACCATTGTGGATAAGTTGTCAGCGAATACAGCTCAGTCTTTGTTGCTTGTAGATGGAGAGAAGGTGTCGATAAGAGCTATGGTGATGCAAAACCGCCTTGCTTTAGATGTTTTGTTAGCAAAAGAGGGTGGAGTCGGTAAAATGTTGAGGGTTCAACAGTGCTGTACTTATATACCTGATAACAGCAAAGATCTGAAGAAGTATATAAGTAACATCACTGAGATACATCATGAGGTGTATGATTTGGACACAGAGGGTGTTTGGGACAAGGTTGGAAAGGGCTTTAGAAAGGAAGGAAGTTGGTTTGCCAACCTTGGAAAGGGAATACTTGGTTACATCTCGATGCCCATCATCGTAGTTGTGGTTTGTGTGATCATTTTGTTGGGATTGGTGAAAGCCTACAAATGGCATAAGGCAGGACAGGCTGAGAGATCTCTTAGGGAGCAAGAGAGGAGAATGGAGAGACTGCAGGACAGTCACTATGAGAATCTCAAGAGCCTAGAGAAGTTCCGACAGGGAAGACAGACTACAACTTCTGTTTAGGTCGGCTCTTTCTCCAGGGAATTGTAGTTGTTGTGATGACACTTGTCATCAGAGGGGGGGACTGATGGAGCGCAATGGTGCTCTGTTATTTGTTGGGGAGCATCATAATCATGGATAGTCTGCACATGCATATATTCCTTTGTTGTGTTAACATTTGACCATTAGAAAGTGTTCAGTAATAACACATGAAAGTGTAAATGGTAGGAAAAGTGTTGTGCCATGTAGAGAGACAACGTAGCATTCATGTTATAATATCGTAATCCATAGTATTTGATGTCATTTACTTAACGAAATTCTCACGTGATGTAACGCATTCTGGCTTAAATATGCATTATATAAAAGTTGATTGGAGATGTCATTAATTATGCTTAACATGTAGGATTTCATAAGTTGTTTGCAATTAAAATGAATTTAATGTGTTTTCGTAATGTAATGATGTAGAAAGGCCTAAATGAAATGTACATTCATGTGTGTATTTGAAAGGCCTGTGTACCTTACTCTTATGTTAGCCGATTTCTGTAGGCCTGAAATGTATTTTCCCTGGGGGCTCTGGAATAGGGCTATTAGTGAAATTCATGTACGTGTTGAATTTGTTCTGTTCTCATGTTTCTGTTGCAGGTGGAGAAAGTCATCTTTGTTAGTTAGAATAACGTCTTTTGTTTAGGAGAGTTAGGCTCGGGAGGATGTGATACAAATGTGCATGGACCACTGATAATTGGGAGACAGTGTTCTTTCTCACTGAGGGAGGCCGTGGAAAATCACCTATGGGAAGTGTCCAGCAGGATGAGGTGATCTGTGGGCGTGTTTTACGTTTTGTGTTTTTGTATAAGGGACAGTGCCCCGGGGTGCAGGGGAGAAGAGGTGAGGAGATTGAGGGAGAGATAAGGAGCATCTTAGAACGAGCTCTGTAGTGTTGGCTACTTGACCCATACAACGAGAGTGTACTTCTTAGGAAGTCTTCACGCGCTGACACCTTTTTCCTGATCTTGCCTGGGAAATGCTAAGTAGGGATGTCACGATAGTGGTAGTGTAGGGACAGGCTAATGCTTTTCATTCATTCACCACAGATGAAAGCCGAACTTGACGTGGGGGCAATCATTGCCTGCGTTCTGCTTCTAAAAATTGTCATTCTGTTTATGATCCATTGCATAAAGCTAGCCTGTAGGTTTGGATTTGTATAAGTTCCCATGTATTTCTACAACCTTGTGATGAGGTGCTTGTACATCCAGTTGTTCTTGGCTTTGTAATAAACAGTAGCGGCTCCTGGAGGGAGTGCTGCGGGGCGGTAAGGCGGGGCGGGGGAGGAGCAGGGTGGGGGGTAGTAAACTACGGTATACGATAGAACGGAGGTAAGTAAACAAATAAATAAATAAAACGAATTTTGTTGCGCGCGCTGCATCGCATTTGGCAATGCAGCGCGTGCAATGAAATTCGTTTTATTTATTTATTTGTTTACTTACCTCTGTTCGGCCGTATGCCGTAGTTTACTACCCCCACCCTGCTCCTCCCCCGCCCCGCCCCACCGCCCCGCAGCACTCCCTCCAGGAGCCGCTACTGGTAATAAACCCAATAACTTGGAATTCGGAGTCTGTGATTCTTCAGAGTCATGGGTCTTGTAAATTGTGGTCCTGTTTAAATGATCTATTTCTCCCCTCTAGACTTATCAGCAGGCAATAAAGGTCCATCGGCTGTGAGTTCCACAGTTATTTGGTAGGGAGGAACTCGGCCCCTTTAGTCTGCTTTAGAAACAGGAGTTGTGGGGTTGAGGTGAGTCGGTTAGAAGAGGAAATGAAATTTCTAGAGTTAGACATAAAAAGCAAAGAAGAAGATCGTAGGCTTTAAGCAGAGAAAAAGCTGCACTCGTTGAAAGATCAACTAGAAACTACTCTTCAGATGCAGGTTAGGGAGCGATGGGATGCCAGTAAGCTGGCCCATTTTGAATATCGGGAGGGAGCAGGGAAGTTATTGGCTTGGAAGGTGAAAACAGACCAAAATAGAAACCAGATCAAGAAATTGAGGGTACGCAGAAAGGCGTTAGACTAACTATGGAATCAGAGATAGGGAAAGCTTTTAAGGATTATTTTCATGAACTATACGCCGAAGAGGGGGTTGCCTCAAAAGATGAGGTGTGCCACTGGCTAGGCCCGGAAACCATAAAACCCCTAGATTTGAATCAGCAAAAACTCTTAAATCAGGTTATCACTCAAGATGAGGTTAAAAAGGCTATTCAGACAAGCAAAGGGTGTAAAGCTGCAGGGCTGGATGGAATACCAATAGAGCTATATAGAATCCTGGGAGATGTGCTAATACCGTTTATGACATCAATGTTTGAGGAGATTCTTGAGAAAGGATTACAGCAGCATAAGTCATGGGGCGAGGCGATAGCAACGCTGATATTAGAACCAGGGAAAAACCCCGCCAGCTACGATTCTTATAGGCCGATATCATTGCTCAACGATGATTACAAAATCTTTGCAAAAATCCTCGCGGAAAGATTGAGTAAGGTTGCTGGTGGGTTAATACATAGTGATCACAGAAGGGGTTCATTAAGGATAGGTACCTACACAAAATAACGTACAGCCTGATAGTGGCTATAGATCTGGCTACCGCTCATTCGATCCCCCTTGCTGTGGTGACCTTAGATGCCACCAAAGCTTTTGACAGAGTAAAATGGTCATATTTGGCTACCAATAAAAAAAAAACACAAGTTGGGAGATAAATTTTGTAGGGTTATCCAGTTAATATACCAGGATCCTTCTGCAACAATATTAGTAAATGGAAATGTAACCGCTTCTTTTAAAATATCCAGAGGCACTTGACAAGGTTGCCCCCTATCCCCTCTTTTATTCAATCTCAATATAGAGCCCTTAGCGCATAAGATCAGAATGGCCACTAATATTCCACCTTTTGGTCACAAGGGCTGGAGGAAGAAGGTAGCACTATATGCAGATTATTTAATAGTCTTCACCTAAGATCTTTTGGTGGCTCTGCCAGCAATATTACAGCTTGCATCAGAATTTGGTAAAGTGTCCGGGTATGCAGTAAATGCAGGAATGCAGGAAAAACAGAAGTTATGGTATGGAATCATGGAGAAGGAAAGCTGTTGATTAAAAAAGAAATTAGATTCCTAGGTCTGAAGATCATACAGGACATCAAGAAAATCCCAGAAGTAAACTTGAATAGAATACGAAGGGACAGCATAAGTCTAATGAATGGATGGACATATCTTCCCTTAACAGTTTTTGGGAGGGTGAACCTGGTGAAAATGGTGATATTGCCTAAAAATACTTTTTTGTTTAACACAATGCCCCTGCATTTTGATAAGTCATTGATCGATAAAGTGCAGCAGGCCATAAATGCCTATATCTGGTCTTATAAGGGTATAAGAATCTCCTTTAAAAAACTGAGGAGGAAAAGGGAGAAGGGGGCTATCCCTGCAGATATTCAATACTATGCCTGGGCTTTTCAGCTGACAAATACTAGAATGCTATTCAATGCGCCAGACTGTTCAGATGTGGGGAATTTGTTCAAGGCCATGCTAAAAGGACTTAATGTAGGCACAGATAGGTTTCTACTCACCTCTAACAGAGACATCATAATTAAAGAGGCGGACAAAGGGGGTAACGTAGTGATCATGAACAGATCAGAATATCACGCAGAAATCCTGTCCCAACTCGGAGATACTTCCTGTTATGAGCAGCTTTCTTATAACCCTACAGCCCCCCTTGTCACCATAATCAACAAACACCTATCAGAATGGCACACGCAAGGTCTCATTGATGACCAAGAACTACTATATCTGAAAGTCCACAGACCAGCATTCCCCTGCTTGTACACCGTGCCCAAGATACATAAGTCGGCACCCTTTCCTCCAGGGAGACCAATAGTGTCGGGCATTGGCAGACCTACTGAAAGAATAGCACAATATGTTGACCTCTTCCTTGGCACTCTGGTCAAAAATCTGCCATCACATATACAAGACACCAAACATATTCTCAGCATCTTATCTGATGTCCAATGGCATCCAGACATGATCCTGGCAACCTTAGATGTGGTCTCTCTTTATACTACCATTGAACCTACACTAGGGCTCAAGGCTGTTACCAGCATACTTAATAACAGACCAGCCAATTTGTGGCAGCATACCCAGATGCTTGTTGCAATGATGGACATCATACTAAACAACAACTTCTTCATCTATGACGGTATGTGGTATAAACAGAACAAAGGAATAGCCAAGGGCTCAAAATTCTCACCCTCTTTTGCGAACCTGTACATGGGCGTTCTAGAGTCCAAATGGATCTGGGGCACTGAAGGAGCACAATGGATTGACTCCATAATATACTGGGGACGCTACATAGATGATTGCTTACTTCTCTGGTCAGGGTCACAACTTGAACTCGACAAATTTTGCGCACACCTTAATCGCAATGACATGAACATGAAATTCACAGGGAACTCCAGCGCCTCCAACATCACATTTCTAGATGTGGAAATCTACATCAAATCTAACACTATTCAGAGCCGTCTTTATAGAAAAGAGACATCATGCAATGCCATCTTGCACGCAGAGAGTTCACACCCTTCTCACCAAATACAGGCGATTCCCTACGGGGAATTCATGAGAGCAAGGAGAAATTGTAGTGAGGAACTGGAATTTCAAGAGTGCCTAACCAACATGAAACAAAGATTCAAAAACAGAGGCTATAGTGCCCGCACTATCAGTTCTGCAGAAAAGAGAATCAGGAACATAAAGAGAGAAGACACATTACACACCAGGAGGACAACCACTGAGCAAGACCAACCTGTGCGACTGATCACTGACTATAGCGACATGGGGTTAGCTATGAGGAAAAGCCTCAACAAGCATTGGAACGTATTACTTGCTGATAACACACTGAGAGAGATCGTACCTCCCAAACCACAAATCACACACAGGAGAGGTAGAACACTGAAAACGAGACTCAGCCCTAGCATCCCAGGCCCCAGCACCAGTCCCGCATGGCTCACCACCCATAATCTTGGCTTCTTCAAGTGCGGGCACTGTGGTGTCTGCAAACTAGCCCAACATGGGGTCAGAAACTTCACGGCTGTTAACAGACAACAGTACCAGATTAGGCATAACATCAATTGCAACACCAAATTCGTGATCTACATTCTCGAATGCACCTGCAAACGTTGGTACATCGGGAGTACAATCAGACCACTGAAAGATCGAATTGGAGAGCACGTCAGAGCCTTAAACAACCTTGACACCAGATATCCCATGGCGGTCCATGCTGCCACTTGTCCCAACCAGGGCCCAAGGAAACGGATTTCCTTCTTCGGATGTGACGTTGCATCCACCAATGCGAGAGGTGGCAACAGAGAACTCAGACTCAGACGCCTGGAAGCAACTTGGATTATGCGCCTACGGACAGTGCAACACGGACTGAACACTGACCACGAGTTGCATTACTTCCTGGGTGAATGAACAATATGATAACAATTTTGCATTGGAACTTCTAATGAACGAACTACTAATGTCAACATACATGTTCTCTTCCTATTGATTTGATGACACTTGCATGTCTCTTCTCCATACTATATTCATGTGCCATTGTCTCCCAATTTACACACCTGCTCATGAATATTTGTCATGTAATTTTGACCATTGTTACTGTTTTATTCTTTTCATTAACTACATGACTTTAGCATATCTATGCTCTATATCAGTGGTTACCTCCACTGTATCCCATTTAAATGCACCTGTCGTTAATTTTTGTTATGTATTTATAACCTTTGTCATCCTTTATATCCGCTTGTGGTTGACCATATGTCATTTGCATGTCTGTTCGCTGTCACATACTCTTGATTGCGCCCTTATCCCACCTCCGTCTTTACTACCCTGCAGTTATTCCCGAGGCTGCGGGTGCCTCATTGATAGCTTAGACGTCCTCCGCACATGCGCACCACTAGGCGGCACTCCCTTGGGTGTTCCAATATGGCGACCGCCCGGCCGGATCTCCTAGTTTGCTCGCTCTAGTCTTCCTTGTTTATTTCAGGATATAGTTCCCCCCTTTCCTGTTTCCCTTCCATTCATTGCCACACGGCTCCAGTGTCTCCTCATCTCTCTTCGATCCGGACCCCAGGTAAATGCCTCGCAGCTACGACGCTGCTTCTTCTACTCTCCATTACTCCTCTAATCCCTCCTTACAATTGTGCCCTTTTCCTTCCGTGTCTTCAGGCAGGCGTCTGCATTATCCTGCTAACGCACTACCTGTTACCGCCCTAATTTTCCCGTACCCGCGGTAAGTTCACTTTACTTTCCTCCCTTACCATTGAGTCCCGTTTTGGTTCTATCGTGCCTTGAACCCTCCCCTCTCCGTCCTCCTTTACAGCCTTGTTTCCGCACCCCGCCTGCTTGGCTCCTTGCTACCTGCTACTCGGCCGGACACTGGACAGCCTCCTCCTGCCACTCCAGGGTGAGCCCTCGTCCCTTTATTCTATTACAGGTCCCTTTAGCCATTGCTGCTTCTAGCTCTCCCCTTCTTATCCCCACAGTTCCTTTCACCTTCCGAGCGCCGTGGCGTACCCGCCCCAGGCTTATCTTCATTTTCGCCGCCGGCATATCACTACCCGGTAAGACCTACATGTGCCTCTAATGTCCTCAGCACTCCTGGCCGCTTTCTACTATCGTCATCCTCACTCCCACTTTTCTTCCTCAGCGGTTCCCCTCCCTCCTACCCTCGGATCCAGCGTGGCGCCACATACAGCGCCATCTGCCCAGTTGCTCCCGTCTCCCGCTCACCCCCTACCGGGTTGGAAGTATCACCGGTTTTCGGGTGAGCCTTATCTGTTGTTTTCTACTCCCTCCTTTACCTTGTTCCACGACTCCTGTGCCTTTACTTTTCTACCTTCCTCCTGTGTCTCATCCCCACCAGGTTCCAGTACTCCTCCAGTAGCTTTCGCTGTTTAGGTTATTGAGTTTTTACCCGCCTCCACTTCCCCTCCCCCTCAGTTCAGGCCTTCCTAGTCCTTGCAGGACCTTCTTTCCTTCGCATCTTGCCCAATTTAAGTTAATTTGTGTTTCGACCAATCACCCACTACCTTTCGTGCATTGGGATATCCTCAGACACCATCTCCACACCATTGCTAGCACTGTTCACTTGCCACATCTCACAATGTACCATGTTTCCCGCGCTTTACCTCATGTTTTCTTCACATGAGAGTGGCACAATCACATCAGTCACATTGTGTTTAACATGTTTTCCCGCTTTGCCACCAAGAGCCCTGACTTATGAATAGCGGCACGTTCACGAGTGTCACCACACACTATACTGGTCACACTTAGCATTTCTTTCCCTATTAGTCACCTCGGGTGATCCCTTTTACCTATATATCATGTCTGCCATAGACTAGGTACCCCTTGTTTTTAACCACTTTATTCCCCTCACCCATTATTTATTTTTTGTATCCTCCCCAGCCCTGATGAGTCACGGGACCTCTCCCAGTGACGAAACACGTGTCGGCTGGTTTATTGTATTCAACATAGTTGTTGTTGAAATATAAAGATACTTTTTTGAACCAATACTGATGTCGACCACTGCATTTATATAACGCATCAATACTGAATGTTATATCACGAATACCCTCACCGCGTGTGCCCAGGACTACGCTTAGGTTTCTATTTAAGTTTGGAGGCCCAAAATTCTTCAAAAAGATCAAACTTAGAGGGGGCGTGGCTTGGTGAGCCAGTATGGCGGACGCAGCCTGAGTGTGTTCTGCGTCTCCACGCCAAACCGTGGTCAAAATTCACCTGTAAACCCGGCCGGAGGAGCCGCTAATTAGCTGTCCCTGTTAGGGGCGGCACTGGGCACCTGCTGACCGATTTCGAGGAGTTTCGGAGCCGCGACGGCCCGCCGCGCATCGGGTGAGTGGCGACGCCGCGGCCTCCTAGACCTGTGGCTGTGGTCCCCTGCCTGTGGGCGGCCTCAAAACACTAGGCGACACCGGGGATCTCGGCCTGGTCGGGGCCTTGCTGCGGCTGCTGGCGGAGTTCGGCGGAGGGAGGTACGGCCGGCCAGAGACCAGCGTGGCGGATCACCCGCAGTCATTTGCTTATTCCAGCCTGCCGGAGCCTTCCCATAGATCGCTGTGGGGCCCGGACGTCGCCGGGTGTGACAGAGGACCTGCGCCCCGGCTGCCGGGCACCCCTGAGGCATCGTGACCACCCGGCCCATAGAGGGGGTCATCAACGTGATGCACACTACTCTTTACCCCCTCTTCCCCCTCTGTGTCCGATGGAATTGGGCATCCCGTGGTGCGTATTGTGTGCACCGAAGACCCCACTGGAGCAGCTCCCCAGTACACGTCGCCCCCAGCCTGCCATTGCACGGCTGAGAAGATGGCCTGGACCTAGGCTGTTTGAGCCTATTACACACCTTATCCCTGCACCGTCGGAGAGCCTGATGCGCCAGGGCCTGGAACATTAACGGCTCAGTGTAGGGCGCTGCGGTGTGTGGCGGGGGGCCCGCGCCGGACTATTGCTGATTGTGCCTGGTGGGGTTGCGGCCCTGCGGACTCCTGTGCCGCCTTGAGTGCCCGAGCCGTGACGAGGGCCAAGATAGTGCTGGCACGGCCTGCTGTCGAGCCCCGCAGTCGGGCTGATCCTTCCATTGGGCCGGTGTGGTCGCTTGTGCGCCCCCCCCAGAGAGAGGCCGCATACTACTCCCTGTAGTGGCATGATGGGCAGAGACAAGCCGGGAGGTGCTGGCGCCAAGCAGGGCCCAATTGATCAATTTACCGCGCCGGTCAGCGCCCCCCCGGGCGGCGCCGGGGGTGGGCCCGCCGCCGGACAACACGGCCCTCCTGGTCGCGATCAACGGCGCCAGAGATACATTGGAGGCCAAGATAGGTGCGGTGGGGTCGGAGGTGTCGTTCCTCCGCCAGGAATTTCGTAAAGCCGTGGACCGCATCACGGAGGCCGAAACAAGGGTTTCCACGGTTGAAGACACGGTGTCCACCCTCCAGAAACAAGTTAACAAGCTTACCGTGGTGTCAAAAGAGCTCGCATCCAGGGTGGAGGACGCCGCAACAACCTACGCTTCGTGGGTCTGCCGGAGGGATGTGAGGGAACCTCTATGACTCACTTCATTACGGACTGGCTGACCGACCTTATGCCCAGAGACATGCTATCGCCATGCTTCGTCATAGAGCGCGCCCATCGGGCCTTGACCCAGAAACCACCTCCGGGCGAGCACCCCAGGCCAGTCATCGCCAGGATCCTGAACTATTCAGATCGTGACGCTATCCTGCGATGCGCCAGGCAACATAAAGATCTGTTTCAGCATGATTCCAAACCATTCATGGTATTCCCGGACTATACTCGGCTTGTTCAACAGCAGCGTCGATCCTTCACGGCTGCGAAGCAAAAACTACGCGACATGAACCTGCAATATATGCTGCTGTACCCGGCCCGGATGAGAGTCATCTTTAATTCGAAATCATTCTTCTTTGATACCCCGGAGGCCGTGTTTGCATGGGCCGAGGAGCGCCCCCGACTGCGGCCGGGCTCGCCATCTGTAAGAGACTCCGATTCCTCCCGGGGACCGCGACGTAGTCGGTCCCGCCGGACAAAATCAAAGAAACGACATGGTTCAAGATCCGATAGACCTTCGGCAAGCCCAGAATGAATCTCCTGAACAGAAGGGCACCAGATCAGCAGTAGCCGCAAGTATATGTACCTCTCTTTAAGTAAACCAGAACGCTAATTTAAAGTACTCCTCCTCCGTGAAGCGTGGAGACTGGCCACAGGACTGCCAAGCCATAGACTCTTTTTGAGCACCCTCATGTTCAAAAGTTTGGGTGGGAGGGTTGGGTATTGTTGGTGCTGGGGCACGGGGCTCCCCCGTTGGGGGCCCGGTCCCCCTTGCATCGCGACAGATGCTCCTCGTTTTTGGCAGCGTTGGGTGGGGGGGTGGGATGGTTTCCGAGTTAAAAAGTTTTGTATGTTATATGCAGACAGGACACATGGATCGTCATTCTTCACCCAACACACATTCCACATACATACTGAATGGGGCCAGATGACATAACCCCTCCTGGGGACCTCAGGGTAGTGTCTTGGAATGTCCGGGGTCTACATAATAAAATAAAAAGGGGCGCAGTGTTGCGCCAGGCGAAGAGGTATAGTGCTGACCTCCTCCTACTGCAGGAAACCCACCTCCTGGGCACCAGGGCTCCATGTCTGGCCCGTTTTGGCTTTCACCATGTTTACCATGCAGAGTTCACTAGGGGCTCCAGGGGGGTGGCGATCCTGATCCACCGCAGGGTTCAGTTTCAATACATCGCCCATAGGGCAGACCCTGGGGGCAGATACCTCTTTGTGACCTGTACATTATACGGCGAATGGGTAACTATCGGCTGCATATATGCGCCCCCCCCACTTGGTCCGACCTTCATCGATAAGATCACTGCCGTATGGGGGGACATCCAAGAAGACCTGACACTCCTGGGGGGCGATTGGAATGACATAATGGGCCCCTTGTACCGATCAAGACATATAGCTCCCCAGCAGCCCGTGAGCTCCACTAGATTGCACTCCCTTGTGTCCGCATTGGGCTGGGCGGATGTGTGGAGGGAATACCATCCTTCAGAGCGGGGGTATACGTTTTTATCCCCAGTACATGGGACCCAATCCCGCCTCGATTACTTTTTCGCCCTTCACGCCTGCCTCCATCGATTTTCACAGGTAACACATTATCCCCGTGGACTATCAGACCACTCCCCAGTTGCCATGCGATTCCACACACGATCCCACAGACCCCCCTTTCGCTGGCGTATGTCCCCGTGGCGCATGCGATGCCCCGAATACCAGGACATGCTACATACAGCTGTGTCCACATACATTGAGTCAAATGGCCCGACCGCCGCGTCCTGTAGCATACTGTGGGAGGTCCTCAAACCCACTATCCGGGGGGTTGAAATCAGCTATTGCACGAATGAAAAGCGCTTGCGGCGAGAGCAGCTCGCGGACTTAGAAGCGCGTCAACTGGCTCTTGAGCAACAACTGGCCGTCGATCCTAGTCCGGGCATTAGACGTCACCTGCTGCTGACACAGCAGGACCTACGTCAACATCTATTGGGGGAAGCCAAAGAAATCTGGGAAGCATCCCAACACAGGGTATACCAATGGGGAGACAAATCGAGTAAAATGCTCCATCGGCTCTGCCAGATGGATAAATCCCCGGCAACGGTCCCAACAATTCAGGGTGCAGATGGTTTCCTCATCTCCTCACCGGTCGGGGTGGCCGAAGAGTTTGCGCGTTACTTCACCGTTCTCTACGCCGAACGCAAGCAGATCTCTGCCGATCTTATTGCCGAGTTCCTTAGAGACATCCCACCAAGGAAGCTCCCTGATCAAATGCGCGACCAACTGGAGGCGGCAATCACTATTGAAGAATTGACTAATGCACTCAATGCGCTTCATCCGTGGCGTGCCCCAGGCCCTAATGGGTTTCCGATGGAGTTCCTCCGACCGCACCTTCATCTCCTGGGCCCCCATCTCTTGGCAACAATTCAGGAGGCTGTAGACTCTGCTATATTACCCCAAGACTGGCGCCATGCCGAAATTGTGCTTTTCCATAAGCCCGGGCGCCCTCCAGAACTTCCTTCATCCTATCGCCCCATATCCCTTATATATTTTGAACCCAAACTATTAGGGAAAGTGTTGGCCGACCGCCTCAGCTCTTGTATTTCGGATCTGATCCACCCAGATTAGGCCGGCTTCATGCCTCTGAGAGCTACTCGCCATAATATCCGGCGTGTACATAACGCCCTGGCCGCAGCCCCAGCTCTCGGCAGGCCGGCAGCCATTCTACTGGCTGATATAGATAAGGCCTTTGACTCCCTGAGCTGGATCTATTTGTTTCAACTGCTAGAGGCATGTAATTTTGGACCCCGGTTTCTCGCCTGCATACGCTTGTTGTATACGGACTTGTCCGCCTCGGTGCGCATTGCCGGACACCGCTTGACCCCTTTTCCTATCCAGCGGGGCACCAGACAGGGATGTCCCCTGTCCCCCCTATTGTTTGTTTTGGCCGTTGAGCCCCTGGTTGCATTGGTCCGGTGGGACCCGGTCCTTCGGGGCTTCGACTGGTCGCGAACGCGTTCCGACCGCATTGCGCTGTATGCGGATGATGTCTTATTTTTCATTACGGACCCATGCTTCTCTGGGCCACGCGTGCTACAGATCCTTCGGGTGTTTGGGGAGACTACCGGGCTCCACACAAACCCGTCCAAATCAATCTTATTTCCAGTATGCGGCCCCCAAGGGAGTGATGCCTGGGCGTCGCAGCTGACTCATGTGACAGACGGCTTTAAATATCTTGGGGTGTATATCTCAGCCTGTCCCAAGATATCCTGGACACATAACATCACCCCTCTACTTGTTGGCCTCAACAGTGAAACTACCATATGGTCTTCCCTTCCATTGTGCCTCTATGGCCGTTCCGCTATATTTAAAATGGTTTCGCTTCCCCGGATGCTATATCGGCTTCTAAACTTTCCATACCCGATCCCGCGCTCCTGGTTTGTGCAGGTTAACGCTATACAAAATACATTTCTTTGGAATGGCGGAGCGATTAGAGTTGCGCTTCGCACATGCGTGCAATCTACGTATTGTGGGGGCATCGCGGCGGCGGATATCTACTCATACTATGTGGCCTCACATCTCCTTGTGATAAATGAGTGGTGGTACAACTCCCCCACGGACCCGGCATATGAGGCAGACCATGCGGCGCTGGAGCGCGCCCCCCTCTTACACCTCTTATATAGCGCGGCGCGACTGGACGCCCTGCCCCCAGCGAGCGGGGTCGTAATCTCGCTGTGGCGGACCAAGGTGAGACAGATGGGCTGGGGTGGGCGACTCACCCGAGCTACCCCACTATGGCAAGGTACACACCTACACCCGGTGGCGGCCTTACAAGGCTTTCGGGGATGGGATCTGGTGGGGATATCGACCCTCGGTGATGTGATGCGGGCACTACCATAAAGACATACCAACAGCTGCAAACTGAGTACCATTTGACAGAACACAGTTTTATAAATACCTCCAACTTCGCCATGCACTCACCCCCCTCATCCACGCACTAGACACTCTCCCGGAGTTTCACTCGTTAGAGGGCCGCCTACTCATGGGTGACCTCGGCCAACACAAAATCAAACAGATATATCAGACCTTAGTTACCCACACTAAGACGACAATGGACAAGACGTGAGAGGCCTGGGCAGCGAACGCCCCTGACATAACGGACGACGACTGGGTGGAAGCCATAGCGAGCCCGCGGGGGGCGGCGGTCTCTACCAGATACCGCCTGATACAATTCAAGTACCTACACCGGGTATACTATACACGGGTCAGGCTGTGGAGGATGGGGGTGATCCAGTCCCCCATGTGTCTGCGGTGCGACCGTGAAGAGGGGACATTCTTTCACACTGTCTGGGGCTGCACGGTGCTGCAGCCCTACTGGAACAAAATTAGATCATGCCTTCAGGAGGTGTTGGCGTGGGCGCTCCCGCTAGACCCGCGACTTTTTCTTCTCCATGCCACGGAAGATATAGGGGGCAACATATATAAGCAGCATTTGCTGTTCCTTGCTCTTGTGGTCGCCAAACGGGACATAGCACAATCCTGGAAAAATACACTTCCCCGTCAATTGGCAAGTGGAAGCGGGAGCTGGACAGATGCATGGGGGCGGAAATGGCAGTCTTCCTGGCACGTGGCTGCCCCAAGAAACATAAGAAAATTTGGACCCGATGGGCGACATACCGTGGAATAGAACTCCCCCCACTGCCATCTGTAGACCCATAACTGACACTATACTTGTATTTTCCATTATCGGGGAGGCCCAGTATTGTGAGGGAATGAATGTTCGGAAATATATGTCATATAGATTTGCCGTAGATCTAGTGATGTCTGCAAGTTACCTTGGTTTCTTGACCTGCATGTTCAGCAGGTGTTCATATATGGGCACAATGATGGTTTCAAAAGATAATGTATATTATGTTCTCCTACAGGTCCTTGTAGGGCGGATGCCCATTTATTGTTTAAAAATGCAAATAAAATTTGTTATTAAAAAAAGAGATCAAACTTAAAGTGCTGCAAGCAATAGCAAGAATATGGTCTAGTATAAGACGATTGACAAGTTTAGACTATAACTCCAGTTTGGGTCCGATATGGGACTCACCAGGGACCCCGGAGTGCCTCAAGGACAAATTAGCCATGCCATTAAGAGACGTGGGATTACGCTATTGGGGTGAACTAACCCAGGTTGGCAAGTTTATATCCTGGGAAGATCTGAGCAAGAGGACGGGGGACACTGTCAAAATTTAAATAGATACAATTGAAAAGCTGCGATCAAAGTCGGAGGTCACTCTAGGGTATTGGAAATCATCTGGAAGAACAGGTTGTGGGGAAACCTCCTGGAAGCAAGCAGGTGTCAGTTTGGTATTGGGCACTACAAGAGGCCACGGATGGAGATTTCCTATTGGCAGATGAGCTGTGGGGAGAATGCTTGCCAAGGGAGCAGTTACAAAACATCTGGCAAGTATCAATGTGCACATTATACTCAATTATCAAGCCTGCTTGTTTAAGGAGAAATCACCTCTTTTCACTCCACAGGGCATATATATCACCGGAAAGGCTATCGAAGATGGCAAACGGAAGATCTGCCAAATGCATGAAATGTGAGTTAGAAAAGGCGACGGACGTGCATATGTTTCAGCAATGCCCGGGTATTTTGAAATACTGAGAGGATGTGGGTAAGACCATCTCAAGCATTTTGGGGGCACATGTTAAGGTAAGGCTTTCACTGATTATCTTTGGAGTGGTGGAGGGTATCACAGGTATCTCCTGTTTTATGCTATACTACTGGCAAGAAGGGAAATCTGCCGTAGGGGGGCGGGGGCTACATCCCCGCAACACTTGGAGTGGCTAGAATCTCAATTTTATATGTTCAAAATGGATTTTGATGGGGAAAGTATCAAAAAAGAAGAAATTCTGGAGCCTATTATCAAGGTGGTCCAAGGGGTAGTTGGGGGGTAAAAACAAGAAGTACAAAAGAGCATATATCTTTGCCCAATGATTACACCTAAGCATCTCTCTAAGCTGCGTTGGCCTCCAACCCCATGCAGTTGCCGGTTGCCAGAAAAATCTTAGAGAGACGTACTCTGTTATATCCTAAGTTTTACACTCATATGTAATCAGCCTAGGTCTTCCTAGCTGCTCAGCCAGAGTGAGAGATGGCAACGGAATGTTGGTGTGAATGTGATGAATGGAATGCCTGGGTGCCTGTGTGGATGAGTGGATGACAGTTGGAGATGGGCTGAGCAGCTAGGCAGGCTGCTCCTGGTGGGACTGGTGTAGGAGATGTAGGAGCTGTTACATGGCTGAACCTTGATTGATACCACATGACCTGGAACTAATAAAGAAGACTTAGAAACTTACAACATGGCTACCAGTGTCTTCATGTACAGAATACAACATCTTTTTGGCGACGAGCGGACCTGGACTCATGCGTCTTCAAGGATTGAAACAGAAACAAAGATATTCTAAAGATTACAGAAACCAAGAGACCAAGAGAAACCTGAGAACTTTGACGGAAGAAATCAACTTGAAACCAAGTAAAGAGCGTCGTGTATGGAGCAACAGGCAAGCCAGTCCCACCAGTGTCCAAGTCAACGGACGGCCCTCCCACCAGCCTGAACTTGCTCCATGGACTAGACCACAGGTACGGTCTCTTATGTTAGGGTATGTCTGCCCTACCATGTCCTTTTAATGTGCCGCATGGATGTATCTGTATCGTAAAGGAATTGTGGCTGTTCAAGATGTGAGTTATAGTCTAACTCTGTGAAGCTAATTCACATGGGCAACACAAGAGCAGTGTGGTGTTGCTAAGTCTTGTGCTTTGGTCTCAAGTAGAGCACAAGTAAGGACATTTTACAAAGTGGATGACTGGAAGCTACATCTCTAATTCTAACACGCATTCTTTGCCTTGGATGAACATGGAGTGCGCAAGCCACTGTGACCACTGTGTCTTTGTTTGTGTTTACTGTGGGAGTGCTTCTTTTACATGGTGACTGCCCTGGATATACTGTCACAACATACTCCGTGCAGTGTTTACACAGATGGTGTATTGATAGTGGTACCATTCAATGGACTTTATTTTATGGCATGTTACAAAGTGGCCTGCGTTTTACTAATATGCCAGTTTCTGCAAAAGGCAAACAATATTTTATGTTGGGCTTTGTGCCGTCTACAGGGTTGTTTCTCTCTTTGGTGCCGGTTGCTGGTTTTCAAAGTTTTTATTTAAGTTGGACATGCGTCCATTAGAGCTGCGCTAATGCCCGTTTAACCGCCTTGCTCAGTTTAAAAAAAAACCTGGCACGAGCCAAGCAACTCGCGTGCCTACCTCTTTCCAGCTGGTAGTCTCTCCTGCGATGTGCCCTGCGTCATCTCCATTCTGACGTGCAGGGCTGCCTCTGCTTTGGCGATGCTTCTCGGCCGATAGGACGTTTTGGTGCATGTACGCATCATGAACCACCCGGCACAACGCAAAAAGCGTGCCGCCATCTTGGGGCTGGCACATTCTGATGGATGTTTTCTTTCGTGATGCCAACCACGTTGTTTCCGGTCAAAGGAATAAAGTTTTTTTTTTCAACATGAAGTCCGGGACAACGTGGGGTTCGTTTGCGCAGCACAAGTGAGGACACTACTATGTGGGGTTCGGCAGATCAAGTTGAAGAGTCTTCCACAAAGGATTCATTTTAGGTGAAGTACTCCGTTTCATGTATGTCGGAGGTAATGTGCATTGAGTATCGTTCCAGCTTGATCTTGTTGGTTTCTTTGCGGAGCCATTTATCTGTTTTCTGCACATTCGGTTTGAAGCATGTTTAAAACTACGCACGTCGCAAGGACCATGTGTTTCAGTTTGCTGCACTAGCTTTGGATTATTTTGGAGAAGACCCGGTTTTTGATGTACAACATATGGAAATGGTTTCATCTGCTAATATGGCTTCTACAGTGCTTTGTGACTTTTACATACTACTGCTCTGGGGTTTACAGCTTCAGAAACTTTCTGTTTTGGTTTATTCCAACTTGGCAATTCTGTATTGTTAGAGTCCTGCCAACCAAAGTGTTGTTACCATTGTTACACAAGTTGTGTTTGCTTTACAACAAGCTTCTGGTTGCGTGTGTCAGGATAAGCTCCACAGGATCCAGTAGCCGTAAGACAGGGTCCACCTCCTGATATCACCAACACCCTGAATAGAAACAGGGTGCTCGAGCGATCAGGCGAGGGAAAAGGATGGAAGGGGACAGCGGTGGAAAAAGGACCTGAAAAGAGAAAAGACACAGATGTAAATAAAGCAGGCAACAGTCTACTCTCATATAGTCTCACTAAGCCCTTTCCATACCTGGTATATGCACAATCATACATCTGAAAAGTGCAAGCACTGGACCATCCCGCAGGCTAGACAACGTGCCCACGTTAAAGCAAGCCCAGACGGAAGTCACAGGGAATGAGCCCACACTACAGATAGCGAGGATGGCAGCCCCTCTGTTCTTCAGCTGTAGGCTGAAGTAAAACCCATTGTACTGTCCCCTGATAATCCAAATGAACAAATGATAAACACAGTCTTAAGCGAATTCACAGACACGGTAAGGTGTGGTGAACTACCACTACCGTCTGCTCTGGGGGAAGGCCGTATAGCAAAAACTCCTTTCCCTTTGTCCTACCATATACGGGAAAGCGTGGTTAATTCACCACCGCGATCCGCTATGGATAACCATATAATTCACTCGTGAATTCCAATAAGCTGATATCGTCTCAGCTACAAACCTACAGACTCGGTAAAGCTTGGTTATCCACACCACCACATTCCGCTCTGAGGAATAGTGACTCCCAACAGAAGTCGCATCCAGCCTTTTGCCATACACGGTAGCGCGTGGTAACCTCACCACTGCGGCCCGCTATGGTTACCACCTCTTCTCCCTTAAGTGCTGCATACAACAGGGGACGGCAGTTGCACAAGCGCTAGAACACGGCAAAGCGTGGCCACCGTACCACTACCTTCCGCTCCAAATATACTCTGACATTTTTACGCTCCCAGCCGGGCAGCGAGAATGGATCCTCTAAAATGATGTGGTAGCTACCACATCCCTGGAATTCCTACCGCATATTCTCAAGGAGGCTCCAGCGTAATCCAACTTCTCCAAGCAGGAAACTTCCTCCTAGAGACGGCTCCTGCACACCGAACAGCTCTCTCTTGCTCCGCCGAAAAGGAGAGAACGAAACAAACCAGTATTACGCACGACGGCCAGTGCGCTGCAACGCCTTAAATACCGTCCCACCGAATGGCCTCATGGGAGGTGTAGTTCCAGGACGGATGAGGTAGGCGCCGCTACGGCCGATCCTGACAGTAGGCCCCCCCCCAGCGCCTCCTAGGCCCAGGTTTAGACGGAAATCGACGATGAAAGGAACGAACCGCCACAGGGGCATGTATATTCTGCCAAGGTTCCCAGGAATCGTCCTCAGCCGAATACCCCTTCCAGGAGACCAGATACCACAGAACACCCCGTCTCCACCTGGAATCCCGAATGCTCTTCACCACGTATTCAAGACCACCATCACACATCACTGGAGGGGGAGCACGTCTGCGTGCCGACAGGGCAGGCTTTAGGAGATTGCAGTGAAACACTGGGTGGATTCTGAGTGTACCCGGCAGTTTCAGCTTGAAGGCGACAGGATTGATCCGTTTCACAATCGTGTAAGGGCCGATGAACCGAGGGTGAAACACACTGCGCAGCTTGAAATGAATGTTCTTGGTGGACAACCACACTCTGTCACCCACTTGGTATTGAGGCCCCACCTGCCGGTGTCTATCCTCCCACTTCTTGTACTCCTGCTTAGCCCTCATCAACTGCTCACGGACTTTCCTCTGCAATATATGGAGCTTCCTCACCCGCTCCAAGACTGTGGGCTGGTTGGCAACCTCCTCAGGGATGCTAACAGGGAGTATTCTGGCATCGTACCCATAGTTGGCACGAAAAGGGGAGATTCCCACAGAACTGTGCCATGCATTATTGTAGGCTAGTTCAGCCATTCACAGTAACGACACCCATGACTCTTGGGCTTCCTTGGCATAACACCGAAGATATTTCTTCAAGGTTTGATTTAATCATTCCGTCTGCCCATCCGTTTGTGGATGGAAACTTGTGGAAAGAGTAGACTCGATCTGTAAGGCTCGGCACCACAGCTTCCAGAATCTGGCGATAAACTGGGGACCTCGGTCCGATACGATCACTTCAGGCACCCCATGGAGACGAATGATACTGTTTAGCAACAACTGGGCAGTTTGACCTGCTGTAGGAAGATTCGTGCAAGGAATGAAATGTCCCATCTTGGTAAGACTATCTATGACTACCAAGATGGCCGAACTTCCCTGGTCTTGAGGTAGCCCCGTGACGAAATCCAGACTGATGTTCTGCCAGGGTCTCTGCGGGGTGGGCATCGGTATCAGCTTCCCTTTCCTTTGAGTGTTTTCATTTTTGGCTCTAGCGCAGTCCTCACAGCGCGCTACCCAGGCCGACACGTCAGCCCGTACCGTACTCCACCAGAAGTGTCGTTGAAGTAACTGAAGGGTTTTACGTGCTCCAGGATGTCCTGCCAAAAGAGATGCATGACACCAAAGAAAAGCTTTCTTCTGTAGGTCTTTAGTGGGTAGATAAAGATTTGTTTTATAGAAGGGCAGCCCCTGTTTCACTGTACGCTCTGTGTCTTGGGTTGCCCAAGTTTCCCACTCTGTTTTTGTCTTTTGAAGTCTTATTTCCTCCAGAAACTGATCTGCTCGGACAGCACAGACCACTTTCGAGGGGTCTATAATGGCCCCTAGAGCCCGGCATCGTTGGATTTCTCCCTCACTTCCTGCCTGGACAGAGAGTCGGCCTTACGATTCTCAACCCCAGGTCTGAAGGTAATGATGAAATCATATTCGGCAAAAAACAGCATCCATCTCATTTGACGCTGTGACAGATGCCGAGCGGACTTCATATATTGAAGATTCCGGTGGTCTGAATATACCGTGACTGGATAACTAGCCCCCCACAGATAGTGTCTCCATTCCAGAAATGCTCTTTTTATTGCCAGTAGTTCTTTCTCAGCGATGGTGTAGTTCTTTTCCGCTGAGCTCAACTTTTTTGATAGGTAGGCTACAGGATGGAGTTGTCCGGTAGTTTGATCTCTCTGTGACAATATGGCTCCAATAGCCTCATCTGAGGCATCTGCTTCCACCACGAATGGGTTCTCTGGTTTAGGATGGGCCAGTACAGGAGCTGTGGTGAAGGCCTTTTTTAGGTACAAAAAGGCATCCTCGGCCTCCTGAGACCACTGAAAAGACACTCCCTTCCTCAGTAATCGTGACAGAGGAACAGCTACCTGGGAAAAACGAAGGATGAACCTTCGATAATAATTAGCAAACCCCAAGAAGCATTGTACGTCCTTCATATTCTTTGGGGTTGGCCAGTCCTGAACTGCTTGCACTTTTCGCTCTGACATATGCAATCCTTCCGGGCAAAGCATCACACCAAGAAATTCCACCTCTCTCACCCCAAACTCGCACTTACTCAGTTTGCAATACAAATTATGATCCCTCAATTTCTGCAACACCCTGATAACTTGTCCCGCGTGCACCTCAGCATCCCCAGAGTAAATAAGGATGTCATCAATATATACCACTACAAAAAGGTCCACAAACTCCTTCAAGACATCGTTAAGGAAATACTGAAAGGCCGCCGGGGCATTGCAGAGACCGAACGGCATAACTGTGTACTCATATAACCCATAACGAGTCTTGAAGGCCGTTTTCCATTCATCCCCGTCGCGAACCCGCACTAAATGGTACGCCCCCCTTAAATCCAATCTGGTGTAGATTTGGGCATCCCTCACCTGGTCTAATAACACAGATATGAGCGGTAAGGGGTACCGATTCCTCACCGTGTTCTTATTTAGCAGACGATAGTCCACACAGGCCCTCAAATCTCCGTTGGCTTTAGCTATGAAAAACAGGGGTGAAGCCGCAGGTGAACGGGATGGACGGATAAACCCTATTCCCAGATAGTGATCCAAGTATTCCTTCAGGTGTCGCGTCTCGGGCACCGACAACGCATACACCCGACATGCAGGGATGGTAGCCCCTTCTACCAGATCTATGCGGCAATCATATTCTCTGTGAGGGGTTAACTGTTCTGCCTTAGTTTCACTAAAAACGTCCCTGTACTGTTGATATTCCACCGGTAACACAACCTCCTTTTCAACTGCAGTAGCTACCAGAAAAGGATTCGTCAAAGCAGTTGCCTGCGTGGGTAGATTCTGTACTAGGTGACCCTGGCATTCTTCAGAAAGGAACTGTAGTGTCTTGGTCTTCCAATCTATAGTTGGGTTGTGGTGACACAGCCAAGGCATACCCAAAATCACTTCATACTGGGGCGCATCAATGATGTTTAAGGATAACTCATCCCTATGCTTACCGTTCCCAACAGAAACAGTCAACCCTACAACTTCTGTTTGTTCCGTGATGAGACCGGACTTTAATGGTTGGCCATCCACAGCCAACACCTCTTCGGGAATCCCCCTAGTCACCCGGTTTAAGGCTAGACTCGTAACCAACCCACTATCGATGAAATTACCTGTTGCCCCCGAGTCTATCATAACCTGTACCTGATGGAACTGCAGATTACTCTCAAGACTCATAGGGAGCACTATATGTGACTCAGTGTCTTGCAATGCCATGACCGACAACGAGGGGAGTTTCAACCCTTTGTCTTCCTCTCCTTCCCCTCTGTCTTCTCCTGTAGCATGATCTGCAGGCCTAGAGGTGGATACCGCCACCCTCTTATTTCGAGACCAAGTCCCTGCGTTCTTGGGTTTTAATGGACAGTCCCTGACGTAGTGCCCTTTTTTGCCGCAGTACATGCATAAACCCTGTACCCTTCTACTCTCCCTTTCTTCTCTAGTTAACGGGGCTCTGACAGCTCCGATTTCCATAGGTTCGTTTCCCACATCGGACTGCACTACGGGTTTACGGGGCATTCTGTCCGTTCTGACATATCCCCCCTCTCATTTCTTTTTCTCACTCCCTCTTTCCGACATCCTACCATCTAGTCTTAGTGTCAGGTTTATCATTTCTGCACAGGTAGAGGGTTGTGGATCAATCTGGGCTATGACGTCCTTCATTCCTTCCCTTAATCCCTGGTAGAACAATGACATTCTCTTCTCCTCGGGCCAAGATGTTTCGGCCACTAGCCGATTAAAAGTAGTTAGGTACGTAACCAAATCGTTTCTGCCTTGTTTTAGTTCCAGTAGTTCTCTGTCTGCACTAAAGGTAGTGGCCCTCCGATCGAACACTCTCTCAAATTCCGCTCTAAAAGCCGACCAGTCAGACAACACAGCATCATTATTCCT
Source organism: Calotriton arnoldi (assembly GCA_963921515.1). NCBI lineage: Eukaryota > Metazoa > Chordata > Amphibia > Caudata > Salamandridae > Calotriton > Calotriton arnoldi. The sequence continues at coordinate 369,001 of CAWUFW010006715.1, forward strand.
TACTAAAGGAACAGCCCAATTAGCTGCGTCACCAACCAAGTAGGAGATAGCAAACGCCACCCGAGAATGGTTATTGGGGAAGGAGGCGGGTTTGCATGAAAAATGCAACATGATTTGTGTTAAAAACACTTGCACTTTCAATGGGTCCCCTGCATACCTCTCAGGATTAGCCAAGGGTATAGGGGGTGGTACAGTCACCTGTATCTGTGCGGGGGAAGAGGATACATCAAAGGGATTCCTGGCCAATTTATCCACTTTCTCCCTTAATGCAGCTGTCTCTGCCCTAGAGGCTGCCAATTCCTGTTGGACTAGTACTAATGCCTGAAGGACCTCTTCCATGGACGCCATGACTCAAGACACCTGGACCGGGTGGAGCAATATACGTGGGTGCGTAATTCTGTCAGGATAAGCTCCACAGGATCCAGTAGCCGTAAGACAGGGTCCACCTCCTGATATCACCAACACCCTGAATAGAAACAGGGTGCTCGAGCGATCAGGCGAGGGAAAAGGAATGGAAAGGGACAGCGGTGGAAAAAGGACCTGAAAAGAGAAAAGACACAGATGTAAATAAAGCATGCAACAGTCTAATCTCATATAGTCTCACTAAGCCCTTTCCATACCTGGTATATGCACAATCATACATCTGAAAAGTGCAAGCACTGGACCATCCCGCAGGCTAGACAACGTGCCCACGTTAAAGCAAGCCCAGACGGAAGTCACAGGGAATGAGCCCACACTACAGATAGCGAGGATGGCAGCCCCTCTGTTCTTCAGCTGTAGGCTGAAGTAAAACCCATTGTACTGTCCCCTGATAATCCAAATGAACAAATGATAAACACAGTCTTAAGCGAATTCACAGACACGGTAAGGTGTGGTGAACTACCACTACCGTCCGCTCTGGGGGAAGGCCGTATAGCAAAAACTCCTTTCCCTTTGTCCTACCATATACGGGAAAGCGTGGTTAATTCACCACCGCGATCCGCTATGGATAACCATATAATTCACTCGTGAATTCCAATAAGCTGATATCGTCTCAGCTACAAACCTACAGACTCGGTAAACCGTGGTTATCCACACCACCACATTCCGCTCTGAGGAATAGTGACTCCCAACAGAAGTCGCATCCAGCCTTTTGCCATACACGGTAGCGCGTGGTAACCTCACCACTGCGGCCCGCTATGGTTACCACCTCTTCTCCCTTAAGTGCTGCATACAACAGGGGACGGCAGTCGCACAAGCGCTAGAACACGGCAAAGCGTGGCCACCGTACCACTACCTTCCGCTCCAAATATACTCTGACATTTCCACGCTCCCAGCCGGGCAGCAAGAATGGATCCTCTAAAATGATGTGGTAGCTACCACATCCCTGGAATTCCTACCGCATATTCTCAAGGAGGCTCCAGCGTAATCCAACTTCTCCAAGCAGGAAACTTCCTCCTAGAGACGGCTCCTGCACACCGAACAGCTCTCTCTTGCTCCGCCGAAAAGGAGAGAACGAAACAAACCAGTATTACGCCACTGCCGCAGTCTGATTCCAAATGTCCTATCGGCAAGGTCAGGCACCCGCCATTTTAGGACTTCAAACTAGTATGTTAGTGATTGTTACGTGCGTCACCACCACTCGAAATAGGGGCTAGTTTGTTCCAATAATTAAATTTCGATGGACACATTTATGTGTAGTGCGTTACTGTACGGAAACACAATATTAGTTGTGTACACCTCCGTTGACGGTATTTTTGGAGGAAAAATAAAAAATAAAATAAAAATGTGTAAATAATACATTTATAATGGATTTTTTACACATTTGTTTTTCAGATTCATATCAAGGCCATAAATGTCATTTGTGATGGTTACAGGACCAGAAGCAAATGTTGCTTGATCATATGTATTAACCCATATACATTTTGTAAAAAAAAATGACCTTTGTGTTACTCATCAAATATGTTGCTGTGGATCATTTATTTATTTATTTATTTATAGAGCGCAACATTCATCCATGAGGATATCACGGCGCTATGTTGCGAGGACTCATGGTAGAGGTTATAATGGGTGTAGTTGGACAGTCCAATATTAGGCCTTGGGAAACAGATGGGTTTTGAGTTTCTTTCTGAATGCTATGTAGTCAACAGTGAGAGGTAGATCTTGTGGTAGTTCATTCCATTGCTTAGCTGCCAGATATGAAAAGGTACAACCGCCTGCCTTTACTTTCTTTATGCGTTTTGACCTGGCTAGCGCTTGATAGCGTGACCATAAGCTCCTCGTAGGGGTGTAGAATTCGATTTTGTTCTGAAGGATTATGGGACCGCATTGGTGCAGGGCCTTGTGAGCGTGGCTGAGCAGCTTAAATCTTGCTCTTTGGCACATGGGTAGCCAATGGAGCTGTCTTATGCACTCAGACGCTGAACTAAATCTGCTTTTATTGCACACCAGTTTGGCCGCAGCGTTTTGTACCACCTGCAGGCGTGTGAAAGGTAATCCGCCATGCCTACAAACAGTGCATTTCCATAATCTAACTTACTAATAAGTAGGGCCTGCGTGATTGTTCTTCTGCATTCCAATGGGATCCAGGGGAAGAGCCTTTTTAGGAGCTTCAGCATTGCGAAGCTTCTTCCACATAGGACCCGCACATGGTCCTGCATGGATAGGGTACTATCGATAAGGACGCCCAGATTTATTGCGCATTGCTTGGGTGCTGGGGCATCTCCCAGGGTATGGGGCCACCAGGTAGCATCCCAGATTGAGTTAGCTCCTCCAAAGAGCAGGATTTCTGATTTTTCAGCGTTTAGTTTCAAACAATGTGCTGACATCCAGGTTGCCATCTCCGAGAGGCAGTTGTTCAGTTTTAACCTGGTGTCCTCATGCCTTTCTTCAATAGCTATCATCAGCTGAGTGTCATCCGCATAGGAGCAGATACTGAAACCCCATTTCTTACTGATTTTTGCCAAAGATGATACATAGGCGTTAAAAAGTGTGGGGCTCAGGGACGCTCCTTGTGGGGCACCATAGCTGATGGATTTTGGTTTAGATGAGAATGGGCCCATTTGTACAATTTGTGTTCTGTTGCTCAAGAAAGAGCTGAACCACTGAAGAGCTTTGGCGTGAATTCCTTTTTCATGAAGAATTTCCAGCAGGAGGTTGTGTGAGACCGTGTCGAACGTCGCCGACAGGTCCAACAAGATCAGGGCTGCAGCCTTCCCCTGATCGATCAGAGATCTTATATTGTCTAGGACGGCCAAGAGAGTTGCCTCTGTGCTATTGGTGGCTCTGAAGCCAGTTTGAGAGTAGTCTAATAGTTCGTTGGACTCGGGATAGTTGGATAATTGTCTATTAACCAACTTCTCCATGACTTTGGAGAGGTATGGGAGTTGAGAGATAGGCCGATAGTTTTCAGGATTGTGAACATCCGTTCCTGCTTTCTTCAGCAGGGGGGTCACTATAGCCTGCTTCCAAGTTTCTGGGAATGCTGCAGTGACGAGAGATTTATTGAGTAGCTGAGTGACATATGGACATATCGTGGATGTAATCCGAGCGAAAATGAAATGAGGGCATGGATCAAGGGGGGACCCTGATTTGACTTCCCCCATTGCTTTTGCATCCTCTTCCTCTGTGAAGGGGGAGAAACTACCCATACATGCTAAGGCGTCTGGGTGGGGGGTCAGGTGTTCCCAGTTAGTTGTGACTAACGGGGTGTTAGTACTGAATGAAGAATACATTTTACTCATTTTGTCAGAGAAGAATTTGCTGATCTTTTCGCAGCATTCTTCCGAGGGGGGCAGAGTTTGGGACATACTCGCTGGTTTGCAGAGTTCCCTTACTATTTTATACAGCTCTTTTGCCGAATTACAGTTCTCATTTATTCGCTGCGCAAAATAGGCCTTCTTGGCCTTCTTAATAGCATTATTGTAATTCCTCAACTCCGTCTTATACCTCAACCTATCCGTTTCTTGTTTGGACAATCTCCAATAGTGTTCTGTTGTTTTGCACTTTCTTTTCAGTACCCTAAGTTCAGGTGAGTACCACTTCTCGGATTGGGATCTTTGTATCAGTTTGGGTTTTAATTTAGGTGCACACAGGTCCAGTGTGTTTGTGATTTCAGTTTCGAGGCTTACTGCTCCCATATTAACCGGGAGAGTGCTCAGGGTCTTTGGGTTGTTGAGGAGAAAGTGGGACTGAAAAGAGTCGTGAGTGACCAGCCTCCAGACTCTATTTGTCCCTCACGAGGGCTTAGGAGGCTTAGTTGAGTTTACCGGCAGGCTGAGTGAAAAAGATATAAGTGAGTGGTCTGTCCAGGAGAGAGGTTTGATCTCCTGGATAAGAGTGGACTCTATATTAGAGAATAGTAGGTCTAATGTGTGCCCTGCAATATGTGTGGGCCCTTTGACCCACTGCTTTAGTTGGAGAATCTGCATATCGCTTTCCAGGTGCGTTGCTGCGGAATTGTTTGCTTTCTCAAAGTGGACATTAAAATCCCCTACTACTAAATAGTTCTTGTATTTCAAACATGAGGGAAGTAGTTGGGTGAGTAGTTTGGCACTGAGTTCTGCTTGATGTCCGGATGGGTTATAGATCACTGCTCCACCAAGTATTATGTGGTCCTCTCTGGACACCTGAAATGATAGTATTTCATGTTCTCCTAATTGTGCCACTGCGACATGAAGGCAAGTGAGGTAGTCTTTGAACAAAATAGCCAGCCCCCCTCCCTTCCGTCCCTGCCTGTCTTGTTTTAATATTTTGTATTTGACAGGTAGGGCATTGGCGATGTCAGGGGAATTGTTTTCGTCCAGCCAGGTTTCAGTTATGAAAACCAGATCAAGGTTCATCTCATTTAAGGAGTCCCAAATGTCGAGGGAGTGTTTGGGTACAGACCTGGCATTAAAATAAATGCAGCTAAGTTTCGGCTGGTCGTCCGCTACTCTGTGTGGCCGGTCTGACTGTACTAGGCTGCACCATTTGCAGCCAAGACAGGAAAACGGGCCCTCCGTATACCCAGGCTGAGCTTTCGTACAATGTGTTTTGTCACTTGGTACATGTTGGGATAGTGCCAGGAGTGTATCTCTCGAGTAGCGGTGTGCAATACAAGGGGCTGGATTAAAAGGTGCAGGGGTCCTGGCCCCTGGTCCCGGCCGGGCGCGGACGGGTGCAGAAGGGCTTGCCTTTGGCGCGGCACGCCAGCTGCGCGCGTGCGCTGCGCGTACGCTGCGCGTACGCTGGCACATCAGTCAAATGTAGGAGAGCGGGTGGAAAAGTTACTCCGCCCCCTCCTAGACCGGAAGTGCTTCGTGAATGGCCTCGATGCTGCCTGCCACGCCCTCCACACGAACGGCACTCTGCCACGGTGTACCGGGGTGGGAAAGCCGGCGTAAAACAATCATAAATGTGCAGGTAGGAACTGTGCAATATCGCAGTTAAAAATGCAGTGCAACGATGCAGTAAAAATAGTTAGAAGGATAACAGCTAAAAGGTTGATAACTCAAAGTATTTTCCGTTTAAAGGCTAAGCAGTTAAAAAAGGTTTTGACATTTACAGCGCTCAATATGTGGTGAATACACCCAGCAGCCTTACCAGGATCCCGCTGCGCATACGCTGGCACATCGGTCAAATGTAGGAGAGCGGGCGGGAAAGTTACTCCGCCCCCTCCTAGACCGGAAGTGCTTCGTGAATGGCCTCAATGCTGCCTGCCACGCCCTCCACACGAATGGCACTCTCCCGCGGTGGACCGGGGCAGGAAAGCCGGCGTAAAACAATCATAAATGTGCAGGTAGGAACTGTGCAATATTGCAGTTAAAAATGCAGTGCAACGATGCAGTAAAAATAGTTAAAAGGATAACAGCTAAAAGGTTGATAACTCAAAGTATTTTCCGTTTAAAGGCTAAGCAGTTAAAAAAGGTTTTGACATTTACAGCGCTCAATATGTGGTGAATACACCCAGCAGCCTTACCAGGATACCGCTGCGCATACGCTGGCACATCGGTCAAATGTAGGAGAGCGGGCGGGAAAGTTACTCCGCCCCCTCCTAGACCGGAAGTGCTTCGTGAATGGCCTCAATGCTGCCTGCCACGCCCTCCACACGAACGGCACTCTGCCGCGGTGGACCGGGGCGGGAAAGCTGGCGTAAAACAATCATAAATGTGCAGGTAGGAACTGTGCAATATTGCAGTTAAAAATGCAGTGCGACGATTCAGTAAAAATAGTTAAAAGGATAACAGCTAAAAGGTTGATAACTCAAAGTATTTTCCATTTAAAGGCTAAGCAGTTAAAAAAGGTTTTGACATTTACAGCGCTCAATATGTGGTGAATACACCCAGCAGCCTTACCAGGATACCGCTGCGCGTACGCTGGCACATCGGTCAAATGTAGGAGAGCGGGCGGGAAAGTTACTTCGCCCCGTCCTAGACTGGAAGTGCTTCGTGAATGGCCTCGATGCTGCCTGCCACGCCCTCCACACAAATGGCACTCTGCCGCGGTGGACCGGGGCGGTAAAGCCGGCTTAAAACAATCATAAATGTGCAGGTAGGAACTGTGCAATATCGCAGTTAAAAATGCAGTGCAACGATGCAGTAAAAATAGTTAAAAGGATAACAGCTAAAAGGTTGATAACTCAAAGTATTTTCCGTTTAAAGGCTAAGCAGTTAAAAAAGGTTTTGACATTTACAGCGCTCAATATGTGGTGAATACACCCAGCAGCCTTACCATGATCATGTAAAAAATGTTCACATGTTTCTCCAATGCAGATATATGAATGCTTCAATGATGCCCATGGATGAACACGGCGGTCAGTGGAGAGGGCTTTTGTGCTCCTAAAGGCCTGGTCTCGTTGTCTGGACAAAACTGGTGGAGCTCTCCTCTACTCACCCGCTAAGGTGTGCCAAATCACTGTGGCCTGCTGCATGCTCCACAACAGCGCCCTGCAATGGAACATCCTTTACATCGCAGAGGATGGAGACCATGAAGAGGCTCCTGATGAGGATTCTGATATGCCAAATGAAGATGATAGTGATGAAGAGGAAGGAGTTGACTTACATCTAGATGTCATTGATAACTTATTCTCATGAGTGTAAGTATATCGTTACATGTCATGTCTTTCACCGTTACGCCAACTATTGATGTGTTGATGAGAGAAGTATGTGGTGGTACTTTGTTGGGAAGGGAAAGTTCAGAGGAAATCATGCCAAAGATGTTTGTAGGTCAAAGTGTGGACACATTGACTACTGTGTTCAGTTACATTGGTTCTTCCTGATTGTTTTGTGAAACTGTGTCCTTCAAAAGTTGACTTTGCAATGTGGCCATCATGTTCTGTGTGATTGGTAATGTTTTCTTTTTGATCTGCTTTAGGTTCTTTCACCATGTCATCTTCATTTGGATATTTCAGAGCTGTGACATTTGCGGGTATATAGTGCTCTTTCCAAGTATAAAGGGAACCTGGGCTGATCCTGGGAAAGACAGATACAGACTTTGGATGTACAAATCTTGTACCAAGGCAACTTGCACTGTGATTGAATGAGAGGTTTAAAGATTACATTGAACTTGTTTTCTGTCATGTATTAGCACTAATGCAATATGTGTGCCATCATTTGCTCAAATGAGATAGTGGAGCTAAATTATGATTCTCTCCCTTCACATTGGTCAAATCCTCATTGTGTGTAAAGTGTATGGGGTGTTGCTGTGTCACATCATTGTGGGACATACTTCTTCTGGCACACTACTGAAACTTGGTTGTGACATTCCATCAGATATAGGAACAGTGGTTTGTGATGATCCTGTGTCTACAAAATGTAGTGCTGCCATGGTTTTGTATCTTGGTGTTATTATTGTGGGATTCCTTATGTGAGCCTGAATATCTGGCTACAGCTGATAACATGAATCAATGATAATTTGCCTATGATAGCTTATTGTTTTGGACATATCCCCTTCTTCCATGTTAGCAAGGTCTTGAACTGGAAATGTGCAAACTGGCACTGAGTATAATGTATGGATTGTTATGCTAGTGCAAATGTTGACAGACAAGTATTGGTCAAATGGGATAAACATCGTAGTTCATGATTTAATGGTGTGGCATATTTTGGGAGTCATGTTGGGGAACTTGAAATAAACAACACCTACTTGCAAATCATCTATGTTGACACAATCATTTGATGTTTTGTCATTGTCAAGTTAAGATGCAATAAAACAAATGCATTGATAGAGTTGTGATATACAACACAAGTCTATGATTTGTAAATGTATTAGACCAAAAGTGATGAAATTAAAGAGGGTGAACATAACAAAAGCAAAAAGTGAAGAAGTCAGTCATGGTGAATGAAAGCCTAGCTGGATATCCAAAATTGTTTGAAGTCCAATGTCTAAAATACTACTGGCATCAGAAAGGCAAATGTGTCTAGAAATAGTTTACAGAATGAATGGTAGGCACACACTGGAGGGAATTAGAGTTGAGGTGTCTTGCTGGCGGTGGTAAAGGTCTTGCCATCCTCACCTCCTAGTGATCTGCGTGGATGTCCCCTGCCAAGGGCGAGGATCCACAGGGGCTAGGGGGGCCACAGGTGGTCCTTCCGGTGGCAGGGTCTCCCTTCCTGTGGCTGTGGCCGATGTAGATGGCTCAGATGTTGTAGGACCACAGGAAGTGGCAGATGGTGCTGGGAAAGCCCTGCACATGTGGGTGTAAATGTCCTGCAGCACCCCAATCAGGGAGCCCATATTAGAGTTGAGGGCCTCCATCTAGTGGTTGTGCTCCCTCTGCAGCTGCTTCATCTCCCGGAGCTTGGTGAGTACCTGGCACATCATATTTTGGGAACGATGACCAAGACTTGGTCGATGGGAGTCTGGGTATCAGTGACCCGGTGGACTCAGTATGCCTGCCCACAAAGACCCTTCCACAACAACTAACCCCACTACTGTGCCCTTGGCCCAGTGTGCCCCATCCAACTGGGTCCTGGGTGAGCTAGAGGTGGGGTGGTCTCAATTTCACCTGGGACTGAGAGACACACGATCGGTGTCACAGTGGGAGGAACACAGGAAGTGGAGTCTTCAGGTTGCTGAGATGTCACAGCAAGGGTGGGTGGTGTCAGTGTGGGCGCAGGAAGTGTCAATGGAGCCGTCTGCCTAGACTGACCAGATGTACCAGGCTCCTCAAGCTCCTCCATATTACAAGGAGTGCATCCTCACTGAAGGCTTGATCCTGGGCTGGAGTGGAGGATCCTTCAGTGGCTGGAACCTGCCCACGTGCTCGGTCAGTTTGACCTATTGAGAAATGGAGAACACACTTATTAGTAAAAGTGTGTTTTGTACATTCAAATCTTTTGTGACAAACAATGTAGATACCTAGAAGGCAAAACAGGTAAGAGATTATTGTGACGATAGCTTCCAGTGATATTGAACCTATTACCCTAACCTATATCAATTTCAAACAGTACAACTTCAAATCAGCAGGCAATCAATCAGGGTTGTTAAAGCGCAGCTACTTACCCGTGAGGGTCTCAAGGCGCTGGGGGGGGAGGGGGCGGCTCTGTTGAGTGCTGGGGTTATCCGAAGAGCCAGGTCTTGAGGTCCTTTCCTAACTGGGGCAATGTGGGAGATTGCTGGAGGTGGAGGGGGAGGGTGTTCCAGGCTTTGGCTGCGAGGTAGGAAAAGGACTTTCCTCCTGTTCTGGTCTTGTTGTTACGTGGAACGGTGGCCAGAGAGAGCTGGGCTGATCGTGATGTCTTTTGGATGCGTTGAAGGAGAGGCAGCTGTTCAGGTATGTGGGTCCAGTGTTGTGAAGGGCCTTGTATGCGTGGGTGAGGAGTTTGAAGGTTATTATTCTTTCGACTGGGAGGTAGTGGAGATCACGGAGGTGTTGGGTGATGTGACTGCGAAGGGGGATGTCAAGGATCAGTCTGGCTGTGGCATTCTGGACAGTCTGGAGTTTGCAAGGAGTTTCTTGTTGATTTCGGTGTAGAGAGCGTTGCCGTAGTCCAGTCTGCTGCTGATGAGTGCGTGCATGACAGTTTTTCTGAATTTGGTTGGGATTCGTCTGAAAGTCTTTCGAAGCATGCGGAGGGTGTTGAAGCAGGTCAAGGACACGGCGTTGATCTGGCAGTTCATTGTGAGTGATGAGTTTAGTATGATGCCGAGGTTTCGTGCGTGGTCCGTCGGGGTGGGGGATTTCTCAGGATGGAGGGCCACCAGGAGTCATCCCATGTGGCGGGGGTGGAGCCAAGGATGAGTACTTCTGTCTTTTTTGAGTTGAGTTTCAGGCAGCTATTCTTCATCCATGTGGCGACGGCTTTCGTCCCTTCTAGGAAGTTGTGTTTGGTGATGTTGGGTTCGTTGGTGAGGGAGAGGATCAGCTGGGTGTCATCAGCATAAGAGATGATGTTGAGCCCATGGTTCCTGGCAATGGTTGCGAGGGGGGCCATGTAGATGTTGAAGACGGTGGGGCTGAGGGAGGAGCCTTGGGGCCCTCTACAGATGGTCTCTGTCGGTTCCGAGAGGTAGGGAGGGAGTCAGACCCACTGAGCTCTGCTGGTGAAGACGGAGCGTATCGAGTCATGGGCCTTGCCGTGGATGCTGGCATCGTGGAGTCTGGTGGCTAGGGTGCAGTGGGAGACGGTGTTGAATGCAGCCGAGAGGTCCAGGAGGATGAGGTCTGCCATTTCGCCCTGGTTGAGGAGGGAGCAGATGTCGTCGGTGGAAGCGAAAAGGGCGGTCTCGGTGCTGTGGTTGCTTCGGAATCCAGACTGGAAGATGTCCAAGACATTGTTAGTTTCAATGAAGTTTGCTAGCTGGGTGTTGAGGGCCTAAGAATAAGATATCCTGAAATGTTCATGAAATGATTAGAGAGAATGGAAGCCAAATGGAATGGAAGAGAGTATACCTGACATCTCCCAACCATTCAGCCCAACAAAGTGGAGAGGTGAAATGTGTAATTGACAATTCAAATACCTAGCTGACTGCAAAACTGACATTCCCACTACTTGGATGGATGTTTGGCATTAATCATAATGTGAACAGTGCAGTGTCAATTTTTGCAAGTACCACTTATATTCAACATAGTCATGTGCATACCTGACAAATTTTATGTCAAAACAGTTTGATTAGTGAAACTCATGACATCAGTACAATTGGATGAGTCAAACAGGACAATATTCAGAAAACAACACAAACCATTTTCAGCAGAGAATGGGATTGACACTTTACCATGTGTTGAAATATGTTAGGAAAGAATGAGCAACATGACATAGCAATATTCTTTAGAGAAACAGAAACAGGGCAACATGGTAGATGTAGTCATTTCAAAGACAACTTCCCAACACTTGCAAAATAGTTACTGGAACATACCTGTGGGAAATATGCAGTGGAAAGGGACAGACACTTACATTTTGACACACATATGGGTAATTGGTTATTTGGTGTTGCAACACTTACAGGCACCATACCATCATGTGACATGTATTGGAGATTTACATCTGTAATCTTGAATGCAACACAATATATTCACACAAACAATAAGAATTATCTGATACTGATACTTTGAGGTTTGTAAGTTAGGAAAATATGTGCAGGATACATTGGTAACAGCTGAGTTGCAGGACATTGAGGTTTATTGTGACTTTGCAAAGTGTAACTTACCAGACTCCACTCCACCAGGTATTCTTGTCAAGTCTTCAGTATGTAGGATCTGCCAGACCTTCTCTTTCAAGGGCATGAATGGTATTGGGGGCCTGGGAGAACCACCACCAGTCCTGTTGGCCTCCATGAGATGATTGGAGGCCAGGAAAAGCACCCTCCCCCGCAGGTCGTTCCACCTCTTCCTAATTTCCTCTTGTGTGCACAGGTTGTTTGCTACAGCATTCATTCAGTCGGCTATTCTGGACCACATTTGCCTTTTCTGTGGTAGGAGTGTATATTGGACTTGGGCTCTAAACAATTGTGGCTCTACTCTTAGTTTTCATCCGCCATGACTGACAATTTTCCTTCAGTAAAACGTGGATTTTTGGAGCCTGGCATTGTGCACAAAAAATAAAAAAAGTAAAAAATTAACCACAAGGTACCAAATGAAAGGGGATAAAGGGACAGGAGAGAGGGAGAATGAAAATAAAAACTCACTTCACTGGCAAAGCCTCTGGGATCAAAAGTTGTGGTGGAGCTAGGATGACAAAGGATAATGGTCTGAAATGGGGTGTGTTTTATAATGTGGTATGCGGGTGTTTCCATTTGGCTAAAGACATCAGGTGTGTCTGCTAGCATCCATCCAATGGCCACAGTCATGGTGCATTGTGGAGCTCATACCGCAACATACTCACTCCGTCTGGGTACCGCTGCTAGTAGACCGCCAGCCCAACTGTGAAATCTTAATCAGCTCGAAGATCAAGTAATATTCGCCAGCATTGGAGTCCACTGCATCGGTGGCGGTCGTCCGCGGTGGAATACACTCTGTCGACGTGAACAGTGAGGCAGGCTGCATTGCATCTAAATATGGCAGGAGAAAGACTATTGACTCGGTAGAGTACTAGGGACTGCTGCTGGGTGGCGGTAAAACCGCCAAGATCAAAATGATAGCAAGCACAACAAAATGAGTGCTGAAACTTTTCAACCACTCACCCCCAGTCAAGAGATCTGGGTTGAATCCATCGTTCTTTTGCTCACTATGCCACCCCATTTTGGACCCAGCCATATGCAAATCAGTCTTGACCCTGCTCCCCATGGGAACAGTCCAGCCCAAACTGCCTGGCCAGGTTCTCCCTGGACCAGAAACAAGCATCCTAGGACCGGTTTTGGGATATCACCCTTTTTTAGCCAGGCTAGCTTGAAATCGGTTGCGTAGAGAGCCCAGGACCTACGTCTGGGCATACCCTTCCCACTTAGGGCGAAAATGCAACACAAAAAGATGATGGACGGAATGCTGAACATTGTCAAACATTCACCCCCAGCCATAGTAAGTCCATAGTACAGTGTACTGTGTGTGTCCAGGGCCTGTAAATCAAATGCTACTAGTGGGCCTGCAGCACTGGTCGTGCCACCCACACAAGTAGCCTTTCACAGGTAAACAACAAAAGAACACAGGGTATGGGGCAATATCACTGCACCTATCGAAAATCAGGTACAGGTGAACCCAACTCTCAGGGTGCCAAGGACCTGAGGCTCAATACCCCTAAGCCTCCAAGGGAAATTCCCACACTTTTACATAAAACACAGTGGTCCAGTTCTCCCTTCCAAGTGTTGGAAGAACTACGCGACGGATGCAGACTGATGCCACTTTACTAATTGAGACTGAGTAACGCTGTTTACGTTTGCGGTGAGCACTTACTATAACTGATCCCCCACTCGTAGGGAGAACGATATTGCAAATTACTGAGGTCGTATATGGCTACTTTAGGAGAGATTTATGGATGACCAGCACTGTCCGGAGGAACATTTAAAACATTTCTGACAATAAATTCGCCCTGAAGAAGTCCTTAGGGACGAAACGCGTTGGCTACGTTCGTGTGCTTTTTAAGAAGATTAACAATAAAGAAACTCTATACAAAGACCTGCTGAATGGATTTCAATTTTGTTGAACTTGATTATTGTTTACTTTGAGTGGAGTGCTGGACCATTGTGTTTTATGTAATAGCCTTTCACAGGTGTCTCATAACTGCCACTGCAGTGTCTGCGCGCAGTTTTAACTGCCATGTCGACCTTCACCTTCCCTCTTACTACATGTAAGGCACCCCTAAGGTAGGACTAAAATACCCCCTTGGGCAGGGTGCAGTGTATGTGAAAGGAAGAACATGTAGTTGTGTGGTTTACATGTCCTGATAGTGAAATACAGCCAATCTCGTTTTTTTGGCATCCTCCTTCCGCTTCACCTTATATTTTTTGGCATCCTCCTTCTGCTTCACGTGATGAACCCGCCCCCCATCCTGCGAGAATTTAGCAACATTAACGAAGAGTGCGTAAATGGTACGACATGCACAATGATTTTTCTGAATTCTCCCAGTGTAAAGTTTACCCCTCCGGAGATATTCAATTGTCATTTCTTAAATTAAGAAACTGATTAAACGTTCTCTTTACACTGTACCTTAATACCGTAACAACAACCGACCTCGTTGCTATCAATGGAGGTGGAAGTTGTAAATAAAAGTATGTTTGTGTGCATTGTGGAGTTGGTTTTGTGGGGGGGGGGGGGTTTGCTATGTCCGCACCAGCCCGGGGACGTTAAACACTTTTTAACACGATGTATATTTCTGTTTTGCACAAAAACACATAAGAATGGAAAATACAAACATCTCCTCCAAGCGACTATAAGTGAAAACTTGCGCTACATTAAATAATCTAACAGCTAGCCATAACATGCTATAAAGCACTATTATTTAACACCAAGAAATACCACTCTAGTGCATACACCACAAACACTATCATTTGTACTGCACAAACAGGAAGACATCTCTTCACCTATTTGTTGTATGCGGTGTCCACTCGTAAAAGATTTAGGGACTCTGGGGCAAAGTTGTCTTTACATAGACATATGATGGCCCCCAGATGTGATTGAAAATTATTTGAAGTAAAAGTGGCCTCCCCCGCGTCCATCCCTCCTCCTCACTCAGTCAGTGCTTGTTCGCTTTGCAATTAGACATGAACATATAATTATAACACATATCAATATTTAATGCTGGCAGTTTTCAGCGGTGATGTCCTTGCAGCACAAACCGTTTCACACCCAAAAGTGAGACACATTCTGTGGTGAAGGACTGAGAAAGTGCTGCATTGGGCTGTTGCACTAGTTTTGTTGTGCATCTGCCCTATCAGAGTCGACCCTGAGATGACCCCACATAGCATTAATAGCAAGATCTCACTAAATACGAGAGTGACTGCAGATAGGTGCTGCACTAAATAACTCTCTATTTGCAGGCAGGCTAAAAAAATTTATTGAAAGTGGAAGCAATATACAAATGCGTGGAGTGAACACAACATATTTTGACACCAACTGCAACAAATCAAACCCTGTCACAAGTGTGTAATAGCTCACCTTTAGAAAAGAACAGGTTAAATAATCATGACCCTGGGCTATTCTCATTACACATCACTTCACTTGAATAAAACGTTAGGGGGCATATTAGCAAGACCCACGTTAAAATTATCGCCGTTTTAGCGGCAGGAAACTGCCGCTAAAATGGTGATAATGGGCTTGCTAATATGCGTTATGGAATTCCAATAGAAGCCCAGGTTAGATGTGCAGGACATCTAAAGGTCCTACATTACCTATGTTTTGAGTAAAAAAAATTGAACCAGTATTATGTAGATATACCCCCTGACTATTCTTGGGGAGCTGTCATAACCAATACGCTTGACCCTGGTTGCGTCTCTCCTAGTCCCTTTCCCTTCCGATTGCCTACCGCAAAACTGTTTAATCAGCTAATTTTGGCAGAATACTATTAATCCAATATATTAACCACACCCCAACATACCCGCTGCTATCTACAACTATATGCCCATCATCACTGACTTACCTCACTCTACTATCTTTATCCCTGGACTGAGTATGCTGCTCGTAACGTTTTTGTGAACTGTGTTAATTATTTATTATTTTGTTTATGTGCAATCATAATGGTTTACCTCATTTCTGTGCCCGTATTTGATACTAAGTTTTGGTATGTACCTTTGCCCTACGTATAATCATTATAGTCTCCCTCACCTATTTCCTCTAGTTATAATTTTAAATTTCATATCTTAATTTTTCTATATGTTACATAGCTTATCTTTATGAAAAAGATGTACAGATGCACTTTTACCTCACCTCCCTACTCCTCATTGATGTGTTTATAACTATTGTCACGCAGATCTTTTATTATTATTGTTATCCCCTCTTTCTCGTTCTTCCCCCCAACCCTTTCCCAGTGAACAATAACTTGCTATAATGTTTATGCAATGTCTCTGCAATGTTTCCTCTAGATCCTGTTCGTAGGTTTTAAATTGATCTAGACTCACTCTCACAAATTGCGCCTTACCTCCTTATGCCCCCCCGGCTTTCACCGGTGACATATGGTTTACTTAACCCGTACGACCCTACAACCTCTAACCTCCTCGAGACCCCTCCCCTCCTTCTCAATTTTCTTCATCGCAGCTTGCGCCACTCCTTCGCAGCCGTGGTTAGCACTACGATTGTCCAATTACGCATGACTCGTTATTTAACGTTGTCACCTAACGTCATTCTCCCTTATGATCTCCCAATTTCACAAAATGTTGTCTGTCCACCCTGCTACCTAACCCCTCCTCGCTGTTATCAAGAAGCCTCTTCCTAACTAACCTCATCCCCCCTGCACTCCTCTGACATTTATCACCCCCTTTCTCTCCCTTTTTCCACCCTCGTCACGAAATATCTCTCCACCCCCTCCTACATTTTTCTCCCCCTTCTCTCCTCAACCTCCTCCTCCTCTCTCCCTGTTTCTTTTTCCCCTTAATACCCCCATTCCGCTCCTTCCCCCCTTTTTCTCTTCCCCCTCCACCAACCAGTGTGTCCATCATGTCCCCCCTTAGTCCCTCACCCGCGTTCCCAACCAGCCCCACTACATCACCCCTTAACACCCCCTCACCAGGCATGGCCCTAACTCATGGTCCATTCCCTACCCTCCCAATCTCTCAAAAACGCCAAGAAAAACTTTAAACATAAAGTACTTATCCGACATCCTGAAACCCTAATTGTTGACAACTACCTCAGCCTCACGTCCCCCATAAAAACTAACTACATTTTCTACTCTAAACGCCCCTCCAAATGGAAGAGCACTTTCCTTCGCCATCTCCCAATCGCTACTTCTAACAATATTCCCTACGGTTTCAAACTCTCTACTACTCCATCCTCCACCTTTCACGGTGAAATTGACATCTCCATCTTCAAAACTGGAAATATCCTCATCCAAGCCTCTGAACACCACCTTAATATCTTTGAACAGCATTTTAGCACTCTGTCCCACCAAATGTCCCTACCTACTCCTCTCCCCTCTCCCCCCAAACCACTCCTAACCCTTCTCCTTCCCCCCAAATTTCCCCACCAGCCCGTCCCGTCACTCCCCTTTCTGACCCTACCCCCCCCACCTGAACTCACCCCATGACCCTAATACCAATGCTACCGCTCCGCTAACCACGTTCACCCACTCTACTCCCCTTATCACGTCCTCTACCCCTCTAACTATCCCATCTCTCTCCATGCTCATCCCTTCCACACACGGCCATATCTCCCCTCTCTCCACCCGCCAGGAGCACCTCACTCCCACCGCCGCAATGCCCCACTTGTCACCCCCTAGACCTCTCACCCTCCCCGAACAACTAACCCCCACCCCGAACCAACCCCGATCTAGCCCACCCACCCCCCTGCTCCAACTACCTCCACTAATATCCAATCCACCCACACTCCCCTCCCCCAGCATCTGCCAGAACCTGCCATCCCACAGGCTTACATCCCTCCCAGAACAGACCTCCACCCCCGATCAACTCCGAAACCTCCCACCCTCCCCTGCCCACACTACCTCCAGTACGACCCAGTCCTCCCCCACTCCCCATCTCCCTCTGGCGACCGGAGCCCCACTTCCTCCCCCCACAGTCCTCCCTCCCGCCCACTGCTACAAGACTTCACTCACCCCCTCCAGACTCACCACCCTCTACGAACGCTAGACCTCCTTCTCCAACCAACTTAGCACATACCTCACCCCCACCCGCCTCACCCAATACGCCCCAACTCTCTCTTTTAACCCAGACACTTTACAGTATTGATCGCAACATTGCCTCCCTCCTATCTGAATTAGTCCGTCTTAGAGAGGATTTCACTAACTCCAAATCCTCCATACCGATAACCCACCCCTCTTGGCCCACTTCGCCTCGCACTGGCCCCCCAAAACTCATTAATCCCAAACTCAGTAAAACGACACCACTTCAAAATAATCCTCAGAGACCTTGTCGCGCCTTGAATGACTACTCCACCTCCAAGCTCTCCGACCTCTGCAACTCCTACTCTCCTAAGGCCCCCGCAAGGATGCGGCCTTTCCTCATTCCTCCATCCCTGTCATTATCGGGACCAGCAGAACTCTCTCCTCTCCTTGCTCCCCCAGATCCCCCCGCAACTCACCGCTATCTACTCCTGCCCCCCAACCATAACTAACCCCAAGCCCCTGACATGCAAGGATGCGGCCCCTCCTCATTCCTCCATCCCTAACATTATCGGAACCAGCAGAACTCTCTCCTCTCCTTGCTCGCCCAGACCCCCCGGCAACTCACCGCTATCCCCTCCTGCCCCCCACCATAACTAACCCCAAGCCCCTGACATGCATGCTAGTGAACTGCCGCTCAGCTGTTCGTCATGCCTCAGAAATTTCCGAAACCATCCTTGGTGAAGATATAGACTTGGCCTTCCTCACTGAAACTTGGCTCAACGATCACTCCACACCCATCCTAGACTTACTCTCTCCCCCGGTTATTCTATCCTTAGAAAAGACAGACCTAAAAGAATAGGAGGAGGTCTAGCAATAATCTTTAAAAATGAACTCCAGCTATCCCTATCCAAAAACTCTGACTTCAAAACTTTTGAATACCTTGGAGCAGAACTTAAAATGCAAGGCACCCCCCCAATACGACTACACAACATCTATCACCCTCCAGGTGAACCTCTTCCCTTCGCCGAGGAGATATCTGAACTTCTTTCACAATCGTCCCTTTCGAACTCTAAAAGCCTCTTTCTAGGAGACTTTAACCTTCACTGGAACTTGCCAGACGACCCAACCATCAAACTCCTCAATAACCTCCTTGAGATAAATGACCTCAAGCAACTCTGCCTTACCCCAACCCATTCTAAAGGGGCTAACCTTGACGCCATCATTACTAACAGTAATCTGGCATCTCTTTCCAACATTATCCCTATTGACTGGTCTGACCACCACCTCATACTGTTCTCGATCTCACCCTTAGCCCAACCCGCCCCTCTAAATTCAACAAAACCACAATATTATCCAGAAACCTTAAACGTATCCCCTCAGGTTTACTGGAGGCTAAACTCCAAGATCAACTCAGTCGCACTCCCCCTTCTCTCAATACAAACGATCTCACTGAGCACTACAATAAAACTATCTCTGAGGTTCTAGATCAACTTGCACCACCCAAACCTAAAACCCTTAAAAACATCCCTTCCAAAACTTGGTATAATCCAGACCTAAATAATGAAAGACGGGCACTTAGACTGGCAGAAAGAACCTGGAGACAACACCCTTCCCCCCCAATCTGATCCTGCTTCGAACCGCTAGATCCGTGTACAAGAAACACATCTTCGCCGAAAAGGCTTCCTTCTTCCGAGCACAGCTTTCCCGAGCAAAAAACAGACCCAGAGAACTGTTCAGCATTATTAGAAATCAAACCTCCCCAGCCCCACCCAGCATTACAGCCACCACTAGCAAATGCGAAGAAATAGCTAACTTTTTTTCTGAAAAAATTGCCAAAATCGACCAATCTTTCACCCTAACCCAAGTCCCCCCAACCCCCTCGGTTCCCCTGACACCACTTCAGCACCTTCCCCTCTGCTCACACCCCCTTATCCTCCCCACCCCCTCCTTCTTTAACCCCGTCTGAACTTCCCCCGACAACACTCAACTCAAAAACAATGCCTCCTGGCTGAATTTCCACTCCGTCTCTGAACTTGAAGTCTGTAACATCCTGTCCAAACTTAAACCATCCTCCCACACTAAAGACCCTCTCCCATCTTCCCTCGTCCAAAACCTAAAGCACGTCATTGTCCCGTACTGGACCAATATCATCAACTCATCCCTTTCATCGGGGTGTGTCCCAGTCCCCCTCCAACTCGGACAAATCACACCCATTCCAAAAACCCTAAGGCCGACCCTAATGACTCGAACAACCTCCGCCCCATCTCTAACCTCCCCTTTCTCTCTAAAGCCCTTGAAAAATGTGCCCTTCAGCAACTGGATAAACACATTGACACCTACAACCTACTTGACCCCCTACAATCCGGCTTCCGTAAAGGCTGCAGCACTGAAACTGCATTGCTTAATATAGTTGATGACATCCACCTTGCCCTGGACAATGGCGAGACCTGCCTACTCATTCTCCTTGACCTCTCAGCGGCATTCGACACAGTTAACCATTCAACATTACTCTCCACACTTAAATCTAGATTTGGTCTTAATGGCACCGTCCTCAATTGGTTCAAATCCTATTTCCAACACAGAACCCAACAAGTAAAAATCCACCACTGCCTATCTAGCCCCACTCCAGTCTCCCTTGGTGTCCCCCAAGGATCCATCCTCTCTCCTGCCCTCTTCAACCTTTTCATGGAACCCCTTACCCTCATTCTCAAACAAGCAGGCATTAACTATCACCTATATGCTGACGACACCCAACTCTACTATAAAATCAAATCCCACTCTGATGTTCTGCACCTTAACACCGCCCTTACTAACATACAAAACTGGTTCCATTCCAATCATCTCAAACTCAACCCTAACAAAACGGAAATCATTCTATTCTCTCCTAAAAACAACCCTCTCCCCATCCATACATGGATCACTGACCTTACTGCCCTTAACTGTACACTCTCCCTCTCCGAATCGGTTAAATCCCTCGGCATCACCCTCGACAGTAAGTTTACGCTCAACTCCCATGTAAAAAACTCGGCCAAAGGCGCACTTTTTATGCTCCAACATCTCAAAAAAATCAAACCTTTCATTCCAGCGGAAGATTTCAAATCAGTTGTACAATCCCTAGTCCTCTCGAAAATTGACTATGGTAACGCCCTTCTCATCGGCTCTCCCAAAACTCACTTGGCCCCACTTAAATCTGTGCTAAACCTAGCGGCCAGGATTACAACTGGTTGCAAACGCTCTGACCACATCTCGCCGACCCTAAAGTCCCTTAAATGGCTTCCTATTGAAGGCAGATCCTCCTTTAAATTAGCCTGCATCACTCACAAAGCCCTCCATCAAAAAACCCCGATCTACCTTTCAAACAAACTCAAAAAAGCGGGCAGTACCCGTTCGATGAGAAGCACTCACTCTCTCCTCCTCGTCCCTCCTTTGTTAAAAAAGAAAGCCGCACAATCTCGCTCCTTCTCTGGTAAGGCCCCCAGCATCTGGAATGCCCTCCCCAAAGACCTACGACTGAATCCTTCATACGTCAGTTTCAAAAAAGACCTTAAATTGCACCTGCTCAACAAATATTGGGGTCCATAATCACTCTATGCCCATACTTGCTGTTCATTCTCTTTCCGCCTTGAATCCCCAATCCTGCCCCCTTTCTCCCACCTCTCCTGCACTCCACAAACACTTAATAGCCCCCCACCTTACCCTTCCACACCTCTTGCGTCCCCTCAGTTCACCCCTCTCCTTTAATTTAGCCTCCCTCCCTCCACTCTGGTCTAACCCTTCCGTTTCATTCAAAATATGAATCTAGCTCCTTTCTACTGCTTAAATATTTGTAACTATGTTACCCATATACTGCCTCCTTTCACTTTGTATCATAATCAAGATATGTTATTTACTTTGCTGCTTAAGCCTATTATATCTCTACGCTTCTTCTCGTTGCCATGTGTTTTTGTAACCTATGTTCTATCGTCTTCCCAATGTAAAGCGCTCTGATACCTAAGGGTGAAGCCAGCGCTATATAAAACCTCGTAAATAAATCTAATCTGGGCTTCTATTGGAATTTCACTATGGAAAGGCTGTCTTTACCACAGGTGATCATTGGAGCTGCCTTGTAACCTTTTACAAGAGTAAGTTTCAATTGAGATAGAGAAATGGAGTTTAGGCTCCCCGAGCTCAGAATTTAATTAAACATCTTTTAATAAAGGTGGTTTTTAAATTGTGTGTTTGAAAATGCCACTTTTAGAAAGTGGGCATTTTCTTGTTTAACCATCCTGTGTACCTCTGCCTGTTTGTGTATTCACTGTCGGGTTGTGGAGAGACCTGGAGCTGGGGATGTGCATTCACTCTAGACAGTCACAAGGGGGGTTGAGGTGTGTCCTGCCTTTCCTGGGTGACTCATAGCAGGCTGAATAGACCTTTCTGCATTTAGAGTGGTGGGAGGAGTTTTCACTAGCACCCGAATAGGCTGCGTCTGCTCTGAACAATGGGAGGACAGAACTGGTTTCTACCGAGCCATAGGGACTTGCTGCCTACAAATTAAAAGGGAAAAGTTGTATAAATATTGGGGCCCTGGTCCCAGAACTTTAGAACACTTTTGAACTAAGGACCCTGCCAGGAAGAAGAGCTGGAAAAGCTGCCAGGAAGAGTACTGCCCATTTGCTTATTATTGCTTTGTTGAGTTGGCCTGCAGTTGCTGCTTCTGCCTGGGGCAGTGAAAGGACTGGACTGAACTTTCTTAAAACCTGCTGTTAATGTTTCTCCAAGGGCTTGAAGTAGAGCTTGCCTCCTGTTGTAATTCTCAGGTACACCGAGACTTCACCATCCTATGGGTACCAGCATCTGGAACTGCGTATTTCAGCTGCCATAGAGGAAAAAGCAACCCAATGCCATCAACGACGATGCTGCCAGCTCTGTGACCTGTTGGCAGCGCGGAGAGCACCACCCCGCTTTGCACCGCAACCCTAGTCTCACCGACGAAGACACCTGATGACGCGACCGAGCCGCTGCTTGCATCGTGATCTGAGAGCACCGCACTTCACACCGGCTCACTTCACATCGCGGCCCTGGTATCCTCGACGACGTCAACCTACGCCGCACTGCTCCACTTAGCACTGCAGCCCCGAAGCCTGCCGGGGCTCATGACTTCAACCTCACGGAGTTCGATCTGCAACACGTGTGACTTCAAGGGCCCAACGTCTCCTGCACCGACCTACGAAGCCGACGCCTGCCGACACCACATCTTTGGATTTCATCGCAAGGTCCACAACACCCTGCATTTCCAAGGTACTGTTTGCGGGTCTTTCAAACACCATAGTTGGCCCGCAATGCCGCTGTCGGCCTGAACTGTTGGATTTATTTGTTCACGATGCCATGATAGCCCCGGACGGAGCTATGGACTTCAAGGAACTGTATTTTAAGGTGATTCTTGCAATATTCATCATTGGATTACTGTATGTTAGATTTTTATCGTTTTGGCCTTGTTTTACACAGATAAATATTGGATATTTTTCTAAAACTGGTGTGGTGTCCTTTTGTAGTGTTTTCACTTTATTACTGTGTGTTATGTGCAAATGCTTTACACATTGTCTCTGAGATACGCCTGACTGCTCATGCCAAGCTACCAAGGGGGTGAGTAGGGGTTATTTTAGAAGTGTAATCCCCCTCACCCTGGCTAGAAGGAAGGGTCCCTACTTGGACAAGGTGCATACCTCTGTCAACTAGAGACCCCCATTTCTAACAACCGCTCTGTGTAATTTTTCTCTGAACAAGCCTTCTAGAGTGGCCTCTATGATGTCACATGGTTTACATACTTCCACAACACCCTTCACCTTGTATTGCACGTTTATAGCTCAACTCATCAACTTTTCATCATCCACTTCTCTCACCTTCCTCTTCCCAACCATTCCGGTATACAACCTAGGACTGTGTTTTCTACCCATCAACACATTAAATGGTACAAATCCAGTTGGGCTGTTAGACGTCAGTTAATATCCCTGAGTTCTCTTACTCAAACTACTTCCCCAATCACCTCCACTTTCCATCCCAATTTCTATCCCTTCATTTAGTGAGTGGTCCTGTCCTACCAGTAAACAATTGGGTTATGGGTGGTAAAGACAGGTACATTTATGTTAAATTCAATTTACTTTTGAACATTTCTCCATTTTGCTTGAAAAATCTCCATTAAGTACACTTTTACACTGCTAACCTTTACATCACACACCCCTTTACATTTTGGCCACTTGAAATAATGGTTCTAAAATGCTAGTGTCATCTATGAGTACTTCATTCCTAATTTGCTTGAACACTGGTGGCATCTTTCTGCGTCCTTCAAGAATAAATGAAGTACTCCATTATATGATTTCTTTACACTTGTGAAAATAACTGTGACTGATGAAGGAGTCTCCCCGAAATGCTATGGGGCATTATTTTAATTCTAATTGATAAAATGGATACCCACCCATTAAAAAAGTTAACCGCTATTCAACAAGAGAATTTGACTACGTGTTTTGATGTGTCTGATAATCTACACACCATGTTAACCTGGATTTCAAGCTCACACTGGAAGATACAACTCATTGTTTGATTTGTGCATTTGGTAAACCCAGGGATTATAGGCTGAAGGGATCTGATTTTGTGTGATTGCAAAACATGATAAGTGTGACATTGGCGGAGTTGAAGAAATAAGGATGTGCAACCTTGGGGACCCTAACCCTGATCTCTAGGGAACTGGCGGTAGCAGCAGAGTATAGAAATCAAGACTTCCCTAGCACAAATGGGGTTAAGCAGCACAACAGCAAGGACAGCAACATGTAATGCAAGAGTAATATCAGGGAGTAGATAAAGCATAAATAAGCTAAAGAAAAGTGCAAGAGAAAAAAATTGAATCTTGAGGGAGGGCTAGTTGATGTACTGACAGTGAAACCCATCAACACCTGACGCTACCAGGAAATTGCCGCAAGACCTTATGATGGGTTTATGGCAGCTTTGGACTGTCTTTACCTCACCCAGAAATTACTTTCTTTATTTTCTAATGTAAAAGACTGGGTAATTAGCCCAATAAGAAGGGTGGGACTATAAACAGCTACCGGGTTGACCACAGCCTGAACAGAAAAGGGTGAGAAAAAACACAGCAATATTGTTTAGTAACTTGAATTATTCGTTTGGTTTGTTCTTCTGATTGTGGGTGGTAGTTTGTGGATTTGTAACTATGTAGTCTTAGCATAGACAGAATAGTGGACCAAAACTTGTAGAGAACTGAGAATAATGATTTAAAATTACAATTGATCGAGGGAAGCCCATGTTCAAGCACTACTTTATTTATGAAAATCGAGGCAAGGGCTTGGAAATGATTAATTAAAAACTAAATAAAGCCTTTTGAAGAGCTAGGATCAACAATAAAGCCCATGGAAACTGGCATCCATGGTATTGAAGGATCGACGAGGAAGCAATAAGTCCTGAGATGTTGTTGTGTGTTTTTTGCTTGTATACAAACCAACAGCTGTAGTGACATATTCATTAACTTCTTCTCCATCGTGGCCACCAAAATAGATAAGCAATTAGGACTTTGGTTGATCATTAGCCTCAATGGCTAACCATAGGATCATCATGACAATATTAGGGAGCTTACGTTTGTAAATCGGCATCAAGTAAAAAAGGTTTCATGTTCAGAAATAATGATCATTGCATCTTCTATCTTTGTGTGTTTTCTTATTGTATCTAAGACTTCCTGGCAAATGCCTTCTGAACTGCAGCCACTTTTCTCAAGTAATTTCCTGCTGAACTGTGCTGTGTGCAGGTACAATTAATGGAGGAAAACATTGCCTATTTCAGTCATTCTGATAAGATAAAGCATTTGTCTTGCTATATCTTTTATCAAGAAGGTTAGGGGTCGGAATAATAAACCAGAAGAAGAATGGCACCTACCTGGCATGTTTATGATTTTCAATATATATATTGATGATAAGAATCCAAGGTTTTTATGAACTGTCCATGACAACACTTCATGCTTTCATCCATCCTGGTAATGTTGTCAATTTCTGAAGGTGTCTTTGATGGCTAAGAGCTTCTTGTTGTATGTGGTGTAGCATTTTTCAGGAGCATTGACCTTGACTGAATAGAAAGCTATCGGATGTACTTTTTGGGTCATTAGATATCTACGTGATAAGATGGCCCCAAGGACAGTGGAAGAGGCATCTGTCTCAACTATGAACACTATACTGATGTCTGGTTTTCTGAGACTTTGGGCAGTGGTGAAAGTTTTTTAAAAATTGCATAAAAGTGTCTTCTTGCGCTGGTCTCCACTACAATGGGATGTCTTTCACAGTGAGAGAGGTGATTGGTTCTACTAAAATTGAAAAAGTCTGAATAAACTTTCTGGAGAAATTGGCAAAGTCAAATGAACCTCTGGATCGCCATTACTGTCTGTGTAACAGGTCACTTTAATACTGCTTCTATACATTCAGCATCCATGCTAAGATCCTCAGTAGAAATTGTGTATCCTAGAACTTTAATCTTGGTGATTGCAAACTAGCATTTCTCTAACTTGGCATACAGACAATGATGGCATGATGATGTTGCTTTGACAGTTTAGCAGAACAAAAGAGAATGTCATCCAAAAACACCACTATAAACAAGTTTATTATGTTACAAAATATGTAATTGACTAGGTGTTCGAAAGCAGCAGTTGCATTACACCACCCAAATGGCAGAATAGTGTATTCAAAGTTACTGTATTGTGAAATAAAGGCAGATTTCCATTAGTCACCTTCTTTTAGTCATACCAAGGAGATCTAAGTTTCTGTACCATTGGGTTGTGTGTTGTTGGTCCATAATGATAGAAATCAAAGGCAGTGGACAACTATTCATGATAGCAATGGCATTCAGATCACAATAGTCAATGCATGCTTATAGTTCTTTGGTCAGGCACAAAGAAAATAGGGGCTCCTGAGGTGATTTAGTATGCTTCATAAACCCCTTGGCTAGATTTCCATCAATATATTTTTTCAGCTCCATCTTCTCCATTTGTTTTAGTGCATAGAGCCTTCCCTAGGATACCTTGGCTCCTGGTATCAAGTCCAGTGTACAATCAAATGGTCTGTGGAGAGGAAGGTGTTCTGCTTTTTTTTCATAGAAGACACTGCTGACGTCTTGATATACATTGGGTAGTATACAGCCAGATTATTTTTCCTGCTGCCACATGCAAACCGATTGTCGGGATTATACTTTCTAAGCAATGGAATTCCAAGCATAGGAAACAAGCATTGAAAATGCAATAGGTCTCGCCTTTGATTAAGTTAAAGCCATTTGCTTTGCTAATGGTATTGTATAGCAAAGCAAATGGCTTTATCTTAATGAAAGGCGAGACCTATTGCATTTTTAATGCTTGTTATTATTACATATCAGAAGTTGTCGATCACAGTTCCGCAACTACAGCCAGGAGCCGACGCGACTGTTAATGAACTGTGTGATCTTGCGGCAAGCAACAACGAATTGTTGGAATAAACTCTGGCCGGGACTGGTCTAAGTGCGTTGTTCTTTAAAGGCCGCTTATTATTGCTGAAAATACCTGCTGATCTTCCAAAGCGTGGTGCCAAAAATCACACTTCTGACCTTTACCCCAAAGCTGTCCCAAAGTCAACATGTTCCTTCGCATAAACACGTTCGTTTTAAATGCCTCAGGTGTGGCTTGAGGGGGTGAGCTCGGTTTAGGGTCACCTGCTCTGGCCTTTCCCTTGTCAAAAAGTTTAAACTCCATTAGAGGTAAGAGTGTGGTGTAGCAGAGCAGATTAAAGAGGGGGAGGGAAGAGAACACATTTATTTCACTTACATCTCCTCGTCTTCGTGCAAGTCAAGGCAGGGAAAACTTCAAAATACCTGGTTCACCTTAGGGTGACGTATGTTTTTGGACATGTTAAGATGTTCACAGGCTTTTATTTTGTAAAAAAAATACTGCCCGTCAATTTAGAAACACGGGGGAAACAATTCCGCAGGACAGAGAGAGTACAAACCAGGCGGGAAGAAAGTAAGAAACAAAATATCTTATAAATGAGCTACCGAAAATAAAAGGAATGCACCATACAGTCCTGTAAAATGCATATGTAAAATACACATATTAGTCAAGGCGCAGTCAGGGTTTGTACCCATTTTTTCCAATTATGTGGTTGAGAAAAATACACCGACTCGGCTACGGAACGGCGGCGGGAAGCGACGGTTTGCGATCGGCTGCGCCGCTATGGTTCGCGGACTCTAAACGAAATAAAAGACAACTGGTGCCCGGTAATTTCCGTTGTGTGGTTAACAGCGCCCTCGGATCAATACACCTCGAAAAATATCTAACTGTGTCGAGCACGTGGGTTGCGAATACTTACTTGTGACCTAAAACCACGCCACAGATGCAGTGGGCGCAGCGCGCAAAAACCGCGCAAATGCGTCTGTCCGCGCAGGCTCGTTTACCGGAGGCAGAAATCTCGGAAATTAGCTGTAATGTCTGCGTGTCGTTACCGCTGGGCCGTGAACTCTGGCGGCATCGTTTGGGAAATGCAGATTAACGCTTCTTTTCTGGGTGTTTTTCGAGGGGGCGGGGTGCCTGCGAGACACGTTCTTCCAACTTTAAAAAAGCCATCCTTGCTTTAAAGCGCTGGGAAGCCTGTGTTCTCTGCTGGGAGGCACTTTCGGTTTGTGTTAAGAGAGGAGGGACGAAAAAGAAAAGGGGGCAGAGAAAGAAGCGGGAGTGGGTGAGACAGTGAGACGGAGCGAGACACACAGGCATGCGGTGACTGTGTAAGAGAGGGTGAGGGAGGGGAGAGGGTGAAGGAGAGAAGAGAACAGGCAGTGAAGAGTTAAGTTATCTTACCTTTCATTGTGGGGCGAGGCGGGGCTTGCAGAATGCCCAACAGAGCAAAACAAGTCACAGGTTCAGCACAGAATACCGCCAACTGCCACATACACCATATAGTTATCCCTCACCTCTTACTGCACACTGTATCAAAACGAATCAAGGGTGGTAGACATAAAAAGGAGGCGAGTCTTCGCCCACTGCCAACAGTCTCTACCCAAATTACACTTAATCTAAAGGAACTTATTAAGCGGTCTAGCGCACCTTCCCTGTGATCCTCGCCTCACACCCCACTAAAGCAACCCTGCTGCAGCACTCAAACGGGGGTGGGGTTGCTGCCCTGGCTCTCTTTTGTCAGTTCACTTACCCCCATGTTAACACCCACCGTACCGCAACATAGTTCCCGGCCACTGACTGCCTCCCAGACTCGCTTCCAGCAATTAGATAAAGAACAAGCATTTGCAATGTAATCGGTCCGATTGCATTGCAAATGCTTAAGTTTAAAACTGAGCGCGGCGCCGCTTCACGGACATTGCGCTCGGTTTCTTTATATATTTCTTAACTTTAACACTGAGCGCGGTGTCCTTGAAGCGGGCGCTGCGCTCAGTGCTAAAGTTAAGAAATATATAAATAAACCGAGCGCGGTGTCCGTGAAGCGGCACTGCGCTCAGTTTCAAAGTTTAAAAAAACACAAACACAAACAGAGCGCGGTGTCCCTGAAGTGGACGCCGCGAAAATGTTGCCGA
This sequence comes from Calotriton arnoldi, assembly GCA_963921515.1. NCBI lineage: Eukaryota > Metazoa > Chordata > Amphibia > Caudata > Salamandridae > Calotriton > Calotriton arnoldi. Next base: position 398,172 of record CAWUFW010006715.1, read on the forward strand.
GCCAAAAAAAACAAGCTGTCGGCATTGCACAAAGGCAGCCGCTTTTTTATAATTACATCGCGCTTTCACTTTAAGTGAAAGCGCGATGCAAAAATAAACACGCGGCTGCCTTTGCCAAAGTCGAATGAGAACAAAAAAGTGCGTAGCGGCTAATTAGGAGACGCTGTCTCCCGCCGCCAGTAAAAGATCCAATCCCGGTGGGCGGGGACAAAAGCGGACAGGGTGGTAACCAGGAGGGACTAAAAAGCCTCCTGGAATATCACAACACCCGGTTTTGCATAATTGGTGACGCAAAATGACGCGCACCAATGCAAAACATGGGCGGAGCTGAAAGCGAGCTTCTGGAATCGTATTGATTCCAAGAAGCCCTCGCATGGCGAGAGCAGCGCATGCGCGCTGCTAACGCCAGGCGAGACCTAAAAAGGCAGTTGCATCTATGACATCAGGTTGGAGGGGTTATACATGCCCAGTATGAGTGGCTCATAAGACGTTTGTAGGTACTGTCACATTTCCTGAATTCAGGTCCCATCCGCAGCAAATATTGGGTGTGCTTTGTTTTTCATGACCAATGATATTATATTAATCTTACTAAAATGGGTATCCACAAAGATACATGATGCTTCCCAATATAAAAGCACCTCAACTAATAGCTGGGCTTGCGGTGTGGACAACACCACTGGAATACAGAAATGTGGAGGTTCAACAGTAGGTATGTCTGTGATGAGCTCTTTTTCTGCCTACAGGTCAGTACAGAAAATTGGAGTTTCTGATTGCTTTTACGATGCATTTAGCAGAGGTATGAGACAAATAACCCACTCTAAAGTCATAGAAACTATGTTCCTTCTTTTGGAAGCGTTGTTGTTCTATTTGCAGTGCTAAATCAATAAATGCATTTGTTGTTGTAGAACATGGTACTACCAAAGACATGGCATCTTTTATGTCCTCTCAAAGGTCTTGATAGAAGGCAGATACAGCTGCCTCATTCTAGAATGCTTCAGAGACAAGTCTTTGAAAATGAGCACTATACAAAACCAACTCTCCAGAGGCTTGTCTAAGGATAGAGTCTAGTATGGACTTCTTAGCAAGTATGCCTCTTCTCGAAAACTAACAAAATATGCTGTACAGAAAAGTGTGTGTGTTTGTTTCTTAAATTAGCATCCACAAATGTTGATGTGCTACAATCAACCTCTACCTGGCTTTCAGATGCAGCTAGAGTAGGAAATAAATCATTTTTTCACTTCTGTTTTTGAAAATTTCTAAGTAGTGGCCAGTATTTTGTATTTTGTGGTGCCTACCTACTTGCATTCCTGTCCTTTCTGCCTGGGGTGGTGCATAATTTGGTGCCTAGCTCCCATGCAGGCACCCTTGCACTAAGGTGCAAGGTGCCTGGGTTGGCGCTAGGCATCTAATTTTAGCGCCAGTGCTAGGGAAAACACAGGGGTGTGCATTATTGTTGTAAATACAGCGTATCCCTGCATTTTGGAAATGTCGGAGCGCTGCGCTGCCAAATATTGCGCAGCTCCTTGTACATATGACCCTCATTTTCCTCAAGTATTGACCGACTAAGAACAGAGGAAAAAGCACCAAAATCAAAACCAATAGTTAATGGAAATCTTAATTAGAGATCGCAATACATTGTAATTGTTATGCTTAGTAAAGTCTTCGTTTAGGAATAGGCGATTGCGGCTATTTGTTTCTTTTTAACATACAGCTGACTCAGCTGTTTGCATTGTGATGTGTCCACTAAAGAATGATGGTTTGATGAATATCAGGACTGACTTGATGTAGGCCTAAGGGGATATCTGCTAGGTGGAATGAAATCCCAAACAGGATGTGCCAATTGATTGTTTCTAAATGGGTACTGAAAAAGAATCAAAAAGGAAACCTGTCCTTAACAAGTTCGCTCCAAAGGTACCCCGGTTAATTAATATATGGCTTTTTGTCTTTTAGATCATGAAGCAAGCGGAAGGCTGCGGATAATGGAATCTAAGTAATGCAGAATCTTGACAGCATATATTTGTAACTGTTAAGCAGTGTCAAATAATATCCTTAGAGTAATTCATATTAGAATATGTATGCAACAGTTTAAAAAATCTGAAATTCCACACGAAATGTAATGCTGACAAAAACTCTGCAGGTAGGGCCGGGTTACAATGGGAAAACAGATGTTTTGTCTTGGCATTTTCATCATAGTTCAATTATTTTCTTTGAGGGATTTGAACCCAGTTGGAAGGCAGAAGTGGAGAGACATAGTGATTGATGTCAATTACAGACACGAGAAGTGTCAAATCAGGCGAATGAAGAATATAAAGCAGAGCATATGGTTCTTCAAAGTAACAAATGTTCCAAAGAGTTCAGAAAGAATCACAAAGTCATTGAAAAACATTATTTCAGGTCATTCTTTGATTTGGAGCAGAATATGGAGTCACTGTACCGAATCCGACGTCCTCCTGGGGAGCAGACTGAGCAGGCACTGTAGATTTTCAGAAAATGGTAGAATTGAGGTACGAAACTATGTCTTCATTGTTTTCAAGTGCAAAATAAAGAAAAGTTAACAGCAACCCGTTTTTATAGCATATGTATAAAAACACTTATGCATCTTATTTTCCTGCCCTCCCCACCTCCCATCCTGGCTGCTGGTTACAGTTAAAGACCACTTTCACAATTATATGGGGTGGGGGACTCTTCAGTAGGTGCATGTCACTGTAAACACTGTCATAACATAGAGAGTGTCTACATTCCAACAATATAATGGGAGTTACTACATCACGAGTCACTACATCCTACATCACACAAGTCAATAAATCGCATATCTATCTATCTATCTATCTATCTATAAATATTACCTACTGGCGGTCGCCAGTAGGTAGTTACAGTTAGGACCTTGGGGCCCATTAGGATAACGGGCGGATCGCCCGCCAAATGTTCCTGTGTCACCCCCGCCATATTAGTATGGCGAGGGGCACCGCGGCGGACGGAAAGACCGTCCGCCGCTTTTCCGCCGGTCGGATTGCCGGCCGGGCGGAAAAGGCACACAATATGGTGGCGGTGCCTTGCATGCACCACCATCCATATTATGATGCGTGCGGTGTGCATGCATTTCCATGGCGGAGACTCCGCCATGGAAAGGCATGCGGAGATTGGCTTTGGGGGCCCGTTGTGGGCCCCCAGGGGGTGGGTCGCTGCACTGGGGGTACCTGTGGTACCCCCCTTCATTGCCATACACAAGGTGGCAGGCACCGTGCGGTGCCTGTCACGTTGTGCATTGCAATGCACTACATGCACCTTTAACATTGCGACGGGTGCTGTTTACAGCACCGCCCGCCGCAATGTTAATGGCAAGAATGCACCCACCAGGGTGGCGGGCGCATCCTATTTGGCCTAGCAGGACCACCGCACCTCTGGCGGTCGGTCCCGTTTACCGTTACGGTGGCGGGCAGACAAAGTCCGCCAGCCATCGTAATAGGCCCCCTTGTTTCTATTCAAAAAGCGTTTTTCTTTTGCCAATATCCTTGCCACCTTTTGACGAATCTTCGTGAAATTTTCAAACTAATGGCCCACTCACTTCAGCTGCTGTGCTGAAAGTTGTGGGATGATTTGTCAAGCGGGGGTTGAGGAAAAGGGGGTGGTCCCAAAATGCATTTTCTCCATGTTACTTTCCATAGGAAACTGTTGACGCAGCTACAGCCCGAACTGCTGAACCGAATTACACCAAATTTGCCAGAAAGGTAGCTCTTGGTCCAGAGTGCACTCTTTTTGTTAAATGGTGTAAATCCATTTAGTAGTTCCTGAGAAATGTAAACATTTCTCAGATATACAAATATGGCTGCGGAGGATCCGCTAACCCTACCGATCTCGTGCGTGAGATCTGATTGGCTGCCAACACTTCAAACCAGGAAGTGTTGGCAGCCATCTTGTGACTAGGTTGAACTGATTCACAAGGAAAAAGGTAAAAAAAAACGTTAAAAATTAAGAAAAGGGGGCAGAGTAGAAACACCCTGATCCCCTAGGCCTGCTCAGGGCCCAGAAAAGCGTTTAAAAAAAAAAAGAAATTGGCTGGATTGACGTTGGATCTGCGAATCCGGACATATATATATTTTTTTTTTAATGAATCATTTCCTTGAAGCCCCTGGGTGGGCCAGGTCCCGGGGGCAATTTAAAAATGAGATGCAGGGGCTACGCTCTTGCCCCCCCATGCAGCCCCGGGGACCGCCAACTCCCCGGGGCTAATAATGTGCAATGCAGGGGGCCACATGGCCCCCCGCAGCCCCAGGGACCGCCACCTTCCAGGGCTAAATTTAGAAAGATGCGTGGGGGGCATCAGCCCCCCATGCAGTCCCTGGACCACCACCTTCCCAGGGCACTTTTTAAAAGGAAAGTGTGGGGGGCTCGAGCCCCACCACACAGCCCCGGGGACCACCACCTCCCCGGGGCTATTTCAAAGATGGGAGGGGGCCGTGTGACCCCCCTCCTGGAGCCGTAAATGGCCCTGGGGACCGCCACCACCCAGGGCTGGCTCCAGCAATGTCCCGGGGTGCCCACCCGCCATGCCATAGCAAACTCTCCTTCGCTTCATGGAAGCGAGAGAATGGAAAATGCTCTTGCTTCCATGAAGTGAAACAGAATTGCTTGTGGACTGAGGGAGCTGCATGTTAGCCCAAAAGCAATGCCAGCTTCCGCAGGAGGTGGGGAGCCGTCAGGGACCGCAGGGGCCTTGAGGCTCCCACCGCAGTCCCCAAGGATGTGGTCATGCCCTGGGGGATGGTGTCCCCGGGGCTGAAAATGGCTGCGCAGGCCCCCCTACCCATTTTTCATTAAAAAAGTGATGTCATTGACCATGTCATGAGTGATGTAATATGCGACATCATCAGCAGTGCATTGTGGGGGCGTGAGTTATAGTTAGCTCAGCTAACTATGATGGTTGAATTTCTCTGGTTTTGTACGAGTGAAATGTCAGCCTAACTATAACGTCCCTGTAACCTTTGGTTTTTTTCCAGAAAAATATAAAATATATATATATATATATATATATATATTTGAAGAAACCATACTCCTGATTCACCGGATGCGTGGCAAAGAAGACAGGTACGGACCACAGCGTATTCGTTACAGTGAATTTTATTGCAGTGAAATTAAATCAGCAACCATAGTGCAAAAGACAAGTGTCCAGCCTGACGCGTTTCGACCGCGTTGCCGCGGTCTTGATCACATGATGCGCTGGACCAATACAAACATTATTATAGTGAAAACAACCAAAATAGCCACTCCCCTGAGCAATGAAAATAGTAAAGAGACTTAATATTAACACGGTCAAGCCTCGATGGATAATAAATTCAAAGATTCTAAGCTCAAAACAACACATAATTTTACAGCTGAAAAACAATTCTTTTTTTGTAAACGCTGTAAAAATAGGTTAAAGACATGAATTAAATACTGCAAACATATTAGTCAGCAACATCAAAACCTTAAAATGGTAAACATGATCCTTCCTAAGTATGTTACAATTACTTTAGTCGTTGAGCATTTTAGAGGGTCCCAGGCATTGAAATAACTATTGTTACATGCTCTTACCTAAACCTAAAGTGCTAGTGCATAAAAGTGCAAAAGTCGCTAAATGTGCCAAAGTATTGTCATATAGTCATTGGCCGTGAAATCAGCTATACGTCCTAATTCAAAAAATAAAGTGCGAGTGCACAGTAAATTTATGATTATATATAAATTCTCTGAAAAAACAATGTTATAGCTAGGTGAAAATTTAATGTAATACATACCATTTGAAAATAACAAAACCATTGAAATTCACCAGTTATAGTTATCTCAAATAATTATAACTCATACCCTAAAGTAACTTCATACACTAAAGTAAATATAACTCTTGCCCATGCCATGGACAGTATTATTAACAATGAAGGCATTTCAGATGTGATTCGGGATGTTATAAATGTAGTCAATGAATATGCCATGAGTGATTTAATATGTGAGGGTAAAAGTAGTTTATGTTGAGGTCGCAAGTTATAGTTGCTTTAGTGTACGAGTGGCAGTTACTTGAGATAACTAAAACTGGTGAATTTCAGTGGTTTTGTTAGTTTCAGATGGTATGTTTTACGTGACATTTTCACTGAACTATAATATCCCATTAACCTTTGTGTTTTTTCAATGAATTTCCAAGGGTTGTTTGATGTAAAGTTAGATATTCTTACAATTCCTAACTATAACGTAATTTTAACCTTTGTTTTTTTCAGTGAATTTGTAAGATTTTTTTAACATAAGGTAAGATGTCCATCGTAATGCATGGTGGGGGGCTGGACTCTGTGTCTGGCCTGGCATTGTTCTGCCCCTGTCCAAGCTTGAAGCCCCTGCCCCCTCCTCCTTGCCCTCCATTGTCCAAGTCCATACCCCTGCCCCTCATGCAGTCCAGTGTGGCCGTTGTCCTGCCACTGCCCATCTCGCCTGCCCTGCACAGTTAGTTTGTGCCCCTACCCACCTCCTTTCTGCCCTCTGTTGTCCAAATCCATGCACCTGCCCCTCCCTCCTGCCCTGCATGGTACGATCTGCTACCACTACCCTCCAGTTAGCTTGATGTCCCTTCCCAATCCTCCTGCCCTCCATTACCTGAGTCTTTGCCCCTCGCATTGCTCTTCTGCTAAACCTCATTGCTTTGCTTTCTGCCCCAACCCTCCTTTCCCATGCCCATCCCCTTGGGCCTGGCTATTTAAAGCGGGTGCCTTCAGGGCACCCACCCACCATTGGGACCACAGAGGAGCCTCTAGGCCACTGCGGTCCTTGCCGGCTCCCCGCCTCCTACGGGAGCCAGCATTGCTTTGACAGAGAGGGAGCTTCTAACATGCAGCTGCCTCTGTGTCAAAGCAGGGGTTCTCCACTCTGAGCAAGCGAGAGCAATATGCACTTGCTTGCCCAAAGGGGAGCACAGTTTGCTAGGGCTTGGTGGATCGTGAAGCTTCCGCTATGCCTTAGCAAGCAGCTATGTCCTGGGGTGGGCACACCAGGACATAGCGGGAGCCAGCCCTGGGAGCTTGCGGTCCCCAGGGCCACGTATGGCTCCAAGCGGGGGGCCATGTGGCCCCCCTCCTTTCTTCAATAACTGCCTGCCCGCCCCGGGGAGATGGTGGTGCCCGGGGCCGAGAACGGCCTGGGAGGGGGTTACGCAGCCACTCTCCCATTTACAAAAAACAAGTTTAGCCTGGGGAGATGGTGGTCCCCAGGGCCCGGGGTTGGATCCGTGAGGCCCCCATATCAAAAATTAAAAGCCCCAGGGAGGTGGTGGGCCCCAGGGCAGGGGGGTCCGTGAGGTTTACCCATTTCATTTGCTCCAGGGAGGTGGCAGTCCCCTGTGCTGCCCCACACAAATTTAATAAATATCCCCAGGGACGTGGAGGGCCCCGGGGCTGTGGGGGCCATGCACACCCTCACATGTTTATTATTGTTTGCCCCGGGGAGGTGGTGGTCCCCGGAGTGCGGGAGTGCCGCATGGACACCCCGCATATTTTTTAAAACATGTCCCCGGAATTTGGCTCAACCGGGGGCTTTATATAAAAGACGCATGGGAGCTCGCATGTCATTTCTTTTTATTTTGCTGCAGAAGCACCTGCGAATTTGCAGCAAATTTTTTAAAGATGCTTTTAACTCCCGGTGGGGGTCCCTGTGGGACCCACCCACAATATCTGAGGGTACAAGGGTATTCCTACCCTGCCCCATTTTCTTTATTTTTTACTTTTTTGTGGGACTCAGCTTCACACTGAGTTCCAAGATGGCTGCCAACACTTCCTGATTGAAATGTTGGCAGCCAATCAAATTTCAGTAGGATCCGCGAGTCCACTGCAAGGACTCGCATCCCCAGATGTCTTTATTTTTTAATCTTAAATATCTCTGAAACTACTGAATGGATTTACACCAAATTACAAAAAGCACGTTTTCTGGACCAACATCTAGCTTTCTGCCAAATTTGGTGTAATTCCGTTCAGCAGTTCAGGCTGTAGTCGTGTTCAAAAAATGAAAAATCCCCACAGACATAACATGGGGAAAATTTGTTTTGGGGCCCCTCTTTTTCCTTGGCTCCTGCTTGATGGATCACCCTGCAGCTTTCAACACAGCTGCTCCACCAAAAAGGGGCTGTTTTTTAAAAAGTTCATGAAGATTCATCAAGCGGCGCCAAAGTTATTGGCAAAACAAAAAATGCTTTTCCTATGGAAACTTTGGTCCTAACTATAACTACCTACTGGCTATATATATATATATATACATATATTCACTGGAAAAAACAAAGGTTACAGGGATTATATAGTTAGGATGATCTTTTCACTCATACAAAACCAGAGAGATTCAGCAGTTATAGTTAGCTTAGCTAACTATAACTCGCACCCCGCAATGCACTGCTTATGACCTCACATAATACATCACTCATGACATGGTCAGTGACATCACTCATGACATCACTCATGACATCTCAAATGACATCACTCTTGACATCACAGATGGTATCATCCAGTGACATTGATTGTTTTTAAAAAGTTTATGAGTGTTAAATAAACATACCAAGGTGTACTGGTGAATCAGTGTGTGTATGAGTGCCTGTATGGATGATTCAGTGGATGTGTGACTGACTGTAAAAGTTAGTGATTGGTTGTCTCAGTGTATGTATGGGTGAGTGACTTGTTGTGTGAATGTCTGTATCGGTCTGTCAGTTGATGTCTATGTGGTTATATAGGTATGTGAGTGGGTACATGAGTTTCTGTATGGGTGAGTGATTGGTTGTCTGAGTACATGTATGGTTGTATCAATGTCTGTGTGGGTGGGTGAGGGGGTGTGTAACTGCCTGTATGGATGAGTGAGTGGTGGAGTCAGTGGCTCTATGGGTTAGTGAGTGTGTGTGTGTAAGGGGCTATATGGGTGAGTGAGTGTGTGTATGGCTGTGTCTGTGAGTGAATGGATGTGTCAGTGGTAATTGGGTAAGTAACTGCATATGTGAAAGGCAGTAAAGGTGAGTGTTGGAGTATACGAGTGAGTGATTGCGATAGAGGCTGTATGGGTGAGTGTATACTTGTGTCAGTGATTGTACAGGTGAGTGAGAATGTGTTTGTATCTGTATGAATAAATGAGTGGGTGGGTGTATAACTGCATAGGTGAGTAAATGCCTGTGTGATTGACTCTATAGGTGAGTGAGTAGGTGTGTGAGTAGGTCTATGAGTCACTGACTGTGTGTGTGTTGCTGTATTGTTGGATGAGTGGATGAGTGTATATTTCAGAGACTGTATTAGTGAGTGAGTTGCTGTATTAGTGGATGTAAGGGTAACTGTGTGGATGTGTGTGTGTAGACCTATGAATCAGTGAGTGGGTGTGAAAGTACTGGTATGGGTGTATCAATGGTTTTGAGAATGCTAGTGTAGAAGTTGGAGTGGGTGTATGAAAGGTTATATTGAGGTATGAGTGGGTGCATCAGAGATTATGTGGATGATGTCATGAGTGATGTTATTTGAGATGTCATCAGTAATGTCATCAGTGATGTCACTGACCATGTCATGAGTGATGTAATATGTGCGGTCATAAGCAGTGCATTGCTGGGGCGAGTGTTTTAGTTAGCTCAGCTAACTATAACTGCTGAATTTCTCTATTTTGTACGAGTGAAATATCACCCTAACTATAACATCCCTGTAACCTTTGGTTTTTTTCAATGAATTTCTAAGGGTTTTTTAATCATATTTCCTAACTATAATGTCCCTGTAACCTTTGGTTTTTTCAGTGAATTTCTAAGGTTTTAGATGCTAATTCCTAACTATAACTTACCTGTAACCTTTGATTTTTTTCAGTAAATTTCAATGTTTTTTTAATTTACAATGGTCTTTGCAGAATGGTATGGAAAGGGGACGGGGCCTCTGACCAGCTCTCAAAAATTGCGCTGAGTAGGACTTATAGAAAGTACCAGGAGGGCTTCTTGGTCCCCAAGGTCCTTTCGCATCCAAGACAACTTTTTTTCCCAACCAGTATTATGCCAGGAGACGTGTTTGCAGAGTGGTTTAGAAAGGCGATGTGGCCTCCGAAGACCTCTTAGCAAACTGACTGTGTAGGACTTGCTGGAGGTAACAAAAGAGATACTTTGCCCCAAATACCCTCAATAGCGCAGGAGACTTCATCCCCCAACTAGTACTATGCCAGGAGGTGGCGCGTTTGCAGAGTGATGGAGAAAGGACATCCTTGATGATTGCACAGGTAGTGCCTGTATGATTCTATGAGTGCCATTGTCAAGGACAGACTGCAAATACCGGGTGTTTTTAACAAAGTGTAAAACACTTTGTAGACATATTTTACATAAGGTTTCAGTCAAGCTATTTAGTAAGATACTAATTTAACTTTTCCCATTGTATGCATTTGTCGAAATAACTAAATCAAAACTGCATTTTCCTTCTTCACAGCAACACCAGAGGTCGCAATGCCATCAGTAGTCACGAATACAAATGACAAAGTGAAAAACAGCTATATTGACATATTTTACAGAAAGCTTTAGTCTAGCTGTTTAGCAACATATTGGTTTAACTTTATTTCAACAACACATCTATAAAAAAAGAACAGTTTCATAAAATAACTCAACATCTAAAATCACAAATAGAACATAACTACCAAACACCCACCAAACTACCCACTGTCACCCAAACTCATAGGGAATTAAAAACTGTTGTCAAACTAGTGCAAAGTACAATCTCAAAATATCACATGACTGTGAAATAAGGAATATCATTGGATAATATACTGTTCAGTATAATGAATAGGAAGTATACACCTACTCCTCCTTCTTGAATCTTCTTTTGCAGAAGTTTATTGTGAGCATGTGGTAGATTTTGACTGGATACTTTTTTGGCACTAATGTGGGACGACGTTCATGTTTTATCATCTTAAAACTTATCATACAAAATGTCTCCAACTGCCGATTAAGCAGAAGGAAGCTGGAGGACCATCTAGATTAGTGGCAGCAGCAACAATTCCTGGCCAGAAAGTCCCTTTAGAGGTACAGATTACTACAACAGATATGGCTCCACAGTTTTCAAGAATGGCAACTTATTGCATAAACTGTAGTGTTGTTATCACAGCTGGTAAGCAGTGTGTTACAGCTATTCACAATGGTGCTAAAAATCATACATACAAATTTTTTCCCCTTTTATATGTTTTGAACATTTCATAAGAGGGGTTCATAGTGAGCAGCAAGAAGGCAACGCAAAGCTGAAGTTCCAATCTCAACTTCAAGATTTGGCTCCACAGTTTTTCCCGAAGGCATCATACTGCAAGGATGTTGGAGTTGTAGTGAGTGCTAGAGAGTAGTCCATAACAATCCTTTGCAATGCTGCAAAGAATAATAAATGTTGATTTTGTTTTTTATGTTTGGGACCGTCATAGTTTTTTTTACATTAGCAGGCATTTTATTATCTTACAAAATGGGTATCTAATATCTATCTGTTGTTCATTTTATTATCTTCAAATTTATTGCAACACTACTTACATATAACTTGCCATATAGAGAAGTTAAACCGTCCCTCTACAAATAAATACACAGGTAACTTTTGCCAGTTATCATTATTTACTTTTTCACTTTATAAATATAAGTCAACAGTCTGTGTTTAAATCTTCTAGTAAGTGCATCAACAACATTTACAAACATACTCTGGTTTTTAGACAACACTGTGTTAAATTTTGTAATCTATTCTTTAAAACTACCAACAGTAATATGTGTCTTGTTCTGCAACTCCTCCTCTTATCAACTCTTCATTTTCCCTAGAATCCTGCTCAGGACCAAAGAAACGAAACTGCACATCACCACAAACCTTTTCTACGTCTACCACACTACCATGCAAAAGTGCTCTGTTAATTTCTCCTAAACATAAAGCAGGAGTTTTCACATAATACAGCCTCGTACCTAACTTTCGCATTGTTGAGTGGTATAACTTATTCTGAGTTTTAAACTTCGCCTTGGAAAGATACGTAGGAAATTTCTTAATATATCAATGGATTGCTGTCTAATACTAGAAACACTACTACAATTCCATTTGTATACAGTACCCTGACTATACCTTCCTTGTACCTCTTCAGCAATAACTTCTTCTAAATTTTTCTAGGTACCATCACCTCTTTTGCTATAAGACTACCATTCTTCATTTCATAACATCGTCCTCTTTAATCAATACCATGAACTATTCTGTTATCCTGGAGATAGCTTTCTTCATTAAAGAAATGCTCTGTACTAGAAGTATGTATCCATTCTCCACCAAAAACTGTACAACCGTTACTTCTATTCACTAATATTCTCTTCTGGTTTTGTCTCCTCATGCACAACACTAATTTGTCAAGAGTCTTCATTCTATTTAGAATAAAAATGAAAAGCTTCCTCTTCAAAGCAAAGGCCTTATCAGCTACTCTCTCAACTTGTTCTTTCAGTTTCACTGCATCTCTCCTTCATTATAACATTTGCACAGAACCTATGCAGCCATCTAAACACCCACTTATAACCCATGCAGTCATTGAAATACTGAGGCACACATGTGCACCGAAGAAACAGTCAGGCTCTACTCATGCACTCATGTAATTATGTAGAGAATACCATTGTAGTAAACCTATCACCCATATTGTCTAAAGACTACATATTCCTCAGTAAAACGTGTAAATACATGGGTTTGTGATTGAATACATCAATACTCCCTCGATGATTGAATGAGTGCATAGGTAGTGCCTAGGTTATTCCTTGAGGAAACAAGTAGTGCCTAGATGATTCCCTGACTATGTCATAACTCCATGAGTCATTCCATATCTGCATACTTACTGCCTGCGTGTTTGCATGAGTATACCATTAGTATCTGGGTGTTTGGGTGAGTGCATGAGTAGAGCCTGAATGATTCGACAAGTGCGTGACTAATGCTTCAATAATTTAATACCTGCATAGATAATGGTAGGATGATTAAATGAGCGCAACTCTCGTACCTGGATGATTGCAAGACTGCATACATAGTATATAGGTGATTTATGCAATGCATGGATAGGGCATGCATGATTGTTTAAGCCCATGCATAGCACCTAGCCTATTGGATTAGTGGATGTATAGTTTCAGCGTTTGGATACTGCGTATGTCTTTTTGGTTGACTGAACAGGTAGTGCCTGGATGCTTACATAACTATATGGGTGGTGCCCGGAGAATTGAATAAGTGCATCAGTAGTGCCTACCTAATTAGATGAGTGCATGACTAGTGTCTGAGTGACTGCATGATTCCATTGTTAAAGCTTGAGAGATTGGATGAAAGTAAGTATACTGCTGGGGTGATTGTATTAGTGCAAGACTTTTGGCTCAGTAATTAAATGACTGCATAGGTACTGGATGGGTGATAGGTTTACTACAATGGTACTGTCTATGTAATTACATGAGTGCATGAGTAGAGCCTGAGTTTTTCATCAGTGCACATGTGTGCCTCTGTATTTCAATGACTGCATGGGTTGTAAGTGGGTGTTTAGATGGCTGCATAGTTTCTGTGCAAATGTTATAATGATTGCATAGTTACAGCCTTGTTAATTGTATAAGTCAATAGTTAGTAAACTAGGTGATTAGATGAATGTATACGTAGTGCCAGCATACTTCAATGACTACATAATTTCTGCCTGCCTGATTGCAAGAGCACATGTGTAGTTTCTGGATAATTGTAGAAGTAGTTGCATAATTTTATATGTAAATAACAAATGTATAAACTTAATTTTTTTACATTTATTTATACTATTACACTACTTTCAGATACAATGACAGAGACAAATATATAACATCTCAGAAAGGAAAGCAATTACTAAGGACCTGATTTCGATCATGGCGGTCTTACTGCCGGACCGCCGCGGCGGCGGTACCAAAAACACCATTGAGTAGGCGGTATTCCTGCCATATTGAGATCCATTCAAGCTGGCCCGCTTTACGCGTCAATGGAGTGTTACCCGACGCAGTTGCGGCTCACGCGCCGCCGACTTGGTGGACTGCTCGGCTGTCAATTAGTACTCTGTAGCCATCAGGGCGGCAGGATTGCACCAAGCATATTTAGATCCCACAGTTGAACTGGCAGTGTTCTGGTGGCCGTTTCCCAACGGCAGGATGCCGTCGTGGGACGTAATTCCCTTCACCTGAATGTCATATTTGTTAATTCTCTCTTAACTTTCAGTTATTCACTTCTGTTAAACTGACACATATTCATCAAGTCCTATGTTATTCTCTCTCATGAAATGTGTTTGGGGTCAATTGATTATGTCATCCTTTACATGGAATAGAAATGATTTAATTTGTCTCACAAATCAAACCGTGCTGAGCTACAAATCTTAAGGTATGTCCTTTAGTATGCTGAATACAAGTGGTGGTCTCCAAAATTGAATTCTGCAATGTTTATTTGAAGACCAATGACAAACATCCTTCTTCTAGGCCTTGGGATGTTTTTTCATGTTCCTCACCTCAACTATGTTGTGTCCAATGTTTGGTATATCTCATGTATACTTACAAGCTACCATTTTTCATTTTCAGGACATCTCACCTGTTGATGTAAATTTGTTCTGTGGAATTCAAACTGTTTGTGTAAGTCACTGCAATACCACTGAAAGGAATCATTATTACATTATTTTCCTTTAGGTTACTATAGTTGTTAGCTACAAACATTTTACATGTAAAATCCAGACTTTTATAATTTGGTGTTTTTCATACACAACAGCTCCAACTGCAATACCACATAGGCCCACAGCTGCAACTGAGGCAGGCTCCACTCTACCCCAGTGTCAAGTCTCCAGAGAGGACTCCACTGATAGTCTGGATGAGCAGGAGGATGCTAACTCATCTGGTCAGCCTGGGTGCACGGCTTCAGGGAGACTCAGTCAGCCCACAGTTACACCTCCCACCCCAGCTGAGACAACATCACAGCTGATTGTTGCCTCCACATCCTGTGTCCCAGATAGGAGAGTTTCTGAGTTCTAAAGGATTGTGCTCCCTTTGCAGCTGCTTCATCTCCCGGAGCTCGGTGATTGGACTTCAAACAAATCTGGGGTCACAATGATAGTTTCATCGACCATGACTGAAAATTCCATATTTTGTTTGGTTATTTCTTTTCACCCTCTTTCATTTGTTTTGGTTTTGGTCTATAAAGCCCCAAAATACCAACATGAAAGACAGCTGTTGTATTCCTCTTTTCAATTTGTTGTCAGTTTACCAAATATCATACATTTTGTAACGTCAACCAATGCAATGTTTGTCTATTCCAACATGATTTCCCTGTAGGTGATGTGCCACACATAAGTCAGAAATGACATACACCAACCACAAATCAAACACTAGTGTTTTATTGAACTGTAACAAAGATATGGTTGTCATAGTGTTCCAAAAACCTTACAACACATGCATAACCCAAATACCCAGTACCATTTGCACATCTACAGTTCCAGACCTTGGCACCATGGAAGAAAGCGATAGATACTAAAACAGTCAGATTCAATAGGCAAACTATCATTGATTGAAATCAACAGCTGGAGCCAGATTTACTGTCTATCAATATGCATCCCACATCTAATACACCAATAGACAAAAACATGGCATCAGTCCATTTTGTGGCCACAGGATAATTCAAATACACGGTTCCAGTATCTGGTGGAATGTCACAACCAAGTTGCAGTGGTGTGCCACAAGAATTATGTCCCACAATGATCAGACACATCAACAGCTACATATACTTTACACACAATGAGAATTTAGCCAATGTGAAGGAAGATTAGCATGATTTGCCTCCACCGCCACATGTGGTTTGAGCTAATGATGGCACACATCTTGCCTTAGTGCCAGGACATGACAGAGAACAAGTCCTGTGGAGTCCTCAACTTTTCCATTCAATCAATGTGCAAGCTGTCTTGGTACATGATTTAAACACCCAAATTCTGTGCCTGTCTGTCCCAGAATCAACCCATGTTCCCTTTGTGCTTCGAAACAGCACCATATCCCAGAAAATCTCACAACTCTGAAATGTTCAAATGAAGATGACAATGATGACGAAACCTACCACAGATCAAAACAAAAAGATTACTAATCAAACCTAACACACTTGACACATTACAAAGTCAACTTTTGGAGGACACAGTTTCACAAAACATTCAGAGATAAACAATGAAACTGTATACAGTAGTCAAGGTGTCAAAACTTTGGTCAACAAACACCTTGGGCCTGGATTTCCCTGAGCTTGCCCTTCCTAACAAATTAACACCACATACTTCACTCATCATCACATCAATAGTTGGTGTAGCGGTGAAAGTGAATAAATGTACATATATACTTACAGTCACAAGAAGAAGTTGTTAATGACATCATGACGTAAGTCAACCTCTTCCTCATCACCACTATCTTCTTTATTTGGCATTCAGGATCCTCAGTCGGAGGCTCTTCGTTAGTCTGTATCCCTTGGGATCTCTCGTCCTAAGCACACCCTAATATACAATATATGTAGGTAGTACAATGTTATCAATCAGAAACAATTCACAGATAACTTTTTCATCTTTGTGTTGAAGTTCCATTCTTCATTCTTAGCCACCAAGACAACACAGGTTTCGTCACTGTTCGGGTAACCCCCGACTTCGTCAGGGCTGTCAATATTTCACAAATCTTCTTATCTTGGATCCGGTTGTACTTCCGTCCAGGTCCGAAGAAGCAATATCTTTAAGATCAGTATCCCCATAATATGGGGTTTCTT
This sequence comes from Calotriton arnoldi, assembly GCA_963921515.1. Taxonomy (NCBI): domain Eukaryota; kingdom Metazoa; phylum Chordata; class Amphibia; order Caudata; family Salamandridae; genus Calotriton; species Calotriton arnoldi. Next base: position 414,914 of record CAWUFW010006715.1, read on the forward strand.
GAAATCAATATAGTAGGATTTCTAATCCACAGAACAGGTTGTATTTAAGGCGGTGTCCCATATCCGGGCAGTCAGTGCCGTCACATCTCCATAGTCGACGAGTGAGTAAACTCTGTATCGCTTGGAATGTAAGGGATGTTCCGTCACAGGGTGATGTTGTGGAACATGCAGCAGACTACGGTGATTTGGCACACCTTAGCGAGTGAGTAGAGGAGGGCTCCGCCAGTTTTGTCCAGACAACAAAATCTGGCCTTCAGGAGCCTGAAAGTTTGCTCCACTGGCCTCTGTGTTCTTTCATGGGCCTCAATGTCAGTTTTGTCCAGACAATGAAATCTGGCCTTCAGGAGCCCGCAAGCCCGCTCCACTGGCCTCCGTGTTCTTCCATGGGCCTCATTGAAGCAGCCTTCCCCTGGGGTTGTTGGATTCCTCAGGGGGGCCAACAACCATGGTCGGTTGGGATAGGCTGAGTCTCCTAGATGGAAGACAAAAAAGGCTCAAAATAATGTAACACAATATCAGATTATGGAACTAGCAATACACCAAATAATATTATGAAAGATTGTACTGACCAACAAGCCAGGCCATCTCACTTCCAAGTTGAGACATTTGCAAGGGTATAGGCCTGTTCCGTAGTGCACAGCAATCATGGGCAGAGCCGGGGAAATGGGCACAGACACTTGTGATATACAAATCCGGTATGCAGACAACTTGCACATTGATTGAATGGAAGTTTCTACGATTACGGTAGACCTGTTCTCTGGCGTGCGGTGGCCCTAAGGCTAAATGTGTCCCATTTATTGCTTCAGCCACATGAGATTTATAAATCAGGTAAACAGACAACTTGCACGTTTATTGAATGGAATTGCTTCTGATTTCGGTAGACTTGTTCCCTGGCCTGCGATGGCACTAAGGCAATATGGGTACCATCAATTACTCCAACCACATGTGGTAGGCATGCAAAAGTGTGAAAATCAGCCTTCACATTGGCCAAATCCTGACGTCGTGGGAACTGGATGTAGCTGTTGATGTGTCTCATCATTGCTGAAAGTACTTGTTGTAGCGTTGGGGACACGTTTTCAATGAGTCGGGGAGTGAACCACAGCCCACAGGCTACTCCGCTTCTTGGCAGCCTCATCCGTTTGTGCCTGGAGGCGCTAATAGCCAGTCCAGAGGTCCCACAGCGTGGGACGCATTTTCTACGAGCCAGGGAGTGAACCACAGCCCCAGGCTCCTCCGCTTCTTGGCAGCCTCATCCTTTCGCTCCTGGAGGCGCTTATAGCCAGTCCAGAGGTCCCGCTGTGCAGGCAACATGCGGGCCGCACCTGGGCGAAGCCCGGGCCAAGGGTGGGCCCGTCCTTGCCCATCACTGACCGGAGGAGGCCGGGCCAGGCCCCCTCTCTGACATCAGTGATTTAATTTTACCAGAAGGGGCCACTTATTTTCTTCTTCTCAGCATTCCGTCACGATTGGCGTTGTTTCCCGTAGCTGTGTGGGGGACTTGGTCCACCAGCTTACTATTGGACAGTGGGTGGAGACAGGAGTTGCGCTCCTCCAAAAAGCCTTGAAGCAGTTTCGCCTGGAAGAGGCCAGGCTGGGCCCATTTCTCTCATCTGGGACTAAGTAAGTTGTAACCTTTAAATACTATATCCTACCCCCTATGTTTTCTTGTGTGAAGGTGTTTGCTCACGCTACAACATGGGCAAAAGGAAAGCTGGAGACTCTATTAAGCCTGAGACCAATGCTAAGAAACCCCAGTAGCCAGCAAACAAAAACTTTGTGGCCCTTTTGCACTCTAATACCAACACATTGGCTGACATTGACTCTCTAATCAAAGAGGTGGAGTCCCTTTTAAATTCGAACACTAACAAAATGAAGGGTAACCCATCAAGGGTTCCCGATATGTTAAGAAAAATAAAAATCGTCTGCCTCAGTAACTGTTCATACAGCAAGTCTTGCCGTTTCAGATCATCATTATGAGACTATAGAGGTCAAAGTCCCTGCTTTGTCTAAATCGAAGGAAGCAACACCCACTGACCCACTCACCCCGGTCCCGTGTCCGTTATTACCTGAAATTAATATTGTTTCTAATGTTCCCTGTCACAATTGATTTGCTCCTTTATTAACCATTGATGACATCGAAGGGCCCTATGTATCTCAGGAGCAACCTGGGAAAAACTGTGTTGATCAAATTGATAATGGGTCACATCAAGACACAGGGGCGTCTGAGGACATAGTTACTTTGCAAGCATTACATTTTAAATTGTATCATCTTAGCAGCTTGATTGCTTCCCTATTGGATCAGGTCATGACCTTACAGTCATAAAAATGTTGTTGCTGTTGCAACCAAGCGTGTACTGCAGGCTCATCTGGGCCCTCTTTGAGGTCCGGAATCCCACTACTCTAATAGCCGACTCTAAAAAAACAGTTTGGACTCCAATTGCTAATTTATGTCTTGGCCAAACCAGTAGTGGCAAATAGTCTACCCAGAAGGGTCCCTTGTCCAATGTCTTCTATAAGATCTACAAGGCTCCAAACTCAATTTACACCTAACAGCAAGGTTACAGACCATCACACGCTGAGTTTAATAAGGGCTCAGTGGACCATGTCAGTAGAAGTTCTTTCCTTAATCCAGTTATTCCCAATGGAACTACTTCTTATCCCTCCCAGGACTATCCTTTGAAAGTTCCACTCGTCCATGCTCAAGGAAGATTAGGTCATGACTCTAAAAATATAATCTATATGACAAAGGTGCCTAAATTAAAGCCTGGAGTTTATGAGGACACTGACGCATTATTTAACAAAGTAATTTTTTGGCTTAGGGCAAAACGCAACTGTCTCGCTGTGATTAGATCTGACATCCTGCACGCCAGGCGGTGTCCACCTACACATCATTCTATGATTACATTCAGGTTAAATTGTGTGCTAATCAGTTGGTTAAGAATCTTATTAACTTTGAACTTCGTACCTGCCATCTTTCGGGGGGCAATTCGTTGGGAATCAGATTGAAAGCATCCCCCACTCTGATAGAATTCTTGAAGGCTCTATTATGCATTCTCCTATTTTAACTGAGCGGGTTAACCACACTACACTGTCTAATGATGTGTCAAATTTGAATGTAATTGATTGACTGAATACCCAGGCCATTTTGTCTTTTTGCTCACTTCCTGTGAGCACAGTAACTGAGAGAGTATTATTTGGTCAAACAGGTGCTATTACAGACTTTCTTAATATTGGGAGGAGAGGCCCTGAAATGGATGTCACTGGATGTGCTGTGATTTCGGAGGTAAACAAGGCTAGAAGCTGGGGGGAAAATATCCCTAGCTGCTCTGCCATGAACAAGTAGTCTTGATGAAATCTCCGCCAGTCATAGATTTTACGGAGGGAGAATGGGGGAAGGCACAATTACATCGCTTGCAGACGAAACTCCATGTCCACTTAATAAAGTGGACTCCGAGGCCACTCATCCACAATCTTGAATCAGCCTATTATCCTGGAATATAGCAGGAATTTCATCCAATCAGTTGACCCTGATTGGCTGTTGTACATTGGTAAACATGATGTCTGCATATTCCAAGAGACCTGGGCTACTGAAAAAGTGTTTGTTGATGGGTTTACCACCTTTAGTGTGGAAACTAAACCCCCTGAGCACTATGGGAGGGCAATCGGGGGTCTTCTGATTATAATTAAGAATAATTATTTAGTTCATGCACTCTATTGCAACTAAAATGTCCAGACCTAATGGGGATCAGTGTTACTTTCTACACTGGGTTAAGTTTGGTGTTCTTAAACATTTATGTAAGAACGACTGCGACCTGCATTGAATCCCTCACTTTATCCATTTTGGAAGAACTCTTAGACTCCTTACACTCAAATACAAAAATAATACTGACTGGAGATTTTAATACATCTTACGAACCATCCTCCTATATTAATGAGATCATAGAAGAGGAAGATGAATTGTGGGGTATTCCGGCACTAACAGGGAAACCCAGGGTTAACTTCACGGCCACCGGACTCAAATTAGCCTCCCTAACGGTCGCCAGAGGCCTCAGGGCATGCAATGGACATACTAGTTCTGACCCAGATCGAACCCCCACTTTTAGAAGAGGCTCCCATACTAGTGTTCTTGATTTAATTATTTTAGATGTGAGATTGTGGCCACTTTTGGTCGACATGAAAGTGGACCGGCTTCCTGATAGTGACCATGACTCCTTGATCTTACTACTGACTGGGGCTTTGCTGGAAAGGTAATCAAACACACGCTATACAACAGTGCCTCAACCCATATTAGCTAACTGTCGACGTTATGGTTCATGGCCTAGAGTTCTGGCAAATCATAAATTGTTGACCCAGATATATGGGTCGTTTGTTAAGTTTTTGTCGAACTACATAGGGTTAACTGAAAACAGAAATTCCCATCCTGACAATACATAGCATATAATTTAAAGAGTTACAAAAGGTATTCTATAAAGAAGTGGTTCTCAAGAAGCCAGCTTTGGGAAAAGAAGTTAAATGGTATGATCGCGCCTGTAAACAGGCTAAGAGCTCCTTTTAAAAAAATGTATAACATTTTTATTAGCATTAGGGTATACAATTGCGTTCTTTAACAGTACATTTTCGGCATGCAAGACATCTGTAAACGGTTATCAGATTTTCATGTATTTCTCAGAGCCGGAGTATAACATCAATTAACTTTCGAGTCACAGACCTGTGCATGATTTTACCATCAATATAATTTATCAATTTAAGTCTCCAGTTAGAATCAGCTATTAGCTTTTAGTCAAGGAAGGGCTCTAAGCCCCAGCACTATGTGTGCCTTACATGTGAGTACAGTCTCTAGGAGAGAAGAGGCCACAGCGCCTAGAAATATACGTCTCATGATGCATCTCAGAGAGGGAATACCACAGGAGGAAAATAAAAACAACAAAGGAGTAAAAAGTGAAATAACAATAAACAAGATAACTATGCAGGGTGGCGTATCAGTTTGAGCTCTTATCGGGAATGTCTCGTGGGGCAGGGAGATCTAGTCCAGAAGTGTGCCCAAAGTCGCAGATCCAGGCTTCCGCCTATGGGAGCTGCCTGGATGACAATCCTGTCAGGCTTGGGTAGAATGGGGGAGGAGGGGCGTTGCAACTCGAGGGTTCGGTTACCAAGCAATTCCTGCTCCTGCGCTACAAATCTGTGTGACTCACGCTATCTGAGTGTGAGCTAGACTCAGCTTCTTCCTCTATATGTTGGTATCTATTAGGGTGTTCCCAATTTTCTAGGACCTCCCTAGCCAGGGCCCCGCCATGGGATGTCGTCTTAGCCCTCGAGCTTCCTCCCTAGCCAAGGCCCATTCCTCCGCTCTTGCCCAATGTGTCACATCTCTTTTCCAGTCAGCTATGGCAGACCCTATTATTGATATCCATGCTAATGCTATTCTCCTTTTAGCCAAAATTAAGGCCAAATCTATAAATCGGGTGCCTACCATCCGCTTGGATGGTCTAGGGAAGAGTCCCAGTATACGGGTCTCCATGGTGTGCTCGAGCATGCGCCCTACTGTTAACCTCGTCCGTTCTACTACTTCACACCAAAATCCATTCACTTTCGTACAGCTCCAAATCATATGAGTAAAATCAGCGTCACTTCGGTTGCACTTTGACAGTTGCGTATTTCCCCACCAAATGTGACCCAAATCCTGTGAGGTGTCATGTCTGTCATGTGTGTATAGTTAAACTTTATATATTTGAATCTGGTGTTTCAGGAGACCTTTTGTGGTATGCCAATATCTTTTTCCATTCCCCGTCGGCTATTTCCCTATTCAGGGCAGTCACCCACTTATCTTGTAATTTTTGAAGGGGGGCACGTGATAGCTGTTGCAGTGCAGCATAAAACCATTTCACTTGGTGATGTGCCCCACCCAGAGTAAGTGTGGATTGTAACAGTCCATGTGTCTCAGGTTCCTCCCGTCCGTAATTCCACAGTGTACGAAATGTGCATGTCAGGGCTTCATATAGAAGGAACTGCCCTGGTTGCAGTCCAGTCTCAACCTAGTCCCCCAGCGGAACCAGCACTGACTGGCGATAACAGTGCCCTACAGTCTCCAACCCCGCCGCAGTCCAATGGGACAACTGATCAGAAGAGAATATCCTCGTAGGGGTACCATGCGGTAGGCCTATCAGGGGTAGGGCATATAAGGGGGCCTTCACCCGTATGGCTACACTGCGTCTCCAACACTGCAACGCCGTGGTTTGCAACAGTGACTGGTGTGGAATCACCACATCCGGGTCCAGCATTTTAGCTAATAGTAAAGGTGTGTGGGCCCCTGTGTCCGTCAGGTTGGTGCCTTCTGGGCCCACGCCCTCCATCCACTGTGCCAGACACGGTATTTGGGAGGCCAGGGTAGTGTTCGAAATTCAGCACCCCCAGTCTGCCTTCCTCAACTGGGCGCTGTAGCGTTGTCAGGGACACCCTCCGGCGGATCTTGTCTCTTTTGAGATCTCTGCATAGAGTATCTAACTGCCTAAACCATCTAGGGGGCACTACCAGTGGCAGGTTAACAAAGAAGTACAGTAGGCGTGGTAACATAACCATATTTCACAGTGAGATTCTTGCCATGATCGGGAGGCGTAAGGAGCACCAAAAAGGGACGCAGGTTCTGAGGGAACTCACGGCACGTCCAAGATTTCCTTCTCTCATATCCTCCAGAGAGTGAAAGATATGGATCCCCAGATATTTAAAGGTGTGGGGAACCAGTTGAGGTCTGTAGGCAGGTCCGCTGGGTGGGATCTATCCGGCATCAGTGGGAACAGGTAGGTCTTACTTTTATAAACTCGCAGTCCGGAGACCCGCTCAAACTTATCTAGATTGTCCAGTGCTGAAGCAGTACCACTCACAGCATCGTTGAGGTATATCAGGAGATCATCCGCATATAGAGAGATAAAATGCGTGCGGCCACCAATTGTCACCCCCACCCCATCACCTCCCTGGCAGAATAATGCCACCCGTGGCTCTATTGCCAAAGCAAACAGGAGGGGCGACAGAGGGCACCCCTGCCGTGTACCACGGAAGATACGGTATTGCATGGAGACCACCCTTTCCGTCCTGATCTTGGCAGTAGGCTGCTCGTAGAGCAACTGGACCCATTTTACCCACTCCTCACCGAGACCCATGTGTCGCATAGCGTCAAATAAAAAGTCCCATTTAATTGTATCGAATGCTTTTTCTAGGTCTATCGCCAGGAGTGCTGCATTAGGGAGAAGCCGCATTGTAGGGTGGTATAATATGTAGTAAAGTCAACGTAAATTATAAGAAGTGCTTCTCATCAGGGCAAAGCCGTTCTGGTCTGTGTGGACTAGTGTGGACATATGCGGGAGCAGGCGCTGGGCCAGTTGCTTACTGAGGATTTCAAAATCCATGTTGAGCATGGAGAGAGGGCGGTAATCCCGAACCTGCGGACCTTCTAGATTGGTTTTAGGAAGTGGGACTACCAGTGCATCTCTGACAGACTCATGGAGACCTCCTAACCATCGTGATTGTGCATAGCCAGTCGCCAGGCGGAGGGCTAATTTGGAAGCATACATGGAGTAAATTCCGCAGGCAGCCCGTCCAGGCCAGGGGTTTTGCCCGTGGCCATGTTTTTAATCGCCACTCGTATTTCATGAGGTTCAATGGGGCCACCCAAACCCTGCCACATCCTGTTGGTCCAAACGCTTAAGCAGGGCCAGAGTTAGAAAGGTTCTCCATTCGTCCTGTGGCACATGGGGGGTGCATTATACAGTGTTGCATAGTAGGCATGGAAAAGGGTATTAATGGCCTCTGGGTCATGAACGGATTGGTTCATTTTGGTTCTGATGTGGGTGATCGGGGAGCCTCTGATTTCTGGTTTGATCAAGACCCATCGCCGCTTGCCCTCCTGCACCTTAGCAAGGTTGCTCTTATAATCATAACACCTCAGTTTCTTGAGAGCTAGTTGGTATAATTGTTGCATATCTCTCAAGCATTGATGTTGTGTCGCGTCCTGCCATTATGCATTATCCAACCCATGTAGTTGGTCCTCTAGGTGTCTGACTTCCTGGTGCAGCTCGCGCTGTGGTCCCACAGATTGCCCCAAGCAGAACCCTCTTGTCACCACCTTAAAGGCTTCCCATTCTGTCAGCACAGTAGTCGCTGTATGGGTGTTAATGTCAAAGTACGTGCCAAGGTCTCCCTAAAGCAGGTGTCTTCCAACATATTTGTGTCGAGGCGCCACAGCGAGACTAGAGGGAGTCCTCCTGTTGGTTGTATAGTCAGTACTAGGGGGCTATGGTCTGATAAAGTGCGCCCAAGGTACTCTGTATGTGTAATCGCTTGCCCCAACTCGGGTGCACGGAGGAACTTATCCATTTGTGTGTGTAACTGATGTATAGGGGAGAAAAATGAATAGTCCTTGTCATCCAGGTGTTGCGACCTCCATATATCTATCAGTCCCCAGTGGGAAATCCAATCCCGAAACCCCGCTGCTATGCGGTGTGCCTGTGCCACAGGCAGGGGAGGGTGTGAGCGATCCAGGTCAGTGTCAGCGATGCAGTTATAGTCACCGCCCATAATCATATTCTCAGCTGCCATTGCAGCCGTGTGAGGAGAAAGGCTCTGTAGGTAGGTCATCTGATCCTGGTTAGGGGCGTATATACTGCCCAGCAGGATCTCACGTCCTACCAGTCTCCCTTTCAGAAGTACATATCTGCCTTCCTTATCCATCAATGTATGTATTGGCTCAGAAGGCACACCTGCTCGAACCCAAATTAATGCATCCCTAGCATAAGCAGAGTAGGACGTCGCATAAATTTGCCCTCTCCAGCATCTACATAGTTTTTCTATCTCACTGCCAATGAGATGTGTCTCTTGCAGGATAGTGATCTGCACTCCCCTTCTATGCAGATAACGGTATATGTTGTGCCGTTTGGTTGCAGTCCCCATCCCCCTAATATTCCAGGAGATGAACTTCAGTGTATGAGGTGCAAGCGCCATTTATAAAGATACCAACTCTGTCCCTTCCCCCCAACCAGTGGCGGCTCCTCGAGGGAGTGTTGTGGGGCGGTAAGGCGGGGCGGGGAGGGGCTGGGTGGGGGGTAGTAAACTCCGGCATACGGCTGAACGGAGTTAAGTACATAAATAAATAAATAAAACGAATTACATTGCGCGCTGCAACGCCAAATCGGCGATCCGGCGTGCGCGATGTAATTCGTTTTCTTTCTTTATTTATGTACTTAACTCCGTTCGGCCATATGCCGGAGTTTACTACCCCCCACCCAGCCCCTTCCCCGCCCCACCGCCCCGCAGCACTCCCTCGAGGAGCCGCCACTGCTCCCAACCCCTCCCGATCCCCGCCAATTCTGTAGGGTTCTACATCACCACCCCTACAAAGGGGTAAGCCCCAACAACAAACAAAAACATAATCCCAACAGCGCTGAACTCCCTCTCCCCAGAGCAGCCTGGCAAAGGCCAGCCACCCAAACAGTCAGCAATACATCATGCTCCACAGAAGGGCACAGCCAGTTACTGGTGTGGGTCTCTGTGCGGGGGTGGTTACTTGCCGGCACATCCTAGGGGCTATATCTGCCCGCGCCGACCCAAAGTGAAGAAAGCTCAGCTCGTGTTGATCATAATTGCTGCAAAGCATTCAAATATTCAGTCGTGTAGTACCCCGTAAACCAGGGCAACAGAATCAAAGGTCATCTGCTGCTCTGTGGGTTATAACTGGCAACTGGATGCTGTCTGCATGGGAGGAGTCTGTATCTGATCCTCCGGTCACCCTCCCGGAGGGTGAGCCTTCCTCTGGTGCATGATATCAGCTACTGCCTGTAGGGCAGTTTCTCTCTCTCTGTCCATTTGTGATGGATTCAGGCGGGTAATCATTTTTCTTTTTAGTCTCTTTTGGGCCCTCCTTTTGGGAAGAGAGTTTTGGCTCCCATTTGGGCGGCTCGAGCTTGTGGGGGGGGGCCCTCCTGACTTATAGGCCTCAAGCCACGCCCATGCTCTCTCAGGGTCTTCACAAAAGTGGGTCTTCCCGTCCAAAACAACATGAAGTTTAGCTGGGAACATAAGGGAATATTGCAAGCCGTCCTCGGGCAGGGCCTTCTTTACCTCTAGGAAGGAGGCCCTTCGTCGCTGCACCTCTGGGGTGTAATCCGGGAAGATAGACACCCTGATGTTATTAATAGCAAAGGGTCCGTCTGCACGTGCCTTCTGTAGTGGGGTATCCCTATCTCAAAAGTGCAGGAGCTGAGCCACCATGGGTCGCGGGGGGCAGCCGGGTGCAGGCGGCCGAGCAGGGACCCTATGGGCTCTCTCCAAGGTGGAGAAGGCACAAAGGCCCTCCAGGGCCATCTCCGTATGGAGCCATAGTTACAGGAATGCCAGCATGTCGGTGCCCTCTATTCCTTCCGGCAGCCCAACTATACGAACGTTATTTCGGCGGTTAAGCCCTTCCGCATCTTCTGCCCTGGGTCCCAGTATATGCACTCTGTCTGCAAGCTCTTCCACTGTTTTATTCAATGTTCATTGTGCTGGCTGCAGTTCTGCAATGGAGGTTTCTGTTACCCCCACTCTCTCCACCAGTGTCCGGTGTTCCGCCTGCAGCAGACCCAGGCCAACAGAAACTGTACTGATGTCTTGGTGAAGGGTGAACTTTGTATCTGCTATGGCCTTCAGGATTTTGGTAGCTGTTGCTGGATCGGGTCTAATTCCGACTGGGCTCTCATTCGCTGGGCAGCTTCATCCTCTTCATGGTCTGCCACCAGGCCCGTTGCTCTAGCCCAGAGTTTACCCATTGTTGCTCCCACCGACCTCCAGGGTAGCCTGGATCTTGTCCGTGGCCAGAGGGGTTGGGGCAGCAGACTGGTGCGGAAATTGTGCTATCTCCCTGGGCCCTTCTCCACTCCCAGTTCTCGATTTAGGCCTTTCTGGGACCAATGTCCCCTGCCCCAATACCCAGGGGTCGCTCTGTCTCGGGGGGGGGGGGTCCCTCCTATCTTCACCGCCCCCTGGGGGGAAAGAAGTCTCTATACCACCCCTCCACCGCTCGGCGATGCCGTTTCCAAGGCGAGTCACACAGGGTGCAACAGAGAACAAGCGGGCCGGCTCGGGATTATGGGCTCACGCATCCGCCCTCCTCGTTCCCAGGCTCCTCTGCAACATTCCACGCTCTGCCTTAATTTGGAGGGTGCCCCGGGGGTTCCCCACAATGTGGAGGGGTGCCCAAGAGTCAAAAGCGATGGTCATCGGTGGCGGCACGGGGGACCACCGCTGGTCCCGCTTCGACAGCCCAACTATGGGCTAGACGGATATTATGAGGCCTTAATTCGGGCCTCCTCCTCCTTGAGCCAAGTAGGCGCCTCTGCTCCAGGCGTGGCTCTCAGCTTCTGGGCCCAAGGCCCATCGTGTTCCAGTGCGGTTGCTTCGTGGCCGGTACAGGTCCATCAGTTACCCTCCGGATCCCGCTGGCGGACCAGGCCACTGCTGCACGGCCAGGTAAGCCCCTCCTCCTGCAGAGCTCTGGATGCAGCAGCCATCGAGCACCGTCTTCCCGGCCTGTCTGCCTGGGCCCCAGATCTTCAGGCCGGCAGCTACCAGTGCGCTCTACAAGTTCCAGCCATATTGAAGGCCCAGCAAGGGGGCTTCAGCTGGAGAACGAGGACCCGACCTCTGCACTTCGGAGCCGCCATCTTGGTTCCGGGCCCGCTGCGTAGTTAACTCTCCGAACCGCCGTCTATTGTGTGCCGCCGGGTTCTCAACTCTTGTCTTCAGACACACCAGGTTTCCTCTTGATTCAAGGCCACGCGCCCAGAGTCATTTCTCACAGGCTGGGCTGCATAAGGTCAGGATTAATCGCGGGCCGGCTCGGAGCATCAGCCTCGTACATCCGCCATTGCCGGCTTGCAAGCCACGCCCCATCCAGGCTAAGAGCTCCTTAAGATCTGCTGTCTTAGGCGGTGACAGGGCCCTAATAGCCGAAGCTAGCTAGATGTACTTATAAAGCCTCTATAAATTCTGCATAAAAGAATTGGGATGATAAAATCTGGGATGACATGTTGTCTGCTGTTAAAACAAATGACAATAGCCTCTTTTGGCGCACAGTGGCCCAATCTAGAACAGATAATATGAAAAGTTATCATCATCATATTTCCGCTGATAAATGAGTGTCCCATTTCTCTGATCTATATGGGGTAAAAGCTCCAAATAACACAAGGCTGTGTAGTGATCGGACGACCATATTAGATATATTTCATCATGATGCTATAGAAGCGGATGATTCAGCCGTTGTTTTTAGCCTAGAGGACACAGCCAGAGCTATTGCCTCATTAAAATCTGCCAAGATGCCGGGACCGGATACAATCCCTGGAGATTTATATAAATCTGAGCCCCAGATTTGGACAGTTTACCTAAATTTACTTTCTAATGCTATAGCATGAGGCGGTGAGATAACAGACTCCTGGAGAGGAGCCGAGATTATTACAATATACAAAAAAGGTGACACATGCGCCCCCTCAAACTATAGACCAATCAGTTTAATCGACAATGCACAAAAGATTTTTGCTAAACAGATCCTCGAGAAACTGTTACATTGGGTGGATTCTAATAATATCATGTCAGCCCTCCAAGCTGGGTTTCGACCAAAGATAAGTACTTCTGACCAAATCTTTAGATTCGCCACATTATATTGGAACTACTTTTTACTGTGTCATCAAAAAATCTACGTGGCGTTCATAGACCTTAGAGCCGCTTTTGATCTTATTCCACGTACCAATTTGTGGCATGTTTTAAACACAATGGGGGTCCCTGGGAATCTGATCCACCTTATGTCTCAACTGTACAGTAATAACTTTGTCCAGGTTCACTGCGGATACATGGGAGAATTAACTGAACGCATTCCTATTCAGTGTGGTGTGCGACAAGGGTGCGTTCTTGCACCCACGCTTTTCACCCTTTATATGAATGACGTAGTAGACACCCTAATGAATTGCAGAAATGATTCCCCTGCTCAGAGTAGCAATAAGGTACCGATTCTTTTATTTGCAGATGATTCCCTTCTCATTTCCAAGACACCCATGGGGTTCATCTCCTGGTTGACAAAGTTTTAGGTTTTTGTGCGTCAAGGGGCTTGGAGCTCAATGTTAACAAGACCAAATATATGGTGCTTGGGAAGGGAGTGGCCAAAAACTCAATTATTTAAGTAGGTGGAGAAGCTTTAGAGAGGGTGCGGAGCTTTGAATACCTGGGGGTAAACGTAATGGAGAACTTTAAGAGGAAAGGACAACTTAGTAAAAGCTCACTGCTAGTTCAGCACAGAGCAAATGCTATCATTAGATTGTATAGGCAAACGAGCTCACGTGCAGTCTCACCGGCCCTTAAAGTACATCGTGCTAAGGCACAAGGAGCCGCTCTTTACGGTGCTGAGACCTGGGGTTGCACTGATGTTTCTTTACTTTCGATTGCAGAAAACAAATTTGCGAGACTGCTGGTCCCAACTAGTTCACCGCTAATTCCCCTATTCTTTGACCTAGGACGAAAAAGAATTTCAGATCTGGCTGCACTCAGACCGCTCGTCTATTGGGTCCGCTTATGGGTCACACCTGAGCTAAGTGAGTTTAGAGACTGCTTTGTAGACTTACTGAGCATAGGAGGCGCCAAGTCAGTACCCTGGGTCAAGTTTGTTTCTGACTGGCTGAGTAGGTTGGAATTGCAAAGGCAATGAGCTGATCCGATAAACATGCATAAAGGTGATCTTAATATCTTGAAATCCTGCTATTGGACTTATATCCAGGAGGGATACACCAACAACCAGTCAAATGGGTCACTGACAAATAGATTTTTAGATATTACACCATTCCCTCGTTTTGAGGAATTTTCAGATTTTGTTTCTTCTCCCTTAGCGAAAAGTCTCTACATTCGTTTCCGATTCGGCACTCTACCCCTGAGATCTTTTACTACCAAATGGAGTAAGGACCTAGCCTTTAGCACTTGCCCGGCGTGTCGCTCGGAAAATGAAGAAGAGATACATATATTGTTTCTTTGCCCTGGCTATCTGGGGCCGCGCCAGAAATGGATCGCTCCACTGTATCGTGGTCCGGAGGTGACCAGATATTTAGTGGCTTACAGAATTTACAAGAGCGACACCTCTCCTGTAATTGTTATCGCTATTAGTACATTTCTACAGGCGGTTTGGTTCAAACGTGGTAGTCTGTAGTCTGGGATTTCTAGGGAACAACACGCACTATGATTATTTTCCAATTTTAACTAATACATACTTTAAAAAACTTTTATGAAATTTATGGAAAAACTCTTGGACCTTTCTTGTTGCTTGTTTGCACACAGCCCTAGTTCATCCACAGTGTACTGGAAAAAACCTGTGGCCACAAAATGGAGTGCTGCCATGAGTTTGAAAATTGGTCTAATAGATGTTGGATTCCTGTTATAAGGCCGAAGATCAGGCTCCAACTGTTTGCATAAATCCTCTATTGTTTGCCTATTGAATCTGAACTTCTTGATGACATCCCTTTCTTCCATGGTAGCAAGGTCTGAAAAAGGCTGGTACACTGGAGCCTTTCATCTCTTCACCCTCCCAGGGCTCAAATGTCTGCATTGGGGAAAAATGTGAACATATGAAACATTTTCAAAATTATCACATATAATAAAGAACACATATGTAATGTTGTTCTAAAATAATATATGTTTGACAACACTTTTTAAAGGCCCTTTTGGTTTTGTCCTTCATTCTTCACAAATGAAAAATAGTCACCTTCAATTATTATATATAAAAGATTGTGTAAAGGATACATTTCACATGTATTATTTACACAAGTTTATTGTTTTTTTTATTTTATCCACCCAAAATACTGTCAACGGAGGTGTTGGCCACATGTGACACTAGTGTATTTACCCACTGTAACACACCACAAATTAATATTTACTTTTAAATTAATGAGTGTCCCTCGTAGTTAGAACATGGAAACAAACTAGCCACTATTATGAGATGGTTACGCTCCTGACAGTCACAAACACACAATTACACCTTCGGAAATGGCGGGAGCCTGACCTCGCCATCAGGACATTTGGAATCAGATGGCCGCTGCGGAAGTTGAGCGCATAGTGGGCGGTGAACTCCATGACCGACACAGCCATAGGCTATCATTGGTGAAAGCAACGTATAAGGCCAATGGCTGAGTCCGTCTCCGCTGACGAGCATGTTCATCGCGTACATGTACGCAGCTTTTTGAAAAAGCCTCACTTGCCTCCTGACACGGCTGCCATCAAGACCTCCTCCACTTTGGCTGCATTTGCTTGCCTCTGGGAGCAAGGATGCCTGGCAAGACAGGTGTCAGGGCCCTTGCCTTCTCACCAGAGGAGATGGGTATGGTGGCTGAGGTGGTCCTGTCCTTGTATAGACTGCTCTATGGCTCACCAGAGGAGCAGATACATGTCTGAAATACCTATGTGAATCTGTCTAACTACCTATTTTTCTTTTGCACAGGCTACAATGTTCCTTTGAGTTCCAAAGTGAAGTGTAGTGATTGATGGTAAGTGTCACATAGGACAATGATGTTAGTGAGTAGTTAGCACTCTGCAATGTTGAATACACAACACCAATAATATGTGTAGTGTGTAATAAGCCCTAGATGCCATTTTGTGTGTATGTAGAGCTATATGCATGCATATGATTGATATATGTGTGAGAAGTTGTCAAATACCATCATGGTTAATGTCAAACACATTTGTTTCTCTTTACAACTGGAGATATGTATGTGCTCTGTAAAGTAGCTAACATGAATGATGTTAGCTATGTTTATAGTCCCACAAACCAACCAACCTAGATTAGGCCTCTCCATAATGTAATTTGAGAGCTACCAGTAGCTCCCAAACCCCTTCAGAGTACCACACTGCCTTGAGGTGACTTATTGGATGGGCACAAGGTGACCCTTTGAATGTAAGAGAAGATGAAAGGCGGTGTTTATGTGACATCATGATCATGAGGCTGCGGATAGCAAGGCCTGGCAATGAACAGTGCTCAGTCAGCATAATGGGCCAGGCTAGGGCTGGGTCACAGGGTCATACAACTGAAGCACTGAGGTACAGCTGTCCAGAACATACAATCTTTGCAGCTAAAATTGTGCAGTGTGTTTGAAATAGGCCCCTGAATGCATTTAAATTGATAACAGTTGAGGGGGAGAGGTACCTGACTTCTTGAGTTGACACTTTCTCATTAGACTCGTATGTCAAAGACTTGAGTGTCCACATTGCAGGGCCCTTATCCACAGTGGCCACTATTCACTATGACATAATTATGAATGTTTATCCCTCAGTTGTTATCAATCTTTAGCACTGATCAGAAGTAGGAATCATCAAAGATTATGTAGGGGCTCCTGGGTTAGATGATGTCACAGGCCTGGATTAGTGTGTTTGGACCATGACAAGGGATGAGGATGGGCAGCAGGTCAAGATAGAAGTGGGTCTGAGGATATTGGTTTAGTCCAGCATGTGACAATACACATGTTGTGTCCAAACTCATGAGTTATGGTACTGATATCTGTAAAAAAAAATTAAGTAACAGCAATACAGACAAACAAAGAATCACATTTCAAATGTTTATCTTCTCTATTTTTGTACTCGTACAGGTCAACGCCCATCAGAAGCGCAACATATGGAAGGCCATCGCCAGGAAGGTGCGGCCCCTGGGGGTATACAAGCTGCGCAGCATCCATTGCAGCAAGAGGTGGGAGGACCTAAGACGCTTGACCCGGAAGATCACAGAAGTCCAGCTTGGGAAGTCCTCTCAACGTGTGTCGGGCACGCGCCGCACCCTGGCCCCCCTAATGGCCCTCATCCTTGCGGTGGCCTATCCGGAGCAGTTGAGGGCCCTACAGCAGCAACAAGGGGGTGTGTTCTGTTCAGAGTTTTACATGTGAAATGACCCAGTTTTACTTACAGACTGGATTTTTCACATCCACATTAAGGGTGCCCCATGTCCAAAGCACAAGGAGGGTTCTTGAAGATGTAAGTTATGTACAAGGTGTATGATGATGTGCTTTGTCTATTGCTTTTGGGACAGGATCTCACATGATTTCTATCCACAACTAATGGGCTGTTCTGAGCAGTCACATATCTGCCTCAACTCCACATATACCTGAAGGTGTTTGATGTCATGGGGGACAGTTGTACTGTCGTGTAGTTCCTATAAACCTATATAGGACCTGCACGTTTAGACAACATACACTGTAGGATTGGTGTCCGGACTGATTCTAGACACCCCTACCGTGTATGTTAGCCTGTATACCAGCTAGCTCACAGTGCCACTAGAAACCCCTCTCACCAAGGAGAGAATAGTTCTTGGCAACTATCGAACATGACAACCCTGATCCCTCAGGATCGTGGAAACAGTGCGATACTTTTCACTCAGTCACTCGTGCTCACTTTGTCTCAGAGAGATACACAGAATAAACGGTGGGGACATTTTTCGATAAGCATTTATTGAACCAGCGTCATTCTAGTATAAAATAGGTGTGCTGAAACAACCATTAGACAGAAACAGATATAAATGATTAGAAGCACTAACAAAGTAAAAGGATGGTAGATTTCTACCATCGTACTAAAACAATGAATACAGGCAAGTATATAAAATATATGACAGTAGTAAATGCGTACTCCTGCGATGCGACCATAACTAGATGTACCTAAGTGTACCTAGTATGTATGTAGGTGTAAAGCCAAGAATCCCTCTAGGATAAAGTCAACCCCATTACCTGAAGTGAAAGACTGTGGGACCTTGTCTTGGTCTCGAGATGGACACCCCGCAAGGGATGTCAGACCACTGCGAGCTGGAGTGTCTGCGTGCAGCAACCTCAGCGTCTCGCATCAGTGTGTCGGCATGGAAGTCCTTATCTTCTCTCACTATCTCAGCAATATATGGTGTTTATATACCCAAAGTAGTACCCTCAGGGGTTCTACCTTGCTGTTTCTTGTCGGACTTAGGATGACGGAAGGAATGACCCTTATACATAGTTATTATGCAGGAGATGGTAGTCCTGCTGAGTTTCCAAGAATCCTCATGCATAATGGATTAGTGAGTTAAAAAAATATTTAAAAATGCTAAAATCGTGTTTTAAGCGGTAGAAGTTTTACTAAAATGAGTTCGTATATATAGTTCGAACAACTACGAGTGACTGAAAGCCATGCAGTCTCAGAAAAATGTTCTGTTTGTTTAAAATTCCAAATTTGGATGTTTTTGAAAAAGCCAAATTTTTCCCAGCACACGATGAACCAAATGTTTATGTGTCCTGGCTGGGAGACGCAAAATCACTGTTGCCTGCAATCGCAGATGACGGTCCCTACAACACCTCGCAGATCAGGTCAATCGAGCACAGATGTTCCTCCGTATTCTCCACAGCCGCTGATGGGGATGCCTGTGTGACAACCAAGGCCTGAGTACTTGTTGAGGAGCCGGTATTCGTTCCAACAAGAGCTGAAGCATCGTGTGGTGGCTCTAAGAATGCAGACATCAACATTAGAATACGCTGAGGATACTGCAGAACATGGGCCGTTATCGGGTCCAGTAAAGCATCAATGTCGGGTGGCACAACTGATGGAAGTGTTAGACAGAGGTCCAACACGCATTCTTGTCCTCAGAACAGGCATCAGAGGATAGGAAGAATACAGTCGATCCAGACTGTTCTAAATTATAGGAACCAAGATTAACTTAGTTCGCGAAGGCGAGGTGTGCCTAGATGGAGTACCATGCGATCACGGTATCGGTGCTCCAAGAGCGTTTTTTCCATCTTCTTGGTGACTGGGACGTCCATTGCGTAGCAGAAAAATGACAATCAGGATACCTGCTATTAGGAACCGGATCACCGGAAGCCCTCCAAAAATGCTTCCGAATACGGAGTGTATGAAGTTGGGAATAACTCAGAGGATTGTATGAAAGGTGCTTAACAGTCCAGAACCTATGGTCTTAAATAGGTGTACTATACCCGTTGTATCAGACATGTTAAAGATACGTTGTACCATTTCTGTGAAATGGAAAGGGCAGTTTGTTCGTACTAGTGCCTGTATCTCAGCTGAGGACCTTCCAACCTGGAGATCATAAGTTTCTCGGGCGGAGGTTAAGCACTCGTTTTGCTGTAAAAGCATGGCTTTCATTCGGCTCAGAGTATCAAACCATATAAAGGAAACATTCAACGAAGGCCATAACGGAGCCTCCCTGACTGTATGGGTCGGTGGAAACAATACTTGCATACAGCAAGTAATCCTGGAGCTTACAGTGACAAGATATGCGATGCCTGGGAGCATCACACAACAACCTTGATGATTCAGCATCAAGTAACTACCATTTGAAAGCAACTTGAACACCGGATTAATCACGGTAGCCGGGGACCCTTTCAAGTGACAGGATAAGTTAGCAACTGAACCATTACAGGCCCCGTGAAGCATGATATCCTGGCATATGAGAGATCCACTTACAGAGTTCTCGCAGTTTGTACTGCTTAGAAACACTTCCATGTCCCCATTTCTGCATCGAAATCTGTTTGGCAATTCCCAAGATTCCTTGATGAATTCCCTACCCATCGCTTCATATCTGCCCACCTGTTGTTGTTCTAGGCAATACTGAAACTGGAAAGTTGTGACCGGTAATGTTATATGGCCAAGGATTAACCATTCTGTGGATGGTGACTCTGCCACAGTAAAAGGTAATTGGTCCAGTTTGTCAATACGCAGCATTGTATATTTTGCTCCCCTTTGTGCCATCGTTATCTGCTTCTCAGTTAGATTGTATGCTGAAAATAGGGACGTACTGTTGATAAATCGCCAAGGCACATAACCAACGCGCAATGATTGCAGCGTCCAGCTTAATAACATAATAGAACTTAGTTGAGATTGTCTGTGTTGTAGTATGGACAAGTCCTGTTCTAGTATATCAATAGCAGAAGATACAATGTTGCCCAGTGAATAAATCCTGGATGTTAATGTAGTCATACCATTGTCAACTACAGCTAACGCCTTTTCTAGGTTAATTATATCTATTTCACGAAGTCTCTCCGCAGCTTCTTGTTGAGAGATCGTCCAGATTTCATTATAGACAGCGTATAAGAAACGTTTCAGACGTGGCTTTCGGGGACCTAATAAAAAATACCTTAGATCCACCTCATCTGATAGTAAGGATAAGTGTTGTTTCACCTGGGACAGTGTCGAGGTTTTTAGCCAATCGAGGCACAACTTCCCAACACTGTCTGATGTCACCACCCCCGGATGCTCTCTTTGTACATAGCATTGGTCCGGCCTATGAATACTTAACCCTTCAGGTGTACCCCTGAATCGTGATTGACATCTGTTTGTGTCTGTGGGCCAAACTAACCATCTCTTCCAATTGGGGTCTGAAGTATTGTACTGCATGATGTCATCTATTGTATCCCAACCACATGATGTAAAATTGATATGAGATGGTGTGGGAACACGAGGTGTGTTCAAATCCTTGTTCTTGGCTAGTCCAAGACAGGAAGTCTGTTGCACAGTTTCATTCAGAAACATTATCTGCTGTGGAATGAGGCATGCTCGAAATAGTACTTCTGTTCCCTGAACTTGCCATTCCTTTGAACCCCAGACTGATTTTATGTCTATATTGTCCTTCCATAAGTCGAACCCTGTTCAGACAGTTGGGAAATAAAGGATGCAGAATAAATCTGATTGGTATTAGATAGCATATTTTTCTGTTAGGTGTAGGTGCAACCTTATAGTAATATGAGGTCAGGTCAGAAGTGTTAAACCCTGAAAAATAAGAACATTTCTGTGCAAACGTTTTTGAACTACCTTTTGGTGTTGTTGGGAAATGTTCCCATTGGTGGTATGTGAAAACATTTCGTGGGATACTGGATTTGTGTAAAAAGTGATGACCGTAATGATGGTAACAATACATAGTGTCAAAATCAGATGTGTCCTCTAACATTTCGGTGTTTGAAAATGCAGCGGATTGTTCTAAATCAGACAACATATTATTTACAGTTTCAAAATCCCAATCATCAGAAAATGTACTAGAGGTAATGATATCATTTAGAGAAATTTTAAATAAATGTGGTAATTTTCAAAAGTTCAGTGGGACCAAATACATCATAATCAACCTTGTCCCAAACTATACCATCAGGAATTGGAACAGCTCAAATGTTCACGAAAAACAGGTCTCTTTGTTCACGATGAGATGATGTATGAGGTTTCAGTACCAAGCTCACATTTGATACTGCAGAGCGTTCTGGGAGATATTTTCCATTCGTGAGTAAGCAAAAAACAGTCACTAGGCCAATCCAGAACAGAAAAAACAATAGTCCAGTTATTATCCAGAGCTGGAGCCAAAGTGATACTAAGTAAGTCTTTTTCAGAAAAGTGTAGAAATCACGAATTTGTTGCTTACGGGAAACTGGAGCTGGCGTTGTCTCAGGTTCACTGGGATCAAGAGAGAAGGTATCAAAATCAATGAAGTAGCCAGATGCAGTCCGATCTATCTTTGGTAGCTCTGCAGGTTTTGTTGAACTGGTAGATGTCTCTTGTAGAGGCATATTGATGTAGACATCGGTGTTAGGCCAAATTTGTCTTTCTAAGGCGTTTTGAAGTTCTGTTTCAAGAGGAACGAGTTCCATTTCATTGTTGGAAATTCCATCATTTTGTATGGGTGACTCTTCAAATGTTATGAGTCTTTCTGTCTGAACTTCCTGTATGGTAGTGAGAGGAGAGCATCGGCTATCCAGGAGCCCACGAGGCCTACTATTCAGTATCAGCCACATAGTGGGGTTTGATCAGATGAATGGAGACAAAACTCTTTTCTTTGTTGCCGGCAAGAGGCAGAAGAAGTACTGTTCTTGTTCCTTCGACAGCCAAGACAGGTACAGGCTGTATGATGGCCCAAATTCTTTCTTGTCCAAAATCTTTTCTCTGACGAGATCCCCGACTGTTGGGATCCAGGCAGGTCTTGTCGTGACTGATTTGACTTCCCCAGTGGTGGTGCGTTTTACTTGCACTTTGCTTAGTAGTGCCGGGGATTCATTCAGATCCTGTAAAACAGCCAAACGTTTATTGATGTCAAATGGTTTTTCATCCGCCACTGTGCTTTCACAAACGAGATCAGGTTCCCACATTCTCGTCCCAAATAGGACCTCGTAAGGAGTTACACCTCCTAGGGAACTTCTTGGCATATTATTAAGGGCTCGTTGGACCCCGTATAAGTGATTGACCCAACTACCACCCGAACCTAATACTCTTGCTGTTAAAGATTGCTTTAAGTCTCGGTTTTACCTCTCCACGACCGAATTTCCCTCGGGGTGGTACAGAGAGGAGTACCGCAATGTTACACCCAAACTTCCCATGACTTCCTTGTAAGCCCTAGAGCTAAACGCGGGGCCACGGTCAGAATGTAATTTGCCAACTGCGTATGTCCCTATAAAGACTCCCAAATCTTTTATGACAGTTTGAGCGTCAGCCGAGCCCTGAGGCCATACCCATAGGAATCGAGAGCATAAATCCACTACCACCAAGATATACTTGTAAGCCCCATCTGATTGTAGGGGGCTGCAGTGGTCCAAATAGACACAAGCGAGTGGTCTATCTGATATCAGTAATGGTGTCTGCGCTAGACGCACTACGGTGGACCCCTTTATCTGCTGGCAGAGGTCGCATTTTAAGACAAAATTCTTCGTCTGTTTAGTTAAACCAGGCCACCAATAGCGTTGTTTCAGAGAAGAAACCGTCGCGGTAATCCCTGCGTGTGCAGAACCTTGACCCTCGTGTGCAGCTAGAATTAAATCTAATCTGTGATCCATGTTTGGTATTACTCTATCCCCCACTCCTGGAATTTGAGCATACGGAATGTTATTTGCATCTAACTTGTAGGAGTACTTGAGTGGAAAACCTTTCTGTAATACTGTGCTGTTTTTGCATGAAGCAATGACAGCTACCATTATCTGTCCATCTATTCTCGTTTTTGAACGAGTGATTGCTGCTACGGTAGCAGTTTGTACTGCCCCCTTCACAGCTTCATCAGCCAATGAATTCCCTTCAACGTGAATGCCATCACGTTGATGACTCAGCGTGTGTATCACGTGAGATCTTGGTAGTTCGTTTTTCAACTCAGCTACCTGTTCCCATAGCATTTTATGCTTAATTGTGCCACCTTTTGAGTATTTAAACCCATTTTGACCCCAGTAGTGAAGATATTCATTGTATGATTGGACACAATAAAAAGAATCGCACACAATCAGTGTGGGGAATTCTAGATCCGTATTTATTAGTGCCAGTACCAGGGCTTTTAATTCTGCTAGCTGTGCCATGCAGTCTCCTAGAGACTGTGTCTTCGTACTGCTGGGATGGAACTTGCCATCCTGCATACGACCCTTCACAATCACACATGCGGTGCTGTATTGCTGTTTACTCCCTACGGCCGGCTGAGCAGATCCGTCAGTGTAAATGATATATTCATACTGATCTAGAGGCATTATTTCATTTGGTAAAGGATATTCTTGTTCATTTTTCAGGAATGCTTGTGTTTTTAGACTAGGGCCATATCTGTATTCTACATCCGTTGCAGTGAGGGAATCAGCCCATTGTTTCGATCTTGGATGTAAGGCTTTAGCATTAGGAACGCTTGCCTTTGTAGCAGCCTCTAAGGCTGGTACTGGAGTTACGACAATTATTCGTGTCCCCTGAGCCAGTGCTCTTTCTCTTACTACAGCGGTCTGTACTGCTGTCAGTATTTTTTCTGTAGAAGCAAACCGCATTTCAGCGTTTGTGTACAAGTGTTATTTGTATGCTACGGGTACTGTTTCGCCTTCATTGAAGGTTAGGTAAGTGTACCCAGATTGACCCTCTATAACACGGATCACCAGGTTGCGGACATTTACGCGTGTCTGTAAGTGTTTTGAAGCTATCATGTCAGCTTGAAGGGAACAAAGGATAGCTGTGTGTTCCTGTGTCCAATGCCTAATTGAAAAATCAGGTCTTATTAAGTCGCAGAAAGGTCTTACATTTTCTGCGTAATCTAAAATGTATGTTCTGCCAAAATTTAAAATTCCAAATATGGATTGTAAGTTCTTGAAAGATTTAGGAGGTTGGAGCAGTGCACACTTTTCTAAAAAGTTAGCTGCCAGGCTTTTCCCTTCACTTGAAAGCTCATATCCCAAAAATAGGACATTGAGGTGGGCTATTTTTGATTTTTTAAAGTTGAATTTGTAGCCCTCAGAGGCGAACTCCAAAATTATGTTGCTCACCCTGGTCAAGTGATCCTTTAAATCATCATCCATCAGATAAATATCATCTACATAGGACAATGCCTCTTCATCCAAATTCTGAAGTAACTCTGTTACCCTAGCGCGGAGAACAACCCAGGGCTGTTCATATACCGTAGGAAGAATCGACAAAATTGACGTTTTGAACCTAGCACTGAGAATTCTGTTAAATATCTGCTCTCAGGCACTATATTTTGACAGAAAAATCCATTTGAGATATCTAGTGTTGTTTTGTATTTTTTACGCACAATGTTATTCATTAATGCAGCACTGTGTGCATTCTGTACTGCAAATGTTTTCGTGCATGTGTTCAGATGTCGGTAGTCTAAAACTAGATGGTATGAATTATCGGGTTTCATTACGGGAAACAAAGGATTATTCATTGGAGAGGTGCAAACTTCTATTACACCCTGGTATTCAAGTTGATCTAAGATCTCCCTGACCTGTTTTTTCGCTTCTTGTTTTATTGGGTACTGTCTCTGTGGAGTTGGAGTAGTTTTTACTGGGATTAATTGGTGAGGTGACTCAGCATCCCACCCAACATGGTTGCAATATAATGCTGGAGCAAGGGCTAGCGCCCACTCCTGCGCATATGTGTGTTTTAAGTATATTGGAACAAGGTCAGAGAAAGCCGGCAAAAGCACTGTTTCTCCCTTCGGGCAATCCATAACAATTTCAGGCGGACAATATTTTTCAGCTAAAAGGATGTCATAGCCGTAAGTCAGGTTCTCCCAAAAGAGACCTTTACTTTTTCTGTGTTGTCCCCCTCCATTTGGAGTGTTATCTCATGTAACCAAAGTGGGACACTTACCCTTCTATCAGGTGTTTCCACCGTGATATGCTCATTCAACTCCGCTGTCACCAGAAATTCCATCACGTTCTGGCGAGCTATTGTTACTTCTGCTGTGCTGTCTAGCATTGTCAGAGCCCATTTCCCGTTCAGAAGTTGAGTCCTCAGAATTCTGGGCATGTCTAACTTTAAGACCTGCTACTTTCTTCTTTTTAAATTCAGGTTTTGATTTTGGTTTGTCTTCTTTTTTGGAGCTGTAGTCTGAAGCGTGTTTTTTGATGAACCCTGAAAGGAACGAGAGGAATGTGTATCAGTATCCTGATACCTGTCAGGTTTTTCAATGTTATCTCTATTCCTAAGGTTGTACCTCCTTTCAGAGGGCTCCTGTTGAGGAGACCCACCCCTGGATTGAGATCTATTCTCTCTATTCTTTTGTTTTTTATTGTTATCCCATTTCTTCTTAGAAGAATCAGGTGCTTGCTTGGTGTTATCCTTTTCAGGACCACCCGTGAGTTGAGGTTTTGTTGCTCTAGTTCCCAAACTATCTCTACCTAATTCAGCATAGGTGTCTTCAATAATTTTAGGTAATTCACGTTCCTGTTGTAAAGGAGTGAAATCCCTCAGGCGTTGGCGTATTGCCATCGCTGCTGCATCCCCTTTAATGATAGCTAATATAATAGCTGATACCTGGGAAAAATTTCCTAACAATTTCATCCCTAAGTTCAGAGCAGGTTCTGCTCCATACTCATTCTGTATTTGTCTTAATACATCTGGTATTACTGCTAATGAAGGGATACCATGAGTTCCGGTATATATTGCAGCGAAAACTGTACCCCAAGTGGTACAATCCTCCATTTGGGGAGCTATCCCCATTGGCAAGCAGATTGTTAGCATTCTGTGTTTTTCTTGAGGGCTTGTGTGTGGAAATACTGCCTCTAGCTGTGTTATTTTTTGAGCTATCCAGAATGGCATTTGCTCACGTTTAGTGGGCATTTTACCCATAACTGTGTGTAGCATTTGTGGTGTAATTTTAGTTGTAGATCCCTGAATTTGTCCTGTTTGTGTAGCTCTTGTTGGCTGAAGTGTGAGTGTTCTCATCACGAACTGTGTCAGGTTTCTGTAAAGTTTTATTATTTCTTTATGAAGTGGACGTAAGTCTGCTACTGGCATTGAGTCAATGTCTGGATGTGGTGTGTAAGCCTCAAGGACTGGCCAAGTGGCTCCATCTCTTCCGAGCGGACCTAGTCTTACTTTGTCTTTTGTGTGGGGGAGGGCGCCTTTAAACCAGTTTTTGTGCTCCTGGTAGGTGAGCAGAACTTCAATTTCCTCATACGTACAGTATTCTTCTGGTGTTTCATCTTCAGTGTAAGAATTAAATGTATTTGATTGTGCATCTGCTTGTGGGAATTTAACCCATGAATAGAATACCTCTGTTCTGTATGATTCATGTGCCTCAATCATGAAAGTTACTGTCCCACCCTTAGCTGTGACTCCATAGTCTACTAGTTTTAAGGTAAGGGCAGTTCTAACATTTTCTGAAATGTTAATTTCATTTTCCTCTCCTTCTTCCCTAACTGTAGCGCGTTGTGCTCGCACAGCGGCGTCTTCGTCAGCCATTGTTGACAAAGGTTTTCAAGGAAGAGTTTCAAGGAAACTGAGATAAGGTTTTATGCACAATAGGAACAATTTGTCCTTCAAGCTTGATAAACCTACAGCCAATGCATAGGATATGCCTACTCAGCTGTGGCGGATAGTTCCTTTCCCACTCCAGACGTCTCTGGGGAAATGTGAGTAGGGGTCTCTGAGAAAAGCACGACTGAACTACTCAGATTTGACTGTTAAATAATTACCAAACCAACTTTGTCAGCACCATGTCGTGTAGTTCCTATAAACCTATATAGGACCTGCGCGTTTAGACAACATACACTGTAGGACTGGTGTCCGGACTGATTCTAGACACCCCTACCGAGTATGTTAGCCTGTATACCAGCTAGCTCACAGTGCCACTAGAAACCCCTCTCACCAAGGAGAGAATAGTTCTTGACAACTATCGAACATGACAACCCTGATCCCTCAGGACCGTGGAAACAGTGCAATACTTTTCGCTCAGTCACTCGTGCTCACTTTGTCTCAGAGAGATACACAGAATAAACGGTGGGGATGT
The DNA here is from genome assembly GCA_963921515.1 of Calotriton arnoldi. Lineage (NCBI taxonomy): Eukaryota > Metazoa > Chordata > Amphibia > Caudata > Salamandridae > Calotriton > Calotriton arnoldi. The sequence continues at coordinate 442,146 of CAWUFW010006715.1, forward strand.
TTTTCAATAAGCATTTATTGAACCAGCGTCATTCTAGTGTAAAATAGGTGTGCTGAAACAACCATTAGACAGAAACAGATATAAATGATTAGAAGCACTAACAGAGTAAAAGGATGGTAAGGGATGTCAGACCACTGCGAGCTTGAGTGTCTGCGTGCAGAAACCTCAGCGTCTCGCGTCAGTGTGTCAGCATGGAAGTCCTTTTCTCCTCTGAATATCTCAGCAAGATATGGTGTTTATATACCCAAAGTGGTACCCTCAGGGGTTCTACCTTGTGTTATCTCGGACTTAAGATGACGGAAGGAATGACCCTTATACATAGGTATTATGCAGGAGATGGTAGTCCTGCTGAGTTTCCAAAAATCCTCATGCATAATGGATGAGGCTAGTTTTCAGGGAAAACCCTACGTCCTGTAAGCAGTATCATAACTAGGTAAAAGGTCAGTCCCAAGAACCGTTATGTAGTGAAGTGGTAGGGGAGAATATAGGTGAAAGGTTAGGTGACTACCTGAGCCTATATTGGGGTACCTACATGAAACATAACAGTATCAAACAGGCCACTAGTCTTTGCTGTGTCAGGGGTGACCGTCCTTCACTAATGTGGATGATGGAATGGTAGCCCTATTACATGTGAGATAGCATACTGGGCACTTATGATGCAGTGGATGTACCAAATCTCACATAGTTAATTTGGGATTCTACACAAACAATATTTGATTCAATACATATCCCAAAAGGTGTTTGACATCAGAAATGCTATTTCATAAATGTTTAGAGTGTAAGATTAGCATGAGGTCTCACTCCTTCACAAATATGTGTGTCAGCCAGTCTGTTTTATGACAAGTAATGGTGATAGGTATCCAATTATTGTGGTAACTCGGACAGGAATGTGTACACATTGGTGACTGAGTAACACATACCCTAAAGCATTTCACTATATCCTTTGTCATGCCCATATGATGAAGTAATGTTGGAGATAAATGGCATACTTGCAGGGATTTTAAAAGATGGGGATTCCCATCACATATATGTAGGTGGAGTCAATCTGGTGATTTTTAACCTAGGGCAAACTCATGACTTATTAGGCAACTACTGACATGCATCAAGGTGTAATATGTTGCCAATTCATATTTTTATGAGTGTTTGAGGTAAGCATTACATTGTGAATTAAGTATGTGATTTTTAAAAAATTGTTTTTATTTGATTTTGCATAACCAACCAAATAACACCAACAGCCATGATGATAGCACACACATACAGTCAATATATTTCAGATGCAGTATATCTCCCATGATGGCACAGTTGTCATAGTCGAGTAGAAGAAGAAGCACAGTTCTCCAGTTAACTAAAGAAAAACACTGCCAATTTGCCTAACGCTACCATATACGTGAACTGTAGGAGGAATAATTAAGAGTGATAGTACATGCCACAAATAGAGATAGCAGCAATGAGATAGCAATGATGCTAAGAGCACTGCGCGTGTAGCAGCAGTTAGTCATCATGGCTCAGGGTTCCACTTCCACTGGTAGTTTCAACCTCCAATGGATTTGAATCTCTGTGGCACAAATAAGAAGCAAACGGTTCCAAGATGTCTTTAGGACGAGATCGAAGAGTCATAAGTTCCCAATAATAGGCTAATTGTTTCTGACAGTATATTACATCTGCCAACCATGCTTTAACAGTGGGGGCTGGTTTCCTTCCCCACTCGACGTTTGGCTAGGAGTAGTAGCATAGCCATGAGTCGTAGGAGGGCTGTGGGTACGTATTCCACATAACCCAATGTTAGAACTGGGGGCCTCTAGTTGGCAATGGTTTGCACCTTTGTCCAAATAGGGACCCTTGCTTCTAGTCAGGATAAGGGGGAAACACTCCTAAAATAACCCCTGCTCACCCCCTGGTAGCTTGGCACGAGCAGACAGGCTTATCTCAGAGGCAGTGTGTAAAGCATTTGTGAACACATACAGTAATACAGTGAAAACACTACAGATGGACACCACACAGGTTGTTTATGTAAAAATAAGTAATCTTTATATAGACTTATCACAAGACCCAATAGCAAAAATCCACAATACAGTACTCAAAAATAGACTTAAAATGATAGAGACAGTTCACGTTATCTTCAAAAATAGGATAGTCAATCAAATAAAGCTTGTAGCAACAAATAACTCCACTTGGAGTTATCACGACGTCGTGACCGGTGGAAATCCCAAAGTACGGCGCCGACCGCGAGGTGCGCGGCGTCGGGCCCGGAGTCGAGCAGACCCACAAAGAACAGTACCTGGAATTCGATGAAAACAAAGACGGTGCACGGCGTCGGGGAGGTGATGCTTCGTTGGCGCCGGCGGCGTCGGTTCCTTACGACCCCAGGGGAGGTGATGTCTCGGTTCCTTACTGCAGCGCAGGGGAGGTGAGGCGTCGGTTCCTTACTGTGTCGGGGAGGTGACGTCACGGATGGCGGCGAGGCGTCGGTTCCTTACGATGGTGCGGCGTCGATGGATTCGGGGGTCACCCACGCCGAGGATCGGCTCCGCGATGATGAAGCCCTGGCGTCGGTGAAGTCGGGGCTGCGGTGCGAGTCGGGACGGTGCGTCGTGAGCGTCACGAGCGGTGTCCTCGGCTCCGGTGCAGGCAGCGGCCTCGATGACGGCTTCGGAGTCGATGTCGCACGGCGCCGGCAGGCGTCGGGCCTACGGTGCAAGTCGGGCGGTGCGTCGTGCTCTTCACGAGCGGTGCCCACGGCTTCGGTGCAGGTTACGGCGTCGCCGCCGGCGTCGGTGTTGCAATTTCCCTCTGTTAGCAGCTAAAACAGCAGTTCCAGATGCAGGCAAACAGAAGGGGTGAAGTCTTTGTGTCCCTGTGACTTCAGGCAGGAGGCAAGCTCAGTTCAAGCCCTTGGAGATTCCCTTCTTCAAGATGACAAAGCACAGCAAAGTCTTTTCTCCTGTCCTTGGCAGAAAGCAACCACTGCAGGCCAACCCCAATCAGCAAAACAGCACAGGGGCAGTACTCCTCCTTCAGCTTCTCCGGTTCTTCTCCTTGGCAACAGGTTTCTTGATTTCCCAGAAGTGATCTAATTTCCTAGGGGTCTGGGTCCCCTTTTTATACACCTTTTCCCTTTGTTCTCTGAAGGCAGAGAGGCCTCTGCCTAGTCCAAAACCAGTTCTGGTCAGTCCTGGAGCACTTTGTTTTTCTGACTCCTTCTTTCCTTTGTGAGTGAGGGGCAGAGCCATCAGACGCCCGGCAGGAGGTGGAGCCAGCATTGTGGAAGGCAGGCACAGCCCTATTCAGACCCAGGTGCAACTCCTCCCTCCACTCTGGATGCAGACCTTCCTATTCAGCCCTGTGCTGACTCACCCTGTCTCCTGTAGCCACCCCCAGCCCCTGTCACTCAATCTCTAGACAAGGAATACACAACCTAGCAGAGGCAGGCTTGAAGTTTAGGCAAGAAAATACCCACTTTCTAAAAGTGGTATTTTCAAACACAGAATGTTAAAACCAACTTCACTAAAAGATGTATTTTATCATTCTGAGTTCAGGCATACTAAATTCGTTTTTCTACCATGTTCCCTGGGTCAGTTCTGACTATAAGGTGTAATAGTCAGTCTGCCCATTCTGGCCTATGGGGAGCAGGTAGCCTTGCAATAGTGAAAACGAAAATGGCTGTAATTCACTATTAGGACATGCCACACACACCAGGGCATGTCCTACCTTATACTTACAATGCACCCTGCCCTAGGGCCTACTTTAGGGGTGACCAACATGCAGTAAAGGGAAGGTTTAGGGACTGGTAAGTGGGTGCACTCACCAAGTCGACATGGCAGTCACTAGACTGCACACAGGCTCTGCAATGGCAGGCCTGAGACACATTTTACAAGCCGCTTCTGTGGGTGGCACAACCAGTGCTGCAAGCCCACCAGCGGCATTGGATTTACAAGCCCTGGGCACACTCAGTGCACTGTACTAGGGACTGACAAGTAAACCAATCATCCAATCATGGAGTCACTAATCCATAACACAATTTACAGTAGGGAGCACTTGCACTGTGGCACTGAACAGCAGTGGCACAGTGCCCAAAAGCATCTAAAACCAGCAAAACATAAGAGGCAACAGCAAAAAAATGGAAGGGAGACCCACGCCAATGGTGCCAAGTCTAACACGTGTCCCCTCCAGCTGAAATGTGGGGAGAACTACCCTTCCTCCTGGGAGTTCTCATCACTAAGGCGGAAAAATCTGGACAGACCATCAGCATTGGCGTGTTCTGTACCAGGGCGGTGTTCCACCGTAAAGTCCATCCCCTGTAGGGAAATGGACCACCTCAACAGTTTTGGATTCTCACCCCTCATCTGCATTAACCATCTGAGGGGCCTGTGGTCTGTCTGAACCCGGAAGTGAGTCCCAAACAAGTATGGTCTCAACTTCTTCAGTGCCCAGACCACAGCAAATGCTTCACGTTCAATCGCACTCCACCTCTGTTCCCGTGGGAGTAACCTCCTACTAATAAAGGCTACAGGTTGGTCTAGGCCCTCCTCATTCATCTGTGAAAGCACAGCCCCAACACCATGCTCTGAAGCATCTGTCTGCACAATGAATTCCTTTGAGAAGTTGGGCGCCTGAAGCACGGGCGCCGTGCACATGGCAGATTTCAGGGCATCAAAAGCCTTTTGGCAGGCATCAGTCCAGTTCACTTTCCTGGGCTGCTTCCTGGAAGTCAGCTCAGTCAAGGGTGCAACAATGTTGCCATACCCCTTGACAAACCTCCTGTAATACCCGGTGAGTCCTAAGAAGGCCCTCACCTCTGTCTGGGTTTTGGGGGTTCCCAAGCCAGAATGGTATCTATCTTGGGCTGTAGGGGCGCCACCTGGCCGCTCCCAACCTGGTGTCCCAAGTACACCACAGAACCCTGCCCGATCTGGCACTTACTTGCCTTGATCGTGAGGCCTGCCCTCCGCAGCGCCTTCAACACTTCCCAGAGGTGGTGCAGATGTTCCTCCCACGTGGCGCTGAACACTGCAATGTCATCCAGGTAGGCGGCACTGAAATCCTCCAGCCCAGCCAACACCTGGTTGACCAACCTCTGAAAGGTGGCAGGGGCATTCTTCATCCCAAAGGGCATCACCCGGAATTGGTAGTGCCCATCTGGTGTGGAGAATGCTGACCTCTCTTTGGCCCCATCAGTTAAGGCGATCTGCCAGTATCCAGACGTTAGATCAAACGTGCTGAGGTACCGGGCAGCCCCTAACCGATCAATGAGCTCATCAGCTCTGGGGATGGGGTGCGCGTCAGTCCTGGTGACTGAATTGAGTCCTCGGTAGTCCACACAGAACCGGAGTTCGGGTGTGGCACCAGGCGCGGCAGCCTTTGGGACCAAGACCACTGGGCTGGCCCAAGGGCTGTTAGAGGACTCAATCACCCCTAAGGCAAACATCTTGGAGACCTCCTCCTTGATGCAAGCTCTCACCCTGTCAGTCACTCTGTAAGTTTTGTGCTTCACAGGAGGACTGTCCCCAGTGTCCACATCATGGATGCACCATTCAGTGATACTGGGAGCCAGGGAGAACAGATCAGAAAACTGCCCCAACAGTTGGCGACAGTCATTCTGCTGCTCCGGGGTCAGGGTGGGAGAGAGGTTCACACCATCCACTGACCCATCTTGCTCTTTTGCATACAGGAGGTCAGGAAGAGGTTCAGTCTCCTCTTCCATCCCAGCATCTGTTGCTAAGAGCATGCCCACTTCAGACCTCTCAAAGTGGGGCTTCAGGCGGTTCACATGCAGGACCCGCAAGGGGTTCCTGGGAGACTGCAAGTCCACCAAGTAGGTGACTTCACTCTTGCGCTCCACCACCTCAAATGGTCCGGTCCACTTATCCTGGAGCGCACAGGGCTCCACTGGGGCCATGACCCACACCTTTGTCCAGGCTGAAACTCGATCAGAGTGGCATTCTGATCATGCCAACGTTTCATCTCTTCCTGGCTGGCTTCCAGATTCGCCTCAGCGAGTTGTCTGAAACGCCGAGTCTGGTTTCTGAAGGCCAGCATGTAACTAAATACATCCTGGGGAGTTTTCCTGGGAGCTTCCTCCCAGCCTTCCTTGACCAGACTCAGAGGTCCTCTTACAGGATGGCCGTACAGCAGTTCAAAGGGACTGAACCCTAAGGACTTCTGGGGCACCTCTCTGTAAGCAAAGAGCAGGCATGGCAAGAGGACGTCCCACTTACGCCTCATGGGTTCTTCCAGACCCATAATCATGCCCTTAAGGGTCCGGTTGAATCTCTCAACCAGCCCATTACCTTGGGGGTGGTAAGGAGTGGTGAACTTATAGGTTACACCACACTCCTGCCACAGGGACTTCATATACTTGGAAATGAAGTTAGTACCACGGTCAGACACCACCTCCTTGGGGAACCCCACACGGGAGAAAATCCCCATCAGTGCACGTCCCACCACGGGGGCCGTCACTGTCCGAAGAGGGATGGCTTCCGGGTACCGGGTGGCATGGTCCACCAAGACCAGGATGAACCTGTTGCCCATGGCTGTCTTGGGATCCAGAGGCCCCACAATGTCAATACCCACCCTCTCAAAGGGGGTACTGACAACAGGGAAAGGTTGGAGAGGAGCCTTGTGCTTCCTCCCACTCTTACCACTTGCCTGGCAAGTCTGACAGGTCCTGCAATGAGTATCTGAACTCTTGCGCATTTGGGGCCAATGAAAGTGGGTGACAAGCCTTTGAAAGGTCTTGTCTTGCCCCAAATGTCCTGCTAAAGGCACATCATGAGCCAGACCCAGTAGGAAGGCTCTGAAGCGCTGGGGTACCACCAGCACACGGGCTGACCCAGGCTCAGCAACCTTAGGCTCACTATACAGGAGACCATTCTCCCAGTAGATCCAGTGTGATCCAGACTGATCACCTGCTGCCTGGCTTACAGCCTGTTGCCGCAAGCCCTCAAGAGAAGGGCACTTCTTCTGCTCCTCGCAGAATTCTTCCCTGGAGGGGCCTCCTTCCTGCTGCCAATGGGTCAGCTCAGGCAGGTCCCCCAGTTCAGCCACTTGTTCCCCTGTAGGTTCCAGGGCATCCCCCTCAAGGTCTGCCTCCTCCTGGACCGTGGGAACTTCGGGGGCCGGTTTCCCGCGCCCCCTGCCTCCTCTCTTTAAGGCAGGCACCTGGGCCCTTCTTCCAGGCTCCAGGTCCTCTTGAATACCCTTACCGGCTGCCATTGACCGAGTGGTCACACACGCCCACTCTGGCAGACCCAACATCTCCAAATGAGACCTCCGCTCCACCTTCGCCCAAGGGAGCTCTCCAAATCATTGCCTAGCAGACAGTCAACAGGCATGGCTGGCCTCACAGCTACTTGAAGGATACCTGAGACCCCCCCACTCAAAGGGAACCTGGGCCACCTTGCAGTGGCTCTCTGAGTTGTCAGCGGCAACTACCGGGTAGAATACGTTGGGGACCACCTGCTCTTCAGACACCAGCCGACAACTGACAGCTGTCACACTGGCCCCGGTGTCTCTCAGAGCCTCCACCCTATGGCCATTGATGGTCACCCACTGCCTGTATTTTTAGTGTTATCAGGCAGCTGGGTCCTAGGGACCATCTCACTGTCTCCTAAAGAGACCAGGGACATCTCTGCGGGACCCCACCCACCTTGGGCACCCAACTCCTCCCCCAGGGCTACACTAGCCATCTGCCGGGGTGGTGCACCAGTGGGTGCAGTGGTCACAGTATTGGGGCACTTGGGACTTCCTACAAAGTGACCCACCTGACCACAACTAAAACATGCTTTGGGCCCCTTCTGAACAGACTTATCTGTTGGGACCCATGGTCTTTTCTCAGTGGGAGGCTGGGAACCCTTACCTTGGTTCCCTTGGGGTTTACTTTGGGGCCCTTTTTGGAACTCCTTCTGTTTACCCTTGTCCCCCCACTCTTCTGCTGGGGACCCTGCCCACCTTTGGCGGAGTCTCCCACAAGACCCTTGTGGACCCGGGTACTGACCCAGCGGTCCGCCTCCTCAGCAAGCTTTCTAGGATTAGTTAGCTTACTGTCAACTAGGTGCTGGCGTAGCTCTGGAAAACAACTACTGGACAAGTGCTCCCATGCGATTAAATCATAGAACTCCTGTAAGTCATTTACTTTGCTACCCTTCACCCATCCATCCAATGCTCTGCAAAAATAAGACACATACTCCACCCAGGTACTAGACTCCAGCTTTTTGCAGTTCCTAAACTTCTGCCTATAAAGCTCTGGAGTTAACCCATACCTTGCCACTAAAGCTTCCTTCAGGTGGGCATAGGACATCTGATCAATTGTGGGCAAGGCTAGTAAGGTTTCCCTTCCCTCACCTGCAAAGCGGCCCCACAACCCCGCTCCCCAATCCTTCTCAGGGACCCGGTGTGATGTCATGGCGATCTCATATGCTTTAAACCATTGCCCAATGTCCTCCCCTTCATGAAATCCTTAATAACCTCCTTGGGGATGTACACTCTACTTTCTACAGGCACTGGAGGTGTGCTGCCACCAGAGGGAGTGATTTCTAGGCTCCTAGCCTTTAGCTCTAGCTCCCTCACCACTCTCTCATGCTCTAAAAGCATCTTCTTTTCTTCCATGGCCAACCTCTTACTTTCTAACTCCAATTTCTTATGCTCAAGGCTATCATGGCTTCCCTGTTTCAGTTTGGCCATTTCCATTTCATGCATCCTGCTTTTGTCCCTGTCCTCCAGCTCCTCTGGAGACAGGCCCTTTGAGAGACACTGCTGCCCTCCCTGGAAGGCGCTCTCCTCCCAGTTAAGCCCAATGGCCCCTCAAGCTGCCCATCTAAATTCTCTGCCTCCTCCACAGGCTCCTCGGACTGCCCACTGGCATTCCGTGCTTCCAACCAGGCCCTTAGCGCCTTGTGAAACTCCTCCTTCCTGGTGAGGCCTCTCATAGAGATTTTAAACTTTTTGCAAACAGCTTTGAGTTCTGGCACAGTGTAGGTATCAACCCTATCTTCTTCAAATTCAATATCTGCAGGTGCAATGGATCCTTTTTGCTCATGGTGAAAATTGGCAGTTCTCAACAAAAATAAAGGTTCCAAAGAAAAAAAGTCCTATCAAAGGTATGTGGTCGCGTATTGGTCTGCACTCACTAGTAGTGTACACCAATCACTGTATATGAATCACAAATGCAAGTCCAAATCCTCACCGCTGACCACCAATGTTAGAACTGGGGGTCTCTAGTTGGCAATGGTTTGCACCTTTGTCCAAATAGGGACCCTTGCTTCTAGTCAGGATAAGGGGAAACACTCCTAAAATAACCCCTGCTCACCCCCTGGTAGCTTGGCACGAGCAGACAGGCTTATCTCAGAGGCAGTGTGTAAAGCATTTGTGAACACATACAGTAATACAGTGAAAACACTACAGATGGACACCACACAGGTTGTTTATGTAAAAATAAGTAATCTTTATATAGACTTATCACAAGACCCAATAGCAAAAATCCACAATACAGTACTCAAAAATAGACTTAAAATGATAGAGACAGTTCACGTTATCTTCAAAAATAGGATAGTCAATCAAATAAAGCTTGTAGCAACAAATAACTCCACTTGGAGTTATCACGACGTCGTGACCGGTGGAAATCCCAAAGTACGGCGCCGACCGCGAGGTGCGCGGCGTCGGGCCCGGAGTCGAGCAGACCCACAAAGAACAGTACCTGGAATTCGATGAAAACAAAGACGGTGCACGGCGTCGGGGAGGTGATGCTTCGTTGGCGCCGGCGGCGCCGGTTCCTTACGACCCCAGGGGAGGTGATGTCTCGGTTCCTTACTGCAGCGCAGGGGAGGTGAGGCGTCGGTTCCTTACTGTGTCGGGAGGTGACGTCACGGATGGCGGCGAGGCGTCGGTTCCTTACGATGGTGCGGCGTCGATGGATTCGGGGGTCACCCACGCCGAGGATCGGCTCCGCGATGATGAAGCCCTGGCGTCGGTGAAGTCGGGGCTGCGGTGCGAGTCGGGACGGTGCGTCGTGAGCGTCACGAGCGGTGTCCTCGGCTCCGGTGCAGGCAGCGGCCTCGATGACGGCTTCGGAGTCGATGTCGCACGGCGTCGGCAGGCGTCGGGCCTACGGTGCAAGTCGGGGCGGTGCGTCGTGCTCTTCACGAGCGGTGCCCACGGCTTCGGTGCAGGTTACGGCGTCGCTCGCCGGCGTCGGTGTTGCAATTTCCTCTGTTAGCAGCTAAAACAGCAGTTCCAGATGCAGGCAAACAGAAGGGGTGAAGTCTTTGTGTCCCTGTGACTTCAGGCAGGAGGCAAGCTCAGTTCAAGCCCTTGGAGATTCCCTTCTTCAAGATGACAAAGCACAGCAAAGTCTTTTCTCCTGTCCTTGGCAGAAAGCAACCACTGCAGGCCAACCCCAATCAGCAAAACAGCACAGGGGCAGTACTCCTCCTTCAGCTTCTCCGGTTCTTCTCCTTGGCAACAGGTTTCTTGATTTCCCAGAAGTGATCTAATTTCCTAGGGGTCTGGGTCCCCTTTTATACACCTTTTCCCTTTGTTCTCTGAAGGCAGAGAGGCCTCTGCCTAGTCCAAAACCAGTTCTGGTCAGTCCTGGAGCACTTTGTTTTTCTGACTCCTTCTTTCCTTTGTGAGTGAGGGCAGAGCCATCAGACGCCCGGCAGGAGGTGGAGCCAGCATTGTGGAAGGCAGGCACAGCCCTATTCAGACCCAGGTGCAACTCCTCCCTCCACTCTGGATGCAGACCTTCCTATTCAGCCCTGTGCTGACTCACCCTGTCTCCTGTAGCCACCCCCAGCCCCTGTCACTCAATCTCTAGACAAGGAATACACAACCTAGCAGAGGCAGGCTTGGAAGTTTAGGCAAGAAAATACCCACTTTCTAAAAGTGGTATTTTCAAACACAGAATGTTAAAACCAACTTCACTAAAAGATGTATTTTATCATTCTGAGTTTAGGCATACTAAATTCGTTTTTCTACCATGTTCCCTGGGTCAGTTCTGACTATAAGGTGTAATAGTCAGTCTGCCCATTCTGGCCTATGGGGAGCAGGTAGCCTTGCAATAGTGAAAAACGAAAATGGCTGTAATTCACTATTAGGACATGCCACACACACCAGGGCATGTCCTACCTTATACTTACAATGCACCCTGCCCTAGGGCCTACTTTAGGGGTGACCAACATGCAGTAAAGGGAAGGTTTAGGGACTGGTAAGTGGGTGCACTCACCAAGTCGACATGGCAGTCACAGACTGCACACAGGCTCTGCAATGGCAGGCCTGAGACACATTTTACAAGCCGCTTCTGTGGGTGGCACAACCAGTGCTGCAAGCCCACCAGCGGCATTGGATTTACAAGCCCTGGGCACACTCAGTGCACTGTACTAGGGACTGACAAGTAAACCAATCATCCAATCATGGAGTCACTAATCCATAACACAATTTACAGTAGGGAGCACTTGCACTGTGGCACTGAACAGCAGTGGCACAGTGCCCAAAAGCATCTAAAACCAGCAAAACATAAGAGGCAACAGCAAAAAAAATGGAAGGGAGACCCACGCCAATGGTGCCAAGTCTAACACCCAACAATCCCACCAGGACACTGAAAGGGGGTGAGTGGTCAGTGATCGCGTATATGATTTCATACTCTTCTGCCTAAAATGTAGACACTCTTGGACACTGCCATGCAAGATGTAAGAATGAAGGCTGCTGCAAACCACAGCGCAGGCAGTTTGGATCAGCGATGAGCCGCATTCTAAAGAGCTTCAATGGCTTGCAATAAAGTCAGTGTATGTATTTAAAGTGGATGAGACGCAGTCTGTAATTAGGGGAGAGGAGTGACAACTGACTGCAACAGAAGGTCCATTATTTGTTGGTTATGGGTGGATCTATGTCTGCTCTCCACATTTCAAGCACTTTAGGGGATATGATGGGTGAGGATAGTTGCATCTGGTTATATATGCGAGTGATGAGTTTGTGTGGTGATGGAGTGGTAAGTATGTGTTCCAATTCTGAGAGGGTCGGTGGGGGGGATGGAAAAGTATCATGCTCCGCATGACAGGTGGCCCTCAATTGGTAGTATAGCAGCGAGTTGCATGCTTGTGATGCGGTGTTGACAAACAACGATATGAAGCGGTCATTGGAATATAGATCTGAGAATGTTCTGATATTATACTTGGTGGTGTGTGCTATGGTGCCTTTGTCCTGCCGTGGTGGCATAGTAGGATTGTTGGCAAGGGGGATAGAGGAAGCATATAAGATCGCTAGTCAAGCCCTATTCCTCAGGCCCTGCCAGGCCCATCTGACGCAGTCAACCATGTCAATCCCCGTCCTGCAAAGCCTGCTCGGAAAATAGAGTGCAGTTTGTAAAGGCAATGGGGATGCCCAGTCTGCCACTATTGCCACGTGAGGTTGGAATGGTGCTGGGTTTATCCAGTAATTCAGGAATTGAACTTGGGTGCATAATGCATATGGCTGCATATCTGGTGCTCCCAGCCCACCCTGTGTGAGACGTAGCATTAAGAGATCATAAGAGGCCCATGGTTGCTTACCTGCCCAGATTAGCAACACCAGGTTTCATGTCAATCATTTGAAAAATGTATCAGTATTATGGGGATGTTAAGAAAGAGATAAAGGAACTTGGGAAGAATGACCATTTTCACTATTGCAATGCGGCCAGCAATTGACACGGGCAATTTGGACCAAATCGGTATTCTATCCCCCAGCCAGTAGACAGCGGGCCATAACAGACTCTCCAAAACACCTCCGGGTCTCTACTGAGCCATATACCTAGGCATTTTTCTGGTTCTGTGGACCACGTCAATGGGTACTCAGTTATGAAGGGTTGTGTGCCATTTTTGAGGGGGAAAATAATAGACTTGGACCAATTTATCTGGATTCCTGAGTAGCCCCCAAATCACACCACCTTGCGAGTCAGGGGAGCCAGGTTTTCTTGTGGGTCACATGCGTATAAGGTGACATAATCTGCATACATTGAAACCACCAGTCCTCTTGCAACTAATCCAATGCCCTGGTTTGCATGCCATTGCCCAAGCCTCGCCACCAGAGGCTCCATTGCGATGGCAAAGAGGAGCTGTGACAGTGGGAAGCCCTGCAACGTTCCTCAGATGATTGGAAATAGATTGAACAGTTGCCCATTGAGACGCACGCAAGCAGTGGGGGAGACAATAACGATATCTGTTTAATGAATTGTGCGCTGAGACCTAGGCAAGCAAGGAGTGGGAAGAGATAGTTCAATTTTAAGAAGTCAAGGGCCAGATGTACAAAGCATTTTACTGCTGGGCCATTTGCGGCTGGGAAAATGCTATTTGACATGTACCAACCCTATTTTGCGAGCCGGTAACCTATTACCGACTTGTAAAACAGGGTTTGAGATTCACTATTAAGAAGGGCGTGTTAAGGGCGTCCGTAATAGCGAGTCACACTGGTATGTAGGAATTTTTTGCAACTGGGAATGTGTCCACAAAACATTTGAAGTTACCACCAACTTCAGGTTGGTGGTAACCCACTCGTAAATGGGAAGGGGTTCCCAAGGGGCCCCTTCCCCTTTGAGAATGTGGGCGCCAACGGACCACTGCCTACTCTTAAAGAATGAAAAGGCAGCTTTTCATTTTCATTTTTGAAATGCATCCCATTTTCCTTTAAGGAAAACGGGCTGCATTACAAAAAAAATTACTTTATTTAAAAAGCAATTCCAGACATGGTGGTCTGCTGTCCCCAGCAGTCCACCATCCCTGTGAGTGCAGGCCATTCCCTATGGGTCGCAAAGTGAGACCAATCTCATGAATATTAATGAGGTTTTAGACACATTTGTACATGGATGTTTGCGATTTCCTAATTGCGAGTCGCAAAAATTTGCACTTAGGAAATTGCAAACTGACTTTTTTATACAACTGCCCCAAATGCATCCAAAAGGGCAGCGATGGCTGAAACTTGGGGGTCAAGATGGTGCATTGCTGCGAAGATGGTGCGGAGATTGTGGGATGTGGAGCGATTGGGGATGAAGCCCGACTAATCTGGTCTTACTATTAATGGAAGAAGAGGTGAAAGGCGGTTGGCGAGCACTTTGGCATTTATTTTATTGTCAACCTTTATTAATGAGAGGGGCCCATAAGGGTCGCAGTGCTCAGTGGGCTTGCCTGGCTTGAGAAGCATCACAATGACAGCCTCTCTCATCGCAGGGGAAGGGAACCCGCTCGATGAGACCGGTCCAGCCAGAATAGCTGTATAGTGTCAAAATATGAAGTGAGGTCATCCAGGACCAGGATCGGGGTAGCAATTTATAATTGGGAATAAAATGATGACATCACATGTAGGAGTTCGGGTTAGTTCAGACACCTAGGTGGAGGCATGCGGCTTACAGATCATCCAAGCTAAAGTCCTGCCCGGACGGTCTCCCTCCCCATACCGTCACGCCTGTGTGTCCTTGTATAGGTCGTGTGTCTCGCAAGTGACCTCCTCCTGAAATGCAGTGGGTTTATTTTGTATTGTGGCTAGCTTTGTGATGTTTTTGGATTGAAAATATTCTGACTCTAAAGTGCGAATGTCCCGTTCAAGTCTGGAAAGGGTTCCCCTAATGGCTCAAAGAATCCCGGATTGTTTTGTAATACAGACACCCTGGATAACTACTTTAAACACCTCCCATAGATTAGACGGCAATGCCACAGTGCCCTCACTGTGTGCAAAATATTCAATTATTTCCTTGCGAATATCCTCCCAGAATGCAGCATCCCGCAGCACGCTCCATGGTAACTGCCAGGTGAAGGCATGAGGGGTTGTTTGTGGAAATCGCAATATCAGCAGTACAGGGACATGGCCTGAAAGTGTACAGGGCATATGTTTTACTGCTGTAGTCCATGTCTGGGCATCTTTGGACAATAGCCAATAGTCGATTCTGGACAAGGCATTGTGATGTACTGAGAGACAAGTGCCCTCAAGGGTATCTACGTGTGTGTGACGCCAAACGTCTTGTGAAGAGTGGTCATGGATGAGTGCATTAATAGTGGATGCTGCTCATGGATGCAGACACTTGGAGACACCGGAGCAGTCTAACCGATTCTCCAATACAACTTTAAAGTCAGCACCTCATATGATGATTCGCTGTCCAAGGCTTGAGATCAGCCTCCCTAACCCTGAGAAAAAGTCAGGGTCATCAGTGTTTAGACCATAAATGGCATCCAGTACCACCGGATGTCTGTGTAGGGATCCCGCCAGAATCACATAACACCCTTTTGGGTCAATGAGGGAATGGGATAGCTGCCAGGGAAGTCCTCTGAGTAACAGTATCATAACACTTCGGGCATAATTGGAGTAAATAGAAGAGTGGGTTTTCCCACACCATCGAGCGTGCAAATGGGGGCAGACGCACTCTTGAGGTGAGTCTACTGAATGAAGCATATGTCTATTTTGTGTGAGTTGCGGTAGGTGTGTACTAAGCGTGACTTTCTATAGTCATTATTGCCACGAATGATCCAGGTAAGGCATGTTGTGTCAGTCATATTGACCGGAAGCTGGGGGGAATGCATTTAGGGAGGCTGTGCAGTGTATTGTGTAAGGTGTATGGGAGAGTAAAGAGCATGGTGTGTTGCAGCTGTACCTGATTAGGCAGGGAAAAAAATAAAGATCACGAACAGAAAAGGAAACACATAACCCAAACCACCCTCCGCCCACTCCAAACCCCGAACTTGGGTGAGACGATCTCGTCCACCCCCCTCCCCAAGGTACCCAACATAATTTAGTAACAAGATTGGGAATCATCCCAGGAGGCGAGGGAAAGCTAGGCATGCTACCCTGCCAGAACAGCGGGTGGCTAAATGACACTATCAAGTGCAACCCATTGCAGTGAAGATTATACAGCACACACTAAGGAGAAAAAGGCAAATTAACAATGAAGCATGTATATACTGAACACCCAACAGACTGGGTGTACAGATCAGCCAGCTGCAGTGAGGTATACAACCGGAGAAAAGTACATTAGTTCCAGACATTTAGCGGCGATGTAAGCCAATCATTGTCGCTAAGACAGGCATTTTCAGTGGCACCCGGGAAGCGCCATGGGCCACCACCCCCAAGGAGGCATGTTTTGCAAATTTCAAGGCTGAGGCGGCATCTGTGAAGAAATGTGATTTGCCTTAGACTGAGATATGCAATTTTGCCGGGTAGAGGAGGGCTTACGGTATGTCAGCTTTCGGAGGATTCGCTTGGCGGGCAGTAATTCACGGTGGGCCACCTGCACTGGCAGTATGAAATCTGGATAGAAGGAGATATTGGGGCCGATTCACAGAACTAATCTGAGATAAAATCCTAAACTTACTACTTTTGGTATTCACAGAAGGCATTTAGTAGTAGTAAAGTTAGGACTCCTAACTTTACTACTACTAAACTAAGACAAAATCCTAACTTTACGACTTTCGGTATTCACAAAAGGCATTTAGTAGTAGTAAAGTTAGGAATCCTAACTTTAATACTACTAAATGCCTTTTGTGAATACCGAAAGTCATAAAGTTAGGATTTTGTCTCAGTTTAGTAGTAGTAAAGTTAGGAGTCCTAACTTTACTACTACTAAATGCCTTCTGTGAATACCAAAAGTAGTAAGTTTAGGATTTTATCTCAGATTAGTTCTGTGAATCGGCCCCATAGTTCCCTTGATGTTGTATAGAGCCTTGCTTCCGAGCCAGTTTCAGAATTGCATCTCTTTCTCTGTAATTGAGCAATCGAGAGATTATGGGCCTGGCAGGCGCACCAGGAGGTGGACGTGCGGCCAGAGAGCAATGAGAGCGCTTCACAATGAAGATCTTGGATAATCCCTCTCCAAAGAGTTCTTTGAGCAAACCCTCAGTGAAGCCACCCAATTTTGGAGATTGCTGTCGATCCAATCTGTCTTCATGTTTATCGATGTGCTGGTTGACACTGTCTAATAGACTGGTAAGTAGATCTAGTTGGCGTCTATAGCCTTCAGGCTTGTCTTGACATCGATGAGGATCTCCCTGAGATCAACTTTTTATTGGGTATCATCGTTGGGCAGAGCTGGCAAGATCTCAGAATGAGGGTCCAGATCTGCTTGCCTGGTGAGGTGCTTGCCCTCAAACAAGTGCTTGAATTGCTTCGCATCGTGCTTGCCCATGATCAAGGTGGCCGGTGGCCTCGTCACAGGCACAGCCCTTCCTGCGGGCAGCCCGAGAAGATAGATGAAGTAAAGCTGGCAAAACCCATGCCATTGCAGTGCACTGGCCCTCAGGATGTATGAGACGCAGTGCTGGGGTCTGAGATGTTGGATCCACAGAGCCCCGCCTCACCCTGGGCAGTCTCCACACCATGGGGGACAAGCAGGCTCCTATAAATTACAGTCCGCTTGGTAGGAACCTAGTTTGACGGTAGGACAAAGTTTAACGTTTAGATGATGATGAGTGGTGATGGGGACCATCAGCAACAAACGATGTGCTCTCAGCAGGGTGCAATGTGGAAGAGTAGGCACCCCAGGAGCTTCCAGTGCAAGACCCAGTGAGTTGCCTCACCAGTCAGGGTATATATATGAAGGGGAATGAGACAGCACTCCCCCCCTAGGCACGCTCGGCTGCAAGGGGAGACAGAGAGAGTGCTGTGACAGTGTGTGCCCACTAGGCCACATGGGTAATAATATACCGAGAGTGAGCTGCCAATGTCCAGCCAACGGACTTCCAATCGGGGATGAATGAGGGGGGGTATGTAGAGAGTTCAGTAGGCAGGTTATTCGCTAATCAAATAAGGATATAAGGGCACTCCTGCACCAAGAGAGGTAAGGATCAAAGTTGGGCCTCCTTTTCACATGGGCCAATGACTCACAGCAGAGAGTGTGGTATTTTATTAACTGCAGTCCAGACATGGGGAACTGTCTGCCCCACCAGTGCCCAGCAGGAAAGCCTGAGGGGATGCCAGGCAATGGGCCCTGCTTAGGCCTGATCTGCCACTCTCAGGCTCGGCCAGCGCAATAGTCACTAGACACCCTGGGGAGCAGTAGGCAAGCAACACCGGCCCCCTACAAGCCAGGCCGCGGTGGAGCCATGGAGGCCCAGCCGCCAATTGAGGTCGAACATTGCAGACCGCGCTGCCGCTGGAGTACCTGGGCAGGCCCATGCAAGGGGACGCAGGGCAGCAGTTGTTGTATGGCAGTGTTTTTTTTAACCGGTATGGGGGCCTTATAGCCTCTTGGAGCATGTCTCCTGCACTTTTCTCTGGCACCCGTGGTGGGCTACGCCCAGACCCCAGCAGGCCACAGTCCTCCCCCCACCCCCGCTGGTCCCAGCAGTCAACGGGCAGGCACAAACTGCGACAACGGAGCTCCCAGGTGATCTGTGTCTCTGTGTAGGCTATCTTCTGTCATGGGTAGCCCGTCTTGTTGCAGATTCCTGATGGATTTCTAGTTCTGCCGGTGCAGCCACTCTAGGAAGCAGCCATTTCGCAGTTCGACTAAGCCACGCCCCCAAGTACTGTGATGTTCATGAACATTTAGAACCACAATGGAAGTCACCATATAAAGTCGAACCATTTTACTTAGACACCACAAACTTCTATTAACTATAGGCATGTAAGAGTTAAATTTGATAATGTATTTTGCTCTGTACTGAAGTGCATTGAGAGGGTTTCTGGGGCTATGTAAGTGAATTTGTTGTCTGAATCATTTGTCAATCACCTCCAATCTTTGTTTCTTACTGTCTTCAACATCCTAGGTATGTATATGGCATGTGATACATTGCTAAAGTACTTCAGTACTGATTTCACCATCAAATTTGACGGCAGGCTTATACTTTAGAGGTTAGAAGTGAGTGTTCTACATTGTCAAATGCATATAGAAAGGTAAGGTGCTTTCATTTTTTGCAACTATTGGTACTACATTGCTGTATTTTTTTACTCCCATTGAATCATATTTTACGTTTGGAAAATGTACAGTATGCAGACTTTAAGGCCTTGTGGAGACACTGTACTAAGGTATTTTTTGTAGGTATCCTTTTTGGTGACATCAGTTCACTATACTGAACTAAAAAGCCAAAGTACTGAAGGGGTAACACAGGAGATACATAATGAGGGGGTAGAGACAAGTTCATACATGAGTTAGGAGCTATCTGAAATTGTGACAACACTATGACCAAATGTTTTAAGAATATGTTGCATATATGCATGCCGTCATGCTAATGGTAAATCCAAGATTGGGAGCCTTGAAGCATGTGAAATCTGTAAACTTTGGAATTGTTTTGTGCTCACAGGTCAGGATCAGTTGTGTTTACATAGATTCAATTAACCTATATTATATGTAATTTGGACATCATCCAGGGCAAGCAAAGGAGTAAGGACTGACCACGGTGGGGAAGCAGCTGGCTGCAGCAGTTCCGGTCCTGACACCATGGAGACTGAGGGAGCCAGCGGCACAGAGGGTGAGGGGAGTGCAACAGAGGACGCAAGTTCCACAACTTCATCATCTGACGCATCCTCCAGTGGACACTCCCTAGTGGTGGTGGACCCAACAAGGACTCTGACAACATCATCCTTGTCCAACCCGCCCCAGGTCCATCTCCACCCTCACTGTTGCTCCCCACCCAGTTGGCCTGGCCCGCAGCCCTAAGAGGGATGCTATCTCCTTCACTCCAATTTATGTTGACATACAATACAGAGAGGGTCAACTTCCTAGACTTGTGGATAAATAATCATGATGGAATATTGGAAGTGAGCGCGTACACTAAACCCACTGATCAGAATACTTTACTTCACTTTACGAGCGGGCACCCCCGCAGTTTGAAGGAGAATCTGCGCTTTGGGCAATTCCTCCAGATTCTGAGAAATTGCACCAATAGAGAAAATTACTTTAAAAATGCAGAGATCCTGAAGAATAAACTTATAAATCAGGGCTACCCTAAAAAACTTACCAAGGTGGTATTAAAAAAGGGCATGGTACACTCCGAGGGAGGAACTACTATCCCCAAAAGATTGACCTGAATCCAATCCTTTGACCTTTGTAGTTACATACAATACTAAAGCTAACGAAATTAAAAACATAATATCACGAGATTGGAGAATGCTTAATCATCTAGATATACCAAAACCCATGTTCTCTTTCCTTAAGGGAAGCAACCTACATCAGCAATTAGTTAAGGCAGCACGACCAGCCGAAAAAGGAAAAGACCTACGAGGAATGTTGGGGCTCCCTCCAGTTAGAGGGCACTTTAAATGTAATAATTGTGCAGCCTGTGAACTGATGAAGGACACCAAATCTATCTCAATTGGTGGCAAAATGCATTCCCAAAATAGTTTCTCTAATTGTAATACAAAAAATGTGATAACAGCATAAAATGCCCATGTGATTTGTTCTATATAGGACCAACCATGCAACCAGTAAAATCAAGATCCAGACTGAAGTGTGCAGTACAAGGTGCGCCGTTAGTACAACAAACACTATCAACAGCTGAAACACAGTGAGAATGATATTCAATGGTCAGTGTTGATCGTAGTTCAGAATACTTGTCTAAGGAGCGATCTGGAGACGGTACTCAATAGAACAGAGGCAAAAATGATAGAAAAATATGGGACAGCAACGCGAGGACTGAACAAATATGATGAAATGTGAGCACCCATATAATTGATTCTTGCTATACCACTAGATGTATCCCATGCCTTCACCCCCTTGCTCTTTTTCTGTAGGTAAATATGTTTATAACAAAAAAAATGTCTTTCTATAGACTACATGGGCCATGCTAATGTGTTTATGTACCCCATGAATGATATTTTCATAAGACATAGGGGATACCAGCCCCCTCACGTTTCTTTTATATAATGGTCTTTTATATAATTGTATAGACATGATTTACTTCTATTGTACAATGTCTGCATTGTGAATATGTTTTGCAACTATGGTGTCGCTTTCGGTTTTCTTTTAGAACCACATTGGAATAGCATTGAAGGTTCATATGTAGGTCTCTTCCTTGGATAAAGAACCGATTGACAGCTTGTATAGAAATGAGTACATATATGTTTTTTGTACTTTGCCTTTTATCATTTTCTGAATTTGTCTGATTTTGGTTTGTTTTCATTCATACTAAATATCACCATCTGTGTACAACTAAAACATTCCTGACTATGGTATCAGTCCTTTTTACTTTTCTTTTCTTATTTTTTTTATTTTATTTTACATTTGGTGAAGGGTACACCTTTCAATTGGACAAGTGGGCGCTGATTGCCGGTCCCTGCAGAGGATATAATTTGATCCCTCCCGGCTTATGTACCGCGTACACTTTTTGATTATTTAACGCTGTACGTTTAAGATAGGAGAATCAGTAAGCGCTTCCCCCCTTGTGACCTTGTAGGCACTTCCATTTAATTTTTTATTGTGCGGTGAGGTTCACTTCTGGATGCTCCGTTTCCCGCCCTGAGCCGCTTTCTGTGGCGAGCATCGTTTTCATGGGCTGGGTCATTTAGTGAGAACTGGATGCAGTGAAGAGCACGCTTTAGGTAAACAGATTTTCAATACCTTCGTTTTTTGGCAATAAACTTTTGATGGCCCCGTTAATGGTGGGCCGTTTCCACAGATACTTTGTAGTTATATCCTTTGTCTTTTATTGATCCCACATAGCTTTGTGTCCGAAGGCTGGTTAATTAATACTTCGGGGCAGATTTACAAGGCCCTTGCGCCACTTTTAACATGGGAAAAGAGACGCAAAAGTGGCGCAAAGGGCTTGTAAATCTGCCCCTTCGTGTCTGGTCGGAGCCCGTTCTACAGAGGCAGACGTGTGGCACCTCTTGACTCCTCTATTTTTACGCATTGATTCAGAGGTGTCTAACGTCGACTGGGTAATTACCGCAGATGCCTTCACTGCGAGACGTTCGGTGTAAGTATAACCGCCGCTTTGAACACCGTGACCATGAGCTCTTCTTATTCGTTTTCGGGCACTTTGCAATATGATCACATGGCACTTCTCAATTTGATTATGGGCACTGTGCATTTGGAGCACTTTTGGCTTTCATTCTTTCTTTCTGTTTTTCGGATGACTAAAGCCCGTGTACTTTCGAGTGCAAGAATAAAGACGCTCAATGTAGCCTTCTTAAGAGACGCAAGGGCCTTTCGTAGCACTTGTTGTTACGTTTTTCCACGTGTGGATGACCGGACGGATTAAAGTAAGAGTCCAAAAAGAAAAGAAAAAAGAATCTTATGTGGTTCTGGTAGTGAAGCCATTTTATTTATAGAGAGTTGAGTGCGCAAACACTCCACCTGGTGCATGATATGTTTGTTTTAACATTTTACTAAAAATTGTGGCACCCAGTGAGGATACTCATAAGATGTATTGTATTGTATGTTTTGTAGGTTCTTTTTATTCTACCCTCATCCTGATGAGGCTCGAATAAATGGGCCGAAACGCGTCAACTTTTCGGAATGGAGGAGTCTACCTAATTACTACAGTGTACATAAGATTTGGATACACACTTCACACTTTTTGAGGGTCTTGCTGCTCCCTCAATTGTGCACTATCGGGCTACCTCCACTGTGGACTGTTATGGACTATTGAATTTTGCAGCCACTCGTATGAAAAAATGATTGGGTGTGAAGAAAAAATATGTTTTCTCACTTGTTGTTTGATATATATATATATTATCTACTGGCGGTCGCCAGTAGATAGTTATAGTTAGGACCTAGTTTCGTTTTTTGTTTTCCCAATAACTTTGGCGCCGGATGACGAATCATCGCGAAATTTTCAAAACTAGTGGGGCGCTCCGGTCAGCTCCTGTCTTGAAAGTTTCGGGGTGATTCGGCAAGCGGGGGCCGAGAAAAAAGGGGGGTCCCAAAACATGTTTTCTCCTTGTTAATTCCCACAGGAAACTTTAGCCACGGCTACAGCCCGAACTGCTGAACGGAATTACACCAAATTTGGCAACAAGGTAGTGCTTGGTTCAGAAAGCGCCCTTTTTTAAAATGGTGTAAATCCGTTCAGTAGTTGCGGAGAAAATCAAAAATAAAAGTTTCGATATTTAGAGGCACGGAGGATCCGCGGACCCTCCCGACCACAAGCTTTATTCTAATTGGCTGTCAATACTCCAAACCAGGAAGTGTTGGCAGCCATCTTGTGACTTGGTAGAACCGAGTCACAAGAAAACAGAAAAACAAACGCGAAAAACAAGAAAAGGGGGCAGGGTAGAAACACCCTGACCCCCTAGGCCTGCTCAGGGGGTCCCACAAGGACCCCCAGGGCCCAAAAAAGCTTTTTTTTAAACGGCGAAAATCGCGTAGGATCCGCGAATCCCGCCGTGAAGAAAAAAAAACGAAGCGCGGGCTCCCGCGCCTCGTTAATATTTAGCACCCGGGTGGGCCAGGTCCCGGGGGCATGTTCAACATAATTGCGGGGGCCCAGGGGGGCCCCCGCAGCCCCGGGGACCGCCACCCCCCGGGGCTTGTCTGAAATATTTGCGGGGGCACACAGCCCCCCCACAGCCCCGGGGACCGCCACCCCCCGGGGCTTGGTTTTTTAATGTTCGGGGGCCTCCAAGGCCCCCCCAAGCCCCGGGGGGGTGGGCTTTTGTCAAATACTTGCAGGGGGGCACACAGCCCCCCCGCAGCCCTGGGGACCGCCACCCCCCGGGGCTTGTTTTTGTAAAAAATGTACCTGAGTGGGGGGGCTCGAGCCCGGGGACCAAGATGCCGGGATAGGGCCGGTCATCACTGCTTTAAACACGTTGGTCAATAATGGGGCCCACAGATTAGGATTAGTTTTATGGCACTCCATCTGGGCCAGTGGCTTTCATGCTAATTCCTTTAGCTATGGCTTCTTCAACCTCAGCTACTGAGATTGACGCACTTAGGTGGGAGGCCGAGGTTAGATCTTGGGGCAAATCCTCACTGGGGACCTCAAAGTGGTGGCCTTTAGGATTAAATATGGCTGCATAGTGGGCTTCCCAAACATCCCCCAAAATCAGGGAATCCATCCTGCCCATATCCCCATTAAATAATGGGTGATTTATAACTTCCCAGAAGCTTTTCGAGTCCTTAAGGGAGCTAACTCTCTCCATGTCCTCCCAGGCTGAACGCCTCAGTTCTTCTTTCCTCTGCTTCACTATACTTTTGTATGCCTTTCGAGCATGCTTAATTTGAGCCCTGTCTCGAGGGTTTGCGTTCAGTGCCAGCTTTAACATTTTATGGGGTCTTGTGCATTCCACATTAAACCACCTAATCTCCGGGGGGTCCATCACCTTAATTGATTTAGTCAAGTTTTTAGCTACGTCAGAACAGATCAATTGAAATTCCTAAATAATCTCAGCTGGGGGCAAGTCATAGGCTAAACACTTCACAATCGAGTCGTAATTAGTTATGACAATTTTTGCTTCAAACTCAGAGGGGTTTGCTTTATTCCATTTAAGTCTTACCCCTTTATTAGCATTAAAAAAACGTTATAGCCATCAACGTTCCCCGGCTGAGCTATTATGCTAAGGGATGCTATAAGGGGATTATGGTCGCTCGCATTATTTGGGTCCACCTCAAAGTCTCCAATAAGTGGCAGGAACTTCCGTGATATGAGCATAAAATCAATAAAACTCTCCCTACCTCCACCAACATAGGTGGGGTACTGTATTGAGGAGTTGCTAGCTAAGTCATTAATAAGGCTCAGATCATTCTCCACAATGATAGAATTTAGAGCCTCACCCTGAGGGGTATGGTTAAAATGTACCAGGGGCTGCCCCTCTGTGCTTAGCACCCTGCATGCATGACCAGAGCTATAAGGACAGATTGAGCAATTAAAATCTCCTACCCAGAAAATACATAAAGGTTGCCATTTTTCTGAAATTTTGTTAATTTCTGCCTGTAAAACCTCAATAACCTGGCAGGTATAGTGATTAAAAATATTGTAATACCAATTTACCACTAGTAACTTGACTTGTAGCATATTGGAAATCACAACTAACTGAAACCAGGGAGATGTACCAACAACAGTAACTTTTATGGCTTCGTATTTACTGAGATTAGCATTGCCAACCCTCCTTTAGCCCTCCCTGAAGACGAGGGTGTTGCATTAACTGTGTAAGAACAGTAACCATTCAGCGCAATATCCTTCATGTACCATGTCTCCTGAAGACAGATGATGTCAAAACCTTTGATATAAGTTAGCCAAACCTCGTCAGTCAGTTTAGAACGAATACCTGCTATGTTCCATGAGATAAATTTAAGTAGAGACTTATGGTGACCCTGCTTTTCCAACCCCATGAGTTCATTATTTTTGACTTGGTCAACTGTAATGGTGGGGGGGCCCGGAACCTCTCTAGTCGGGATATCACTTAAAATTAAATTGTGGCGAGGGGAAACATTTCCACAATTGTCCCAGTTCATCCCACTAATGTTTATTTTAGGGGAGGATGTTTCAAGGAGATCCACAGAATCCCTATTAGTGAGTGCATCTGTGTAAGCACCTGTCCCTTGATCTCTATAAGGCAATCCCAATCTCACCATAGTTGCTGGTAGTCAGTCAATTTCTGACAGCCCAGAAAGGACATCAAAATGGTTATAATGGCTAAATGGAGGAGGCTGTGTAAACAGATGCGGTCTAAGGCCCACCCACAAAGACTGTTTTCTCATCAAGTGTTCAAGTTGCGGAGGGTAGAAAAAACTCAACGGATAAGCCTCTATCGGGTCGCCATGTGAGCTTTAAAAATGCGTTAGGGCAAAGTGTACAAAACATGCATTATTAAAATTGAGCACAACGCAATCCCCTCCCCTACTTTTGGTCATTTGACCCAGCCAGTTCACTCGCCTGGCCATGATAATGTTATCCGACCAATTTATCTTCGATGAAATTTTCTTAGTACACCAGTAGGCCGATTTGTTGATAAGACTTTGACATGTTTCTTCCTGACCAATAGCCAGACAGGGAACCCCCTTCAAGATCAGAGTATATGGTGTGCATTCTGGTGGCAAATTTAACACGGTTTTGACACCCCTCCCACCCCTATGTTCTTGACTTATGCCATTTATATTTGCGTGACCTTCTGACAGACCGGCCCTATCTGTTGTGGGTAACCCTGATTAATTAGTGTTCCCCTGCCCCGGTCTTATATTGTTCCTCGCAATGTTCCTAACCAAGATGGGATCTTGAGTTACTGAAACCGCGGTATTGTTGCCGACATTATTAGACGGTGGCTCTATGCGAGGAACCTGGCCATTTACAATAGATGTTATACTTGAAGAAATCAGTCGACTTGACGGGACACTAGAAGTGATGTCAATTATGTCAGAGTTTCTTGGGCAAGCGCTATTATCAATCTGGTTTTTAAATTCCAAGTCTTTACCTAGACCCTTCAGGGCTCGGGCAAGCTGTTCTTCAATGCTGGCTAATCTAACTAAAATGGGTGTCAAAGCCTCTTGTACAATTCTACTGAATTTGTCAACATTGTTATCAACATTGTTATCCAGTTCATTTAATGCATTAGCTCTCCCTCCTCCCAACCGGGTCCTTGAAGTATTGCCAGTTGAGTGAGTTTTCTTAGTTCTTTTGCCCCTTGGAGAATGACCCTTTAGTTTACAATCAACCCCTGCAACGTCCGTTCGTTTTCTTTTCCCACCTTTTGCGGCTTGGGTTACAGGAGATTTCTCCACTGGACTGGTAAGGGTGTCAGTTCCTTCATTGGGGACATTGGGGGCATGTAAAACACCCTGGCTCAAAATAATTACGGTGAGCGATAAAGGCGGTTGCGGCCTCTGCTCAACTAAAGTTTCCGAGGTAGATATTTGACAGTCAGTTGGGGCAGATGGGATTGAGCAGGGAGCTAGTGAAAGTCTGCGTTCAGCTATTTCAATCTCCTTTGTTAACACCCCAACCGCTTTTTGTAGATAGCCATCCAGTGTTGTGTCTGTTGTTTTTGGTGTAGGGGTGGGCTTCCGTTTCCCCATAGTACAAACAACCGTTAATAAAAATAACGAATAAAGAAAAAAATATAAAAAAGTAAGATGTTTTACCTTCACGTAGCTTCCCACAACTATGACCTAAACAATAGGGGTCCCAGGAGCGGATAGCGAAGGACCAAGAGGGGCGACCCAGGCCAGCCTCCTCTGGGCTCTGACGGGCGTACCCAGGCCCGCCCTTGGCCTGGGCTCGGCCCGGGCACGGCCTGGGTACGCCTGCGTGCGTCCCGCGCTGTGGGAGCCCGAGACAGCTTTTATGCGCCTGCCGGCGCAGGAAGGGCAACGCTGGCACCTCCTGGCGCAAAGGAATGTGGGGGATGCAGTCCCCGGTGGCCCCTGGTGTCTGGCAGCAGCGAGGAGCCTAAAAAACGGGCTCCCACAGCTTTTATGCACCCGACGGGGCAGGAAGGGCAACGCTGGCACCTCCTGGCTCAAAGGAATGTGGGGGATGCAGTCCCCGGTAGCCCCTGGCGTCTGGCAGCAGCGAGGTGCATGAAAAACGGTCATCACCACAACAACCATCACATCAACAGACTTCACCACACCCACATTCACCAGCCACTCCCCATCACATCCACAGCACACACATCCACAGTAACCAGCCACAACCCAATCACATTCACAGCACACACATACACAGACACAACATCCTTAGGGTACACACTTAAAAAACAGAAGCCCACCCAATCATACACACAACAGATACCTAGGACACAAGACACACTCACACTTGCCAAACATACACCAGACCCACAGGTAACAAACCATCAACAGACACATGCATATCACACACAGCCAGTCCCTCTGCCTCCCAAACACAACTTCTTCCCACACAGCCTCCCAAGTTCCCCATTGAGGATCCACATTTACCCTTGCCATAACCACTCCCATAACCTAAACCACCCTTAAAAAACAGCAATCTACCCCTCTCACACCCAAATCCACCCATCCAGCATCCCAATACACCCCTGTAAAAGGCCCATCCACCCCTTCCACTTCCCAGGCCCACACTCCCAAACGCAAATCCGCCCCTTCCACTTCCACAATCCCCTTCCAAATGCAAATCCGTCCCTTCCACTTCCAAGACCACCCCCTCCCAAAGCCAAGGACACCCCTCCCAAATCCAAGTCCACTCCCCCAAACCCCAACCCCCACTCCCATGTAGGTTATGTGAGGTGCCTGCTCTGCACACTGGATGCCCCTTCCTAAGGAGGTTCCCCTTTGGAAGTGATATAGGAAGCAAACTTTGTGGCATGGCACAAAAGTGCACAGGACTTTACATGCAGCATGTTGGACTGCCATTTGGCATAATTTATTTTGAGAGAGTTATCTTATTTATTGTAATAAATCTATGGTTTGAATTTCAACAAGTTAGTCCTGGCATTTCTTTCCCCATAGTAATTATTTGATCCCTAGCAATGTTTGAGGCTGACATGTGTAGTACATATTTGTCTTTAACATGATGTCAGGTAATCCAGCCTTTATTTTTTTATGTCTACTTTATTAGGTGCATACACTGGTTGCCTTGGTAAGTGATGGTCATGTGCATTTAGGTGCAGGCATTCATCATTGTGATGGTCATATGCACCAACAAATAGTTGTTTCAACTTGATTTTATGATATTTTCATACAGGAGTGTTTGTGTCCCATTGATTACTGATAAGTATCTTCACATATGCATCGCCCCATGTGAACTAACGTGACACATTTAATTGTATGCAGTACAGGACTTCCACTAGACAAGGATAAATGTTGAGGTGATGAATATGAAGAATGGTTAAGATTTGGGACTGGCATTGATTTTCCTGGGAATTGTTTAGGCATGACTTCCACCTTTTCTAGTGCAATTTTTACATGTAGATACATTGCACTTATCACAATAGTGTGTTTGCCATTTTAGTTTAATGTGCCATTTTACGTAATTTCTGTGAACACACCTATGTGGTGACTTTTAGCTTAATGATTTGATGTTTTTTTTTTTTTAGCAAGTGTCTATTTTTGGGAAATCAGCTTGCCCAAAATTCAATCATACATTGTAGTCATATAGGTGTGTTACTTTACATGTTGTAAACATCAACATTGCTGAATCGGCACAACACATTGGTATGCTATGGCTTGTGTGTGTAAATTAAAAATGCACAAATTCTTTGCAAATATGACCAGCCAAGTCAGATGGTAACAGGTCATGGTGGCGCTTACCTTTGGTTCCAGCGACTACAGTGTTGATTTTGTTTGTGTTGAAGCAGCAGCGACATGACTTGTAGGATCGGGTCCATGGGCGTACAGGAAGTGCAAAGATAAGTGAAGGAGAGTTTTGGCCTTGTATGCGTTGCTTTCTGTCGACCGCCACAGTTACCTCGGCAGCAAAGCATATCATGATTGGCCTGGCGGAAAAAGTGGCTGGGCTCCCGCTGTCAGCCGCTTTTCCCTGAGAGTGCCGTCGGGGCGGGTGAGCAAGACCAGAGGAGACAGCGGGAGCTGGGCAGTCTTTCAGCAGACAAACCACACAAATCTAAATAGGGTAGACCGACTGCCTACTATGCAGACAGGGAATCCGATGCTGCCGCTATGGCAGGAACGTCACCGCCAAGATCGTAATCAGGCCCTAGGTCACATGGGCTACACCTACAACCAAGAAAGTGCATCACCAGAAAATGAGAATTGGAAATGTACCAAATATTATTCTAATGCATGCTATGGGAGGGCCACTACAAAAAATTATGTTGTAATTACTGTAAGAGAACACAACCACCCTCAAATGAGACAGGAATCCTAACTTTACTACTCCTAAATGCCTTTTGTGAATACCGAAAGTCGTAAAGTTAAGATTTTTCTCAGTTTAGGAGTAGTGAAGTCAGGAATCCTAACTTTACTACTCCTAAATGCCTTTTGTGAATACCGAAAGTCGTAAAGTTAGGATTTTTCTCAGTTTAGGAGTAGTAGAGTCAGGAATCCTAACTTTACTACTCCTAAATGCTTTTTGTGAATACCGAAAGTCGTAAAGTTAGGATTTTGTCTCAGTTTAGGAGTAGTAAAGTCAGGATTCCTAACTTTACTACTCCAAAATGCCTTTTGTGAATACCGAAAGTCGTAAAGTTAGGATTTTGTCTCAGTTTAGGAGTAGTAAAGTTAGGAATCCTCCTAAATGCCTTTTATGAATACCGAAAGTCGTAAAGTTAGGATTTTGTCTCAGATTACTTTTGTGAATCGGGCCCACACTGCTTAAAGTCCAGAAAAATATCACAGGCCAACTAACAGCAATACCCACTTTAAAATGTTTAATTGCACAAACTAAAAAAGCCAATCAACGATAATCCACCTGCCCCAAGAAGATACCAAGACATAGAAATATCTGAACATTAAACAATGACACATATCCTTTTATATGACAACCTAAACAATGATAAACGAATCCTACTAGTTTTTACAGCAGATAACTTACTAAAACTACACCATTGTCAGACCTGGATGATGGATGAGACCTTCAAAATGTGTCTTAGAAATATTGAGTTGCAGAAATATTGGGAAAAAAATATTGTGATAGAGAATTATTGTGATGCAGAAATATCGTTGTCAAGAATATAGATTTTTCAGGTAACTAATATCATTTTCAATAATAGCGTTGTCATTAATATCATTTTCTATAATAGATGTACAAAATATGTTTTTTTAATTATCTTTATGTGGGTTAGTTCATATATGAATTTTTATGTTATAATTGCTAATAATATTTTGAAATATAGTTTATAACTTTAAGTGATTTATATGTTTTTTTATTTAATTGCTAATAGTAATTTATATCACTGTAGCGGGTTGCTAGGTTTGTAAGACTGTAGGGTGGGAAGTTAATTAAATATAATGAATCAATAATTCATAATTAATGTATTATTAATTATTTAATTCATTAAGAAATATGTAAATTGTGTAATAATTATATTTTTTAAGTTATATATTAGATGCGGTCTGTTGGGTTTGTAGGGGTATAAAGTGGTAAGTTACTTAAGTAATTATTAATTAATTAATTATCAAATTGTTATTAATCCTTTAATTGATTATTTATTATATAAATTGTGTAATAATTGTATTTTTGAAGTTGTATATTAGGTACGGGCTGCTGGGTTTGTAGGGGTATAGGGTACGAAGTTAATTATGAATTAATTAATTAATTAATTATTAATTAATATTTAATTGTTATTAATTATTTTAATTGTGTTACATTTATTTATTTTAGATATATTTTAGGTGCGGGCTGGTAGGTTTGTGGGGGTACAGCCTGGCAAGTTATTTAATTCATAAATAAATGAAAAATGCATAATTATTTTGTTTACTAATCATCTTAATTGCTTAATTGTTTTTTTTATATATTTTCGGGAGGTTAATTAACAAGGTTCATATTAAGAGTTTTATGTTTGTTATAAATTAATAAGATTATGTTTCATATATGTTAAGTGTTTAAAATGAAGTACTTTCCCTACTGTTGCACAGACTGGAGTGGGAATAGTACATTTTACCTCTCCTCAGTTCAACACTTTCTCTACTAATGCACAGACTGGAGTGGTGTAGGAGGCTGGCTTAGCATATGGTACACACTTATTTAAGTGAAGCACCTTGCACTAATCCAGACAACTCTTATGGTGCTTTTAGTTACCTATGACAACCGTAGAAAGCTCTCTAAGTGGTAGCTGTGGAGAGCAGCCTTCAGGCTTAGTCCAAAAGGAATGTTAAGCAGCTTGTTTTACCAGATCTAATCATATAGTGCAGGTTAAATAAAAAGAACCACACAGTGTATTTATAAAAATATGTCTATTTATTATACAGCACTCTCTAACACATTGATATATCTCCTACCCGGATATATCAACACAACTACTCACAATACTTCAATTGTAAACAGGTAAGTAAGCACAATTCACAGTGGTCTCCAGGGAGAGACCAAACCATATACTAAGAAAGTGGAATGCGAGCTGCGACCAAAGTCAGGACCAGGAGACTCAAAAGAGCTGGGGACACAAGGAACCACCCAAGGTAAGTACCCAGGAACCCCACGGAGTGGGAACACAGTTGCGTACTCAATGGAAGTCAACAGGAAAGTCGTGGTTGCAGTTTTAAAGAAGAAGGACCCTTCCCAGTGGACCTCGAAGAAAACCTGTGGAAGACAGAAGGTTGAAGAGTCACCCTACACATGGATAGCCCAGGAACCAGGATACCTACACCAGGGAAGCCAGGTGCATAGGTGTGAAGTGACGTCAGAAAACGCCGTAGACCACAATGGAGGACTTCAGAAAAGATGCTGCTGGAGAAGACTGTGCAAAGAGTCCGGTGGAATCCAAGGGTTGATTCTTGAAGAGAAGAACCTGCAAGCAGAGGGGACAGAGTCTATGCCACTCGGAAGTGACCAGGAGGCACAGGAGAGCAATGACCACCGATGACGGAAGATGGAGGAGTGATGATGGCGACCTTGTCGCTGAAGCTGTGAGGACCAGGTGATGCTGTGGAAGACCAGGAGCTGCTCATGAGCTGTCCCACATTGGAAGTCGAGAACCAGGGGGTCGGTGTCCGGCGGGAGCACCAACAAGCCTTGGCAGTAGCAACAGACGTGGAAAACGATAAAGGAGCGACGTTGGGACCAGCAAGTTCGAAGGGACTCACCAAGTGCCAGAGAGTCAGAGCAGGCCCCGATCAAGCAGAGGAGCACACTGTAGCAAAAGAAGACTTTCGAGCGGACCCACAGGCTGAAGGCACAGGAGTGGCAAGAGGACCTAGAGCAGCTCACCAAAGATGAAGGCCCACAGGGCAGAAGATGCAGTGAGGATGAAGATCTTGGCAGGAAGAGATGGTGGAGGCTGGAGCTTATTGTAGCCCAAAGATCTCTGGAAAGCAGAGCAAACAAGCCTTGGCAACGGCAATTTGACGGTGTGCATAGGGGTTCGGTCCCAGTGGTTCTGACGAGGTATACTGACCTCAAAATTGCAGAGGACAGGAAAGGTCTCGAGGGAGTTGCAGAACCACCACCTGTGCTTCTGAGCCTTTCGAAGTCCATGGGATGTCAGGAGCAGCAGACTGGTCAGCTTCCTTGCGGTGCCTGCAGATGCAGAGGAGTGACTCCTTCACACCAAGGGAGATTACTTTGGGTGTCATTGATGCCCACAGGTCTGTTGAGGATCTTGGATGAAGCACAGACACAGACAATGAAGAAGACTTGCAAAACAGCAAGACCAGGAGCAGCAGGAGTCTTCCTTGATGCAGTCTCGGTTCCAGGTGAAGTCCAGCGAAGTCCAAGTGTCCAGACAGTCGAAGAGTGATGTGGTTTCAGGCTTGAGTCTTGTCCCACGACGAATCTGAGGGCCCACCCACAGGTAAGCCCTTTTATACCCTAGGAAAAGGGTTAGGACGACTCAGGGGTCCCTCCCAGAGGACGAGTAGGACAGAGGGGAGGATACTCTCCTTTCTTTTGTTCAGTTTCATGCCAGAGCAGAAGCCAAAGGCTCCCAGAACTGGTTCTAACTAGAGTATGAAGGGAGGGCACCAAATGTGCCCTTCAAAGCAGTCTGTTGGCGCTGGCAAGCGCCCCCACCCCAGCCCAGCCCAGCCCAATATACTTAAGTCCTGTCTGGGAGGTGGTCACACCTCCCTGTGACAGGAAACCTATTGTTCTACCTTCCTCTGCTGCAGCTCAGCAGCAGGAGGTGCAGAATCGTGTCTGGGGTCGGCAGAGGCACTAGCTTGCTGGCAGACCCTGGAAGGCTGTTACCGGGAGTACTGGGGGCTTTCCAGAGGTCCCCCACAGTGCACGGAATCATACCTCCCAACACCAGTAATGGTGTTGGGGTATGATTCCAACATGTTTGATACCAAGGTTCGGCACAGCCAATATATAGTTAGCCATTGCATTATGATGAATGGCCACTATATGTATCAAAATGCTGACCGCACTTAAAAAGCCTGGTGAATCGACTCTGGGGTATGTAGGGGGGTCCTGCTCATGCAGGGCACCCTCACACTTATAACCTAGAACCTGGCCTTCAGGATTGAAAGGCCTGCCTTAGGGGTGACTTAAAGGTTTTAAGTGCAGTGACCTCACATATAAGTAAACTTATATCTGTCGTCAGTGGTGCTAGCACCAGCTTACACAGGCTGTAATGGCCGGCCTGTTGTCACAGTTTGAGTGGCCTCTCTTGGGTGGTACAATACATGCTGCAGCCCATGGCAGACCCCTGTGTACCTATTCCCTGGGTACTTTAGTACCATAGACT
Source organism: Calotriton arnoldi (assembly GCA_963921515.1). Classification (NCBI taxonomy): domain Eukaryota; kingdom Metazoa; phylum Chordata; class Amphibia; order Caudata; family Salamandridae; genus Calotriton; species Calotriton arnoldi. The sequence goes on from CAWUFW010006715.1 coordinate 476,310, forward strand.
TGGGACTTACATGGGTACACCAGTAGTCAATTGTGGAGGTACCACAACAAATTTAGGGGGGAAGCACAGTGGCTGTGGTCCCGTCCCCAGCGCCTGGACCCTCGGCAGGCTTGCAGGATTGGGGGCTCCCGCACCCTGGGATGGAGCACGAGCCCCGGGCCCAGTCCCAGCTTCCGAACCCTAGCCAGGCCGGGGAGAGCCTCCCCGGGCCCTGGTGGACCCCTGTCCCCAGCGCCCAGACCCTCGGCTGGCTTGCAGGACGGGAGGCTCCCACACACTGGGGCCTGCCGGACAGAGCACAAGCCCCGGGCCCGGTCCTAGCTTCCGAACCCTAGCCAGGCCGGGGAGATCCTCCCCGGTGGACCCCCGTCCCCAGCACTCGGACCCTCGGCTGGCTTGCAGGACGGGGGGCTCCCGCAACCTGGGACGGAGCACGAGCCCCGGGCCCGGTCCCGGTCACAGCTTCCGAACCCAATCCAGGCCGGAGGGAGCCTTCCCGGGCCCCGATGGGATCCCCGGACCATCGGCTGGCTTGCAGGATGCGGGGATCCCGCACCCCGGGGCCTGCCGGATGGAGCTCAAGCCCCAGGCCCGGACCCAGCTTCAGAACCCTAGCCAGGCTGGGGAGAGCCTCCCCGGGCCCTGATGGACCCCCGTAACCAGCGCCCGGACCCTCTGATGGCTTGCAAGACGGGGGCTCCCACACCCCGGGGCCTGCCGGATGGAGCTCAAGCCCCAGGCCCGGACCCAGCTTCAGAACCCTAGCCAGGCTGGGGAGAGCCTCCCCGGGCCCTGATGGACCCCCGTAACCAGCGCCCGGACCCTCTGATGGCTTGCAGGACGGGGGCTCCCACACCCCGGGGCCTGCCGGATAGAGCTCAAGCCCCAGGCCCGGACCCAGCTTCAGAACCCTAGCCAGGCTGGGGAGAGCCTCCCCGGGCCCTGATGGACCCCAGTCCCCAGTGCCCGGACCCTCGGCTGGCTTGCAGGACAGGGGAGCTCCAGTACCCCGGGGCCCACCAGACAGAGCTCGAGCCCCAGGCCCTGTCCCAGCTTCCAAACCTTAGCCAGGCTGGGGAGAGCCTCCCCGGGCCCCAGTGGACCCCAGTCCCCAGCGCCCGGACCCTCGGCTGGCTTGCAGGATGGGGGGCTCCCGCACCCCAGGGTCTGCCGGACGGAGCTCAAGCCCCGGGCCCGGTCCCAGCTTCCGAACCCTAGCCAGGCCGGGGAGAGCCTCCCCGGGCCCCGGGGGACCCCCTGGTCCCCAGCACCCGGACCCTCGGCTGGAACCAAGGAGGGTTAAGCCCAGGCCACATCCTCTCCCCGACGGCCTGCCCGGGGAGCCCATTTTTCTTGACTATTAAGCCCCCACATAGTGGGGGCTTACAGAACTTTGGAGAAGGACATCTGGTCACCCGGCCCACAGGGATACAAAAGGGGATGATGGACGGAACGTTTGAGCCAATCAAACACTCACTCCCAGTCAACTGATCTGGGTTTAATCCATCATCATTCTTTAGCTCACTCCACCACCCCAGTTCAGACATGGCCATATGCAAATCAGTCTGACCCTGTGCCTCATGGGAACAGTCCAGCCCGAACTGCCAAGCCATGTCTTCCCTGGACCGGAAACAAGCATCCTAGGACCGGTTTCTGGCATTTCAGCCGTCATCAGCCAGGCTTGCTTGAATCCAGTGGCAAAGTGAGCAAGGGACCCACGTCTGGGCATACCCCCGCCAACTTAGGGCAACCAAAGCGATACAAAAGGGGATGATGGACGGAACGTTTGAGCCAATCAAACACTCACCCCCAGTCAACTGATCTGGGTTTAATCCATCATCATTCTTTAGCTCACTCCACCACCCCAGTTCAGACATGGCCATATGCAAATCAGTCTGACCCTGTGCCTCATGGGAACAGTCCAGCCCGAACTGCCAAGCCATGTCTTCCCTGGACCGGAAACAAGCATCCTAGGACTGGTTTCTGGCATTTCAGCCGTCATCAGCAAGGCTTGCTTGAATCCAGTGGCAAAGTGAGCAAGGGACCCACGTCTGGGCATACCCCCGCCAACTTAGGGCAACCAAAGCGATACAAAAGGGGATGATGGACGGAACGTTTGAGCCAATCAAACACTCACCCCAGTGCTTGGCAGTTCGGGCTGGACTGTTCCCATGAGGCACAGGGTCAGACTGATTTGCATATGGCCATGTCTGAACTGGGGTGGTGGAGTGAGCTAAAGAATGATGATGGATTAAACCCAGATCAGTTGACTGGGGGTGAGTGTTTGATTTGCTCTAGCGCTCCGTCCATCATCCCCTTTGGTATTGCTTTGTTCGCCCTAAGTTGGCAGGGTATGCCCAGACGTGGGTCCCTTGCTCACTTTGCCACTGGATTCAAGATAGCCTGGCTGATGAGGGTTTTGAACCCGAAACCGGTCCCAGGATGCTTGTTTCCGGTCCAGGGAAGACATGGCTTGGCAGTTCGGGCTGGACTGTTCCCATGAGGCACAGGGTCAGACTGATTTGCATATGGCCATGTCTTGGCACATTTTAAGAGTGTCCATTAATGTAGTCAGGCAAACATTTTTCTTAAATGGGAATGACATTTGCAGACCAAGATCAGCCAGAGCAACATCATTACATTGAGGCCAAATACCCCGACATCCAACAATGAAGCCATGAAATTTTACAGTTTTACAGTTGGTAAGATCTTTGATTTGTTGCGATAGATCCTGATAGTATTTAACTTTACTCTCGAACGCTAATTCAAGGGAATTCTGTGAGTTTTCCCAACGAATAGAAACATCAATCACTACAGCAGTACCATTTTTGGTGAACACTACATCTGGTTTTCTTAGTTCACCTTGGCTATTTTTAACATGAGGTTCCCTGTATGTCATCCACCCACACCTTTTTGCTCTATCAATGAGCAATTCCAACACTTTGTTATGCCTTTTTATCCTTATGTCTTTGGTTTTAGGGCATGCACCTGAAATATGTGAAATTGTTTCGCATACATCTTTGCAGTATCTACAGGTAGCAAAAGTACGATTTCTTCCCCTCGTGATGGTTTCTCTAGTATGCAAAACATTTGCTCTCAACATCAGCGCAGCTATGTATTGATTTTCTTTCATTTTATTATGTTTGCTGATCCAGAAATTTGAGGTTGGATTACTTGCTAGGTATTTTATACCATCACCTTGGACGGGGAGATTTGCCCATTTTTGAAATTCCTCTTTTCTCCAATCATATGTTGCTACCAAATTCAATTCATAACTCAGAAATCTACTGTCCAGAATGTTGAGTTTGTGTGTTTTGATGATGTTATCAATTTTTCATCAATTACTTCTCCTGCATACATGAAAGATTGAGCTATGTACAGATCTGGAGCTTCCTGAGATACAATAAACTATTGATTTTGTTTAGACCAATTGTCGTACATAACTTTGGTATACTGAGGCCCCCAAAGGATCTTTTCGAATATAGGAGACCATCACATGTGTATGCAGGTAGGTGTAGGAAATGTTTGACATACTTTTTATTGTTTGATCCAGCATGTTTAAAGTTTTAGCTTCTGTTCCTGTCATTTCCAACTTAAATGACAGTTTAGGGATCAAATATTGACACAATATTTCTATTTTCTATGTGGGCTTTAGTGGTAAATTGTCGAGTTTTTGTGCCCAGTCAACAAGAACCTCATTAATTTTGTTGTTACTTGAATGGCCGATGTGTGGATCAAAGTTCAATCCGAGGTATCTCTCGCTTTCTCCTGGATTAATGTTTTCAATATTTTGTTTTTCAAATTGCCATGGTTTGCAGTTGTTGACCAGGATCTTATCTTTATGGTGACTTATATAAAATCCATGTGTTTTTTTCACATTAAGCTTTAAGCCTGTTGTTTTACTGAATTTTTCAATGATCTTCAGATTTGTACTCATTCCTTCCCAGGTGTTGCTGAGTACTGCAATATCATCCGCAAAGGCAAGAGCGGTGACTTGCTTAATGAGACCATCAGAGCCGAATGTGAAGCCCTTGCCATCTTTCTGAAGATCACAGATCAAGGGGTCCATGGCAATGTTAAACAACAGTGGGGATAATGAGTCACCTTGCTTAACTCCCGACATCATTTGCATTTCTGGAGTTGCTTCATTGTTTTTTCCCTTGAAAAATGTTGTTGAGTCAGTGTATAAGTCTTGTACTATGTCTCTGATGCATGATGGGACTCTGAGCCTTTCCAAACTCTGTAAAATGTGACCATGGCTGACAGAGTCAAAGGCTTTTGAGATGTCTATGAACACCACTGCTAACGAGCTTCTGTTTTTCGTGCCCCTTTTATGATGTTTTGGAGAAGAGTCAGATTTTCGAGACAACCTCTCACCTTCATGAAGCCTTTTTGTCTCGTGTTCAATTCAACAAAAAATGCAAGTCTTTTGGTTAATATTTTTGTGAACAACTTCATGAATGCCGTACCGATGGTAATTGGACGCCAATTACTGATTTTTTTCAGTTCGCTAATCGGTACATTTTTAGGTATTAAAATCGATCGGTTCTTTTTGATACTTTCTGGTACTCTTCTCATCAATAACCAAGACGACAAGATTCTGGGCAGCAGTCTTGGTTGTTTGTTATGCACATTTTGTAAGTCATTAAGGCCAATTTTGTCAGGCCCCACTGCTTTTTTTAAATCTGATTCATCGAAGGCTTTAGTTATTTCGAGCAGTGTAATTTCTTTACACAATCCTCCAATTTCCCATTCATCCGGTATCCGATCAATTGGGATGAATTTGGGATTTTTCTTGTTTTCTTTTTCAATTATGTTTTTATAGTATTGGAAGATTTCATCCGCACTGATTTGGCAGGTGGCATCTTCTGCCCCATCGGTGATTATCCTGGCAATTTTCTTTTGTCCTTTTTAAACATTGCCTGGTATTCTTTGTAGCTGCCCTTAGCTTTTGCATAATTTTTCTTGTGTGTCCGATTGAGCCTTCCATTTTTCTTATCTTTCTTTGTTATCTTGTTTTGTACTGGGGTAATCTGTTGCTCATCTTGAGCGGTGCTCATAGGCTCATTGGGTTCGCTCGTTGGTTCGGTACGATTTGCTGGTACAGGACTTATATCATTGGTGTTTTCTGAGATATAAGTCACTATCTCATCCATCAGATCCATAGCAGCATCATGATGCTGGATGTTCTTGGTGTACTTTTCGATTTCTGTGATTCTATCATTCAGTTCATCAAAGTTTTTTATTTTTGGCGCTCGTTTCCGATTTATAAAGTCTCTGCGCCTTTCCATTGTTATTTCTACTGAAATCTCTGGTTCATCACAAGAGTCATTCTCTGAGATATTAGATGCTTGCAGTACATCTTTTGCCGATTTTTTTCTCTTATCTCTTCTATCTCTTCTTTTTTCTGCAATTTGTTTGCTGTTTTTATTGTCAAAATGCGGAACCATCAGCGCATTAATGTTTCTCTTGTTTTCATATATTTTTTCCAATTCTGCTAATAGCAGTATTTCTTCCTGTGACCATAGTTTTGATGGTTTGCTGCTTGCTAGAGCTGTTAGTCTAGCCTCATTTTGCGCTCTTGGATGCGCATGCCGAGCATGTTGTGATACACCAATTTTTGATCCGAATCTGAGGTCACAGAAGCTGCACAGGAATGGCAGCACTCCCTTTTGAGGTATTCCTTTGCATTTGGCATAATGGCATGCAATATTGTGGTATTCGGCTTCTTTGTCACATTTTGAGCAATAGGTTTTGAGATAGAAGCCTTTGTGCTTGTTAGAGACATGTTTTCTTAGTTCTTTGAATGTTCCCAAAATGTCTCCACACAAGTCACAATTATACTTTTCGTTTGGGTATTTCCAATATGTGACTTTCTTTGTGTAGTCACTTTTCTTCACATTCAATTCCTTGCTGACCTCGTACACATCGGGTAGATTTTCAAATTTTATTGTGACAATGTCATTCTTGGCTGAGGAGGCCACAAATTCGATGGTTTTGCTGAGGTCTACTGTTATGTCTTCATCTGCTACGGAGGGTGAACTAGGCGCTATAACGTGACCTGAATCGTTGTTGCTTGTTGCATTGTTTGAAGCGGGTGCTGGTTTGTCAAATTCGGTGAGGAGGTTAATGATTTCTGGGAAAGATAGCACCTCCTTTCGCCATCTTAACGGGGTTTTTAATCGCCAGGA